>CM077881.1:62194602-62544602 GCA_039720435.1 Amazona ochrocephala | reverse complement strand
CAAAATCATAGAATACTAAGAAACGTTAATTGGCTTTTTCTGGGTTAAATATTATTTGTTATGTGTATTTGTACATATATTATACATTTGTACATGTATATATTATATACATGTGTATTTGTACATATACATATACGTAAATGCTGACTAGTATTGTAATACTAGAAATAAGTTTGAATCAACAAATTTTAATATCCATTGCAGTGAGGTAAGGTAAAAATGAGACCCAAATATCCCAAAATTTGAGAAAGTTTAGAACTTTGTTGATGGCCTAGAGGGATCCAAGAGATTATTGGCACCAGACAACACCGACCCTTTGAGAACAGTTAGTTTTGAATTGGTAATTTTATTATCAGATGGCTTCCTAAATTAATTGTTCCATATAACTTGATTCTATTGTTAGAACTATGGGTGAGAGGCTGAGGGGGAGAAGAAGAGGGTAGGACACGACTGTAGCGAGCAGAAATGAGCAGAAAAACTGTCAGAGTTAAGTAAACAGATAAACCAAAGGCAACAATATTCTTTTCTGAACCTGTTGGGCGGCCAGTCGCAGGACATCATACCTATTAACTGTGCTTTCTCTAAGTTCTACAAACTCCTGTCACTGAGGTTTTTCAAGTGTTGTGCTGGTTCTGCTCTGCCTCTCCCTCCAGAAGTGCGGCAGACAGGATTTCTGCTAAGGAAGTGCAGATGAGCTTCTTGTTGGATGGCGAGAAGATGGCTACTTCTAAATATTTTAATTGCTTTGACTTTGGCTGGGAGTAAAAAGGCTTACAAATGGCATTTCTTATCAGCAACCACAGCCTCAAAGCACGCCAATCTGTTTTACCTTGTCACTGAACGAAAGAGCTTTCGCACAACCCAATTTTACATGGACTAAGTTCATTGTTTTGTTCCAATGTTGCCGTCACTATTTTTCTCTGAGGTTACATGATTTCAAATTATTTTGTGTGTATTTGATCTCTTCTATTTTCCAGAGACCAGTCAGGTGACTTGTTAGCAATTCTCTAAAGAGAAGGAGGTAACAGTAACTGCTGTCTGGGGTGGGCTCTGATAAGAAGTAAGAGTTGGATTAAAATCTGTAGTCACTGACCCCAGGAAGTTCAGCCTCTTGCTTCAAGACCATTTCTTTTACACAATCAAAAAAGGCTCCATCCTTTCAAAAGTGCAGAAAATGCAGAGCATCTTACTGTATCTGCATTCATGGAAAAGAAAATGCTGTGTTCACACCATGTATTCCCATATAGGAAATGCTGTGGGGCAGGGGTGGCTTGGTTGAATGGTTGGTTTTCATAAGCAGGAAAATGAAACAAAACCATGCAATTTAACCAGTCTGTTGGAACTATCTCTATATAGCCCAAATAATCTGAGAGAATTTTTATCAATCAGTCCCTCTATTAAAAAATAACATGTGTGAAGCAATCATAACCAGTTTATGGATATTTTGTTAGTAGAAGAAGAAACCACATTCAGTGGATAAATTATGCATTACAAATTATTCCCCTAGGATCCAATTCAGAATGTTATTATATTACAAAATTCTGGACTGTATTTATACCTTTGTTTGGCTGATCAGCAGAAAGACACATAATAACACATTGTGTGTAAGCACTCTTCTTAGGGCTTTTCCAGTATAAGTTCAATGGTTAGCAGCTGCTCTTTCATGATGTGTTTCCAGCCAACCTGCTACAACCAACTTTTCCTCAAGAAAGGTGACTTCTTTCATAATGCATAAGGCATAAAGACTTTTGTGACTTACTTCTGGACTCAAGAGGGAGATTATGCCAGCTGCCCATATCTAAAGTCTGAACTCAAGCAGATAGGTCAGGGAATTCTCCATCCAAGAGCTAATACAGCTGCTTGTGCCTTCTGAGGTTTCAGGTTTAGGAACACAGTTCTTGCAATGTGATTCTATGGCCATAGAAAGAAATTGGCCCTTTATACCACATTTGAAAAATAGCATCCTTTGTCTACCTCTTAAATTGTAACAGGAATATATAGTGAAGTGCTCAGCTTGTCCTTTTTTCTAGATCTATATCCTCTAGGGCACTGAACTGAAGTTACTTGTGTCTCAGATCAAAGTCATTTCACTTAGAAACTCAGGTTGAGCTTGAAGGCACAGTCTCTTAAGTGAAGGTCAATGGTTTATCCATTACTGCACCCAACCCCAAATTATTTTTGCAATTAGTAATATTTATATCTGTTTTTATAGTGTAAAAGAATAAAGAAAGGATAGTCAGCATTTTCAAGAAATACAAGTTAAAGGTGTCCTATCATTTAAAATGATATATCATGTTAGAAAGGAAACTTAAAAGCTGGTATATGCAATCTAAAATTAAATACAGATTTTGAATTTCAGGCTGTGAAGCTAAAAAGATCAAAGGAAACTCTTTACAGTTCTTTGGAATTTGGTATTATACTTCCCGGGAGGTCATTTACTCCCATAATTTAGTCTGACTTATTTTGGCTTCAGTTCCATTAAAAGTATGTAGCAAAAAGAGGGCCTTTTTTTACTTTAATTTTTAACTGCAACCTGTCAGTTAAAGCAAAAATGAAAAAAGACTGTCTGGAAGAGGATGATCTACAGAAGTACTAATAGCTTTCAAATCTTTTTACTTTTTGAGCCTGATATGGCTAAAAACTTACCTGAAAAGATTGTATTTTAACCCTTTTGACTGTTCCTGGACATAATGTGTACTTTTATTTAAAGAAAAGTTATTCACTGTCCTTGAACATACTCTGTCATTTCCCCAATAACATCTCCCTTTACTGCAATGCTTTGCCTTGTTGGACAAAATAATAGGAGGACCCCAAGTGTAAGGTTCCTATAGGCAAACATCAAAAGCAGGCTTGTTAAAAGTCAGAGAAGTATCCAGAAGTTTACCTACTCTCTGGAGAAACCCAAGAATGAGCAGACACCTGCTGGGATGTGAAGGCAGCACTGATGGAGCTTAGCAAACTAAAATGTAGTCTTACTTCACTGCATTTTGTGAGCAAGAAATCAAAAGTGATTTTGAAAGGATGAGAAAAATTTAAGAGCTTTTGCCTTTCAGAAAAGATGTAGTACAGTCCTGAGGTCATGATTTATTTTATCTGTACCAGTTTCCACAAACAGGACTTAAAAAAATTAATAAATAAGGGACGCAGGTACTTAAGACTACTTTAAGACCACCTGGTGGGAGCAGCAGAGGTGGTGATGGAATGCTCTTTGCTGAAATAGAAAGTCATCTTCACTCATCAGCACCTCTCCTTTTTCCACTGCGAAATGAGAAGAGGCAGTACAACAGCCCAGCTTTCCTTCCCCATGAGGTTGGCCTTGGCCATGTTTAAAGCTGGGGAAAGGGGCAGAGAGATATATTCTGTGAAAGGGATTTCCTCCTGCTTGACATTCAGGCTTTCGTCTTATCCTGAGGAAAGTGCCAGCAAAACCAGCTGTATGATCTCATTCTTTTGTTATACTGTATGATGCATTTGCAGAAGCACTCCTGGGGACAGTTCAGCCTTAGGAGTTGTATCCAATGCTACAGTATGTTTATATATATGTATATTGTTTTGCTTCTGGTTTTGACCACATCATTTAATTATTTTGTCATCTTACACCACAGCAGCTATTTTGTAGCTAGTTCAGCAGGACGCACACAGCTGATGGTGACTCTTATTTGTTCACTCCTTCTCTCCTTGAGGCTTTCATTTACTCCCTAAATTGCTATGACTGGAAGTTTTTGAGTGGTTTTTTTTTTGTTTTTTTTTTTTTTTTTTTACCTTCTCTGTAATGCAATAGGGTAAACAGAACTACAAGAAAAACAGTAGTCTTGGACCATAAAGAATGTGACAGACTGACTCTTGGGAAAACTGGGGCTCTTGCTGTTCCGTTACAGTAGACTAATGATAGTCTAGTGTATATTAATAATTTCCCAGCAAGATATGTGCTTGAAAATATCTTCCTGTTCCTGTATGATTAATGCTTCTGAAAACATAACTGTTTCCATCTGACAGAATCAAATGGATTAGAAATGTTACAAATGTTTTTTTGCAGTAAAAAGAGTAGTGGCAGCAGAGAGGTTAATTTTCTTTTCATGCAGGTATCTTCTTAGAAGAGAAGTGATTAAAAGAGTTTCTCTTTTGGTATAAAAGCGTTTTTCTAATCTTGTTGAAGTGCCTAAAATGTGTTTGAAGAGCCAGATAAAAGCATGGACTTCTTATTTAATGAGTTACCAGTTATACATTCCAGTGTTTATTGGTTCTGTCATTGAAACATATTTTCTTAAAATGTCTCTTCCTTCACCACAGTCAATAGGTAATAATGATGCAAGACATTTAGGATGAATTTCAACATTAGGTACAAAAGAATAGCCCTCTCACAAAATTGTACAACTGCACAGACATAGCCAGAAACAGACTGTCCATTTTCAAAAATGTTGAAATGTTGAGCATATCTTAATTCCTCAGGGTCATTTGGGACAACATCAGAACTTGTGTTTCAATTTCTCTGCAAGTTACCTACTAGACTGAGGGTATGCAGAAAAAAGTATCCCATTCCTGAAAACTGTGGTATCCAAAATGATAATGCTGATCTTCTAATGCCAGGAAACTGATCCAAAATACTTCTTTTGGTTATCCTTCCTTTCCTTCCTTCCTTCCTTCCTTCCTTTTCCTTCCTTCCTTTTCCTTCCTCCCTTTTCCTTCCTTTTCCTTCCTTCCTTTTCCTTCCTTTTCCTTCCTTTTCCTTCCTTCCTTTTCCTTCCTTTTCCTTCCTTCCTTTTCCTTCCTTTTCCTTCCTTTTCCTTCCTTTTCCTTCCTTTTCCTTCCTTCCTTCCTTCCTTCCTTCCTTCCTTCCTTCCTTCCTTCCTTCCTTCCTTCCTTCCTTCCCTCCTTCCTTCCTTCCTTCCTTCCTCCCTCCCTCCCTCCCTCCATCTCTTTCTTTTTCTTTCTTTCTTTCTTTTTCTTTTTTCTTTCTTTTTCTTTCTTTCTTTCTTTCTTTCTTTCTTTCTTTCTTTCTTTCTTTCTTTCTTTCTTTCTTTCTTTCTTTCTTTCTTTCTTTCTTTCTTCTTTCTTTCTTTACTTTACTTTACTTTACTTTACTTTACTTTTCTTTACTTTTCTTTCTTTACTTTTCATTTTTTCTCCTTTCTTTCTCTTTTTTAACCTTTTTTATGTGGGTTAACTTATTTTTTAGTTTCATCTATCTAATATTCATGCCTAGTAGAAAACTTCACATTAGAAAACCCTATAACTTAGTTTAAACCATGGATGATAGGATCCCCCATTTCATTCTAGATGGGAGAAAAAGCCTCACTGTAGTCAAGGAAATCTCTAGCTAAAAAGACTAACACTGTACCATGCTGCAAATGTTCTCTGCTGGCATTAGATCCTTCAGTGGAAAATTAGGTGCAGACCTAGGTTGTTTATTGAACCAAAGGCATACACGTGCTAAAGACAGCTCTCTGTTCTTTACAAAGGTATCGACTGTTTCTATCATCATAGGATTCCCCACTATTCTTTACCACTGGGGAAGGAATAGATCCAAAGCAGAGAAAGAAAAGGTGTCTGAGCACATGCAGAACTTCCCTGAACAGCAGTGGCTTTTTGTGCTGCTACCATGTATTTAAAAAAATATTACAACTGAAAAAAAAATCCAAAGGCAGAGTTGATACATGCAAAAAGAGGCTTTACCTGTGATCTCTGATTACTCAGTTCTCCACAGAGCAGCATGCATTCCCTGGAACCGTGTGTCTGCAATGTCCTGCCTACATCTGGGCATCTAAATGAGTTGACCTTCATGGAGCACACAATAGATTCATGGGTTAAAATGGCCAAAAGGAAATTTCACTGCAGCATGGAATTTGGTTTTCTTGAAAATAAATTAGATGGTGTAGCATGTTAGCAAAAGTTCTGATTGTACCTGCTCAGCATAGAAATAGTTAGGCCTTACCTTAACTCTGCTCTTCTCAGCAATTGAGATTCTCCATGTTAAATATTTCTTTTTTTACTATTCCTCTGTCCTCTTCATCTAAACCCAGCTGCCCTCTCTTTCCCCAGAAATTGCAAGAGTTGGAAGGCGCAGCAGTCCAGCTTCAGTATCCATTGAGATCAAACCTAAAGAAATGGACCCATCTCTATTCAAAATGAATTTCCTTTATACAAAAAACACAAAGGAAACTGAAGCTACATTTCTAAATACTGAAAAGCAAAGAATAAAAGATGACTTTTCCCTTCAAGTGTTCTATGTCAACGTCATTTAGTGCTTTGGCAAATCCCAGGATATTCTAGGAGGACTAGTTTAGGGTAGCAAGCTATGCACGTACCTTTTCATTAGCCTCTTATTTTCAAACAGAGGCCCGCAGAAATTCCAGTGCTCTGAACCCTCACAGGGGGATGGAGCAAACAGAAAAGATCTTGTTAAAACTGTCCTTCTCCAAAGACTATTTTCCCCCTTCTTTTTAAAATACTCTTCTCTGGGAAAAGAGAAACCAGATTTAGCTGAATATGTCCTCACCATGCCAACTTCCAGTATTTTGCTGCATTTGTCAATGCCACCAGTCAATTGTGGCATTGCTTCCTATTTGTCTCTGAGTAAGGAAGCTGAAATTCTAGATGAAATTACTTGTGTGCATGGATAGATTTCGTGAGATGAGACTCTGTATGTGCTAAGGCTTCTGCTCTTCCTGTGTAAACCCATGATTAACTATCATTACTATTTAGTTACACAGAAGCAGTGCTTACATAAGGCTAGCGCTTTGCTCTCGTATGTTGCTTTCTGTCACTCATTCTTCAACCTAGAATCTTTAATTTAACATTAGAAGTAACCTGAATATACTTTCATCATCCCTAGCAACCCCCCTCTGCTTTGTAACATATAGTCTTTCCAAGCACCTCTGCTAACTAATTTTTCCCTCTCTTTTTTTCCTCTTCATTAAAACAGCCTTTTTAATCTTTTCTTTTCTGCCTTAGGAACATGGTTGTTTTTGTTTGTTTGTTTGTTTGTTTGTTTTTTTCTCTGAGTTTTTTTCTTTTCAACCTTTGCTTACCTCCTTGTCAAGGTGGTAAACTTAAATGTACATTAAACTTCTCAAGGTGGATCTTCAGACCATGGGATAATAATAGTAACAACAACAACAACAGCAATAATAATAATTAAGATAATGATAATGATAATAATTTGGAACTCTATGTGGGTGATTTTATACAGAAATTGCAAGCAAATAATAGAGTGATATTGAGACTGTAGCATTATGCAAGGAAAGTGACATAATTTAAGTCAATCAATAAGGGTTAATGAAACCTAGATCTCATCAGAATAACTTGATATCTCTTGATGAAAACTTTAGGATGTTATACATGTATCAGGAAAAATGACAGGTTTTATGTGAAGTGCTTTGATTTGATATCATGCAGCATTTTATTACAAAACCAGGATATTACAAAATCAATATGGTACATATTAAATGGGTTAAACTTGATGTTGGTCTCAAAATATATTTGGATCATCCACTGAGTATGCATATTTCTAGTGTGCTGTTAGTCTTACTATATTTGGTATCTTAATTCATGGTGTGGAAGAAAAGAGTCACAATAACTTGTGGTAAACACTACGTGTGAATAAAGGATATACATAAAAGATGAAGGAATAACAAAAACTTACAGGATACTTTGGGCACAATTAAGTTGGAAACAATCAAACTATGTATTTTGGTGAAGGTAAGATCATATGCTGAATAACAAAAGGATTGTGCATGGGCACTTGAAGGAGATAGCATTTGTCCTAGAAAACAATTATACTGAAAGGTCTGGCAGGTGAAGAATGGTTCTGTGTAAAACTTCAGTGTGATCATGAAGCCAAAAGGTCCTACCTTACCCCTTGTGAGGAAAAAAGGGATTTTAAGTAGGAATCTCTACTGCCCCTGTGGTGAGATGACCTCTTCTGAAATACTGTTTCTTATTCCAGAATCCAGACTTGTAGAGATGTAGAACAATAAAGAGGAGTCTTAGAAGAGACAGGAGTATGATTAAAGGCCAAATAATGTACTGTGTATTGAGAAACTCCAAAAGCACTGCCTACCAATTTGTCAAAGTAAAAATTAAAGATTGATTTAATTGGATTCTATAAGCATGTATACGAATAAGAAATGTGATAATGCATGCCTCTTCAGTCTAATGAAAACAGCACAACTTTCAGTGAATCCAAAGGATCTCATAAACTCTGATTCAAAAAAGGTATAAATATTTCCTGGTAAGGGTTGTTAATTATTGAAAAGATTTATGTAGATGTGTGGTAGTTTCTCCATCACTGAAAATTTAAGGATTAGAGCTGGAAGTTTTTTCCTGAAAGAAAGGATGAACAAGACTGAATTCAAAGAAATCCTGTGGTATACAGGAGGTCAGACAAGATGTTTAGATGTTCCCTTCTGTTTTCACAGTCAATGAATCTAAGCAGATACTGGTTCAAAGAATTTATCATCTTGTCTTCTATGGGATTACTCATATACTGTAAGTTGAACAGGTGTTTAAGTGCTTTGCTGGATCAGGGCCAAACAGAGCTGGTATCATGCCATTTCAGTGCCCCTTTTACAGCTGTGGCAGAACAGGACTTGAGGTTGGTATAATACCAGTGGTCACACTACTCCAAGTAATTGGCTTAGAAGACAGTATAGATTAAATGGTACAACCAGGAGTAATTTTGAAAGGGAGTCCTGTATTGTGGAACTATTCATACATGAAAATTACAGCTGTGCGGCTCAAGTGATGCAGAGAAGAGGTTTTCAGAGGCTTATCAAATTATTACTCCACGATGTCCTGATACAAAGGAACCAGTTTTGCAGGGAGATGTTACACTAAGGTAGGAATTATCTTCAAATAAACTGTATACACAGTAGAAGACTGTCCTAATCAGTTTCTTTACTGATGCAGCTAGAGTAGTATTACATGGTTATGTAGTAAAGATCTTTGTAACACATACTAGTAATTGTGGCTTGCTTTCTTTTCTCAGCTTTCTCAATCCCTACCCTATGTTATAACTAATTTAATAATCTGATTTATGTGCAGAGATGTAGGATTATGTCTAGGCAAAGGATGCCTAAGAGTTTTACACAATTCATTTAGCTTTGATGCGTACCAGATCAAAATTAAGTTTTAAAAGGAAGAGCTGCATGCAAAGGATCTACTAAAAGACTTATCATCTTACTTCACCAAGTTATTGTCCTTTTATCTGACAATTTCTTTGCTGCTTATCTTTCTTTCCTTATACTCACCATTGCTGCTGTCTGGTAAATGCTTTCTTTTTTGTATATCTCCTCAGACTTCTCCATCTATCTACTGTTGTTATGCCAATACACTAATGGAGATCTGGTCTCCATATCCTGCAGCTTTTGTACTATAGCTTACTGTCCACTATGTGTCTTATTTGATTAGATGACCCCAAACTATGAGATACATACAATAGTATACAAGATACATCAAAGTGTTATGTTAATAATGTGTGAAGAGCTAAATGCCTTTTCCTCCTCCTGTCATCACTGTTTCTATTGACAGTAGTAGCTAAGTGAAGTACTTTTGAAAATTGCATTTGGAACTGTTACAGTTCTACCTTTTCCAAAATTACTGAAAGTATATTTGGTAAGTGCTGGTTCCATTCAAAATGAAAACTACTCTTATGTATGGCTTGGCCAAAATGCTAATCTCATGAAATGATGCCAGGCCACATTAACTCTGAGGTATTGCTCAGTACCTCAGGAAAACCCCAGCCAACAGGATCAGATTTACTGAACTTGCTACTGACTCACTGAGTCACATTCTGTGCCTGCGGTTGCTCCAAGCGAAGTAGAAGAGCTGGAAACGTGGAGATCAGAAAGACTCTTAAGCAAGTGAGCGAATATTTGGTGAACATTTAGGCTATCTTCTTCAAAAGACGCCTTATGCACAATCTCAGTACACTCAGGGTGGTGTTCTGGTGTACAGGAAGGTTTGCCCTAACAGTGCTGCCTTTATGAAACTGCTCAGAGAGCCATAGCAAGCCAGCCTGTCACAGGGCAGTCCTGTTCAGAATCATCTAGGGCAGAAGGCTCATAGCTGAAAGATCAGCAATATGCCTTTTGACAGTTCCCATCTCTTTCAAATACTATGTCAAGTAGAGTTTTACAGAACACAGAGATTCATGCTTTTAAAGTGGCCACAAATTCTTGTGTATATCCCACTCCTAAGAAGGGAGCTATAAAATCTTTGGGGTTTGTTGTTTGTATTTAAAAGCCCTCAAGCACCTTCTTTGGTAGGTCTGTATGTACACTGCAATTATGCATGTATTAAGCACTAAATGAAAACAAAATGATTTAATGTTAATTATACTGGAAAATCACCATATTGTGATCATGTACAGCACCACTATTGCTGCCCAGTTAGATATCCCACTTTCATGCAAACAACAGACCAAATTGAATTACATAAAAAGAAGCTACATACTGACTCTCAGCAGTATGTTTTGACAAAACACTTTGTCTACTTACATGATTTCAGATGCTGTAGTCAAAAGCCTTGACTGCAAATAATGGGTTCATAAAACCTATCTTTAAAATTTTACCTGACAGTAATTCTGTGCAAATATCTGCACTTCTAGCTCACCTTCTCCACTTGTTTACATCAGGATTTTAATAGAGTGGCTGTCACAGAACAACAGCTAAAGGCCACTGTTTGATAAGTTGCTATAAAAATGGACTGTTTAAAATGAGAATTTCCTTCCTAGATTCAGCCATCACAAAAAGGTGGTGGTCAGGAAAATATTGAAGAGAGACAATTTCTAAGAGGACTGCAATAAAGTCTTTTCAAGTTCAGTGACATTCTAATCAGCAATGACTTTGTAAGAAACTACATTTCCCATCTGTCTTCAGTTTTACTGAGAAATGACAAAAATACAAAGAAAACAGACAGATAAAGGAAAAGTCAGGAGATAAGTAGATAGATAGATAGATAGATAGATAATTTCATTTTTTGATTAGCTCAGTCTCTCTATATAATATCTGAAGAATAAATGGACTACACCTTCTTAACCACCTGAAGAAAGAAATTAAACAATTAGGAAAGCCTCCAAAGTTTACATACAGACCAAAAAAATAACCAAAGATCTTTCATCAGTGCCCTACCATTGAGCTGCTGTCTTTCCCCACACAGAATGGCTGTGCAGAAGGCAAGTGGATGCTGATGGCCCTACTTGACCTCCAGGCACACACATCCAAGGCCCAACTGGCAAGAAGCCACTCTACACAGCAGCAAATCTATACTGAATTGCTCTCATCATGCAAGGTATGAGGTATGGGGAGGGAGTGTATTTTAGCCTTTCAGTTCTTTCCTGAGGAGAAGGCATGATTTGGAAGGCGGTTTACTGTGCTCTGGCATGAGGAGTGTGTAGCCACTGCTGTGCTCTTCTGCCACGAGACAGAACTGTATATTTTTGTGTTTTGTCAAAAAGACAGTGACTTCCCATCATTTCTAACAGCTGGTTAAGCAGTACAGCTGAATCCTATCTGAATTCAGTATCATGCAGAGTAAGATTTCTATGGAGCTATTTGTAAAGGAGAATTTCAAAGTCAGAAAGAAGGGGAGAGAGATGCAGAATAGCTTAATCTATTAGGTCTGGTTTAATTTAATTTTATTTTGTGGCAAATGCATCATTGCTCTCTGTTGGAGATCTTCAGTCTCAGTAGATGATTCCTTAACCCAAAGCCTTGGAAACACAGTAAATAATACTGGTTTGTTGTATGCACAATGCTCCCTCATATTTTACCAGAGCTAGAGGTATTTTTGACCACTTCGTAGCTATGAAGTATAAAGTCATTATGTAGTGGGACAACATGCATGTTGGGGGGGTTGGTTTGTTTTTGTGAAGTTGGGTTTGCTTTGAGTTTTTTTAGTATGGCCTGATTTACTGCTGTGTAACTTCTGGGGCAAAACTTCCACTTTGGATGAGCTTGTACCTCAGGACAGGTTCAATGACAGGACATTAGCTGTAGTCTGTGAGAGCAGATAAGAGACTGCTAAAGCCCATTCTGCCTACCTCTACTTGTGTTCACACATATTTCTTTGACTCCTATGCCAGTATTACAAAAGAAGTCTCTTCCTACTTATTCAGGGCTCATTTTATAAATCATTCATATTCATCCATTGATCAAAATGCCTCCTCCAGATGAGAGAATTGGGCTTACCCTCAGGCCTAATACAGCAAATGTCCTGTATGGCTCTCCAGAGCTACAACGCTAATAGCCGTAACAGCAGGACTTCACTACAAATCTCTGGAGTTCCCACTGAAATCAGAGCCTTAATGAGCACTTACAAATCTAAGCCAGAGCATGGCACCCCCTCAACAAAAAAAAAAAGTTGACCTAGAGACTGCCCAGGTGGGACTACAGGGGAAGAAAACTGAATACTTTCAATTCTGCTAAATCATTTGGAAAAATAATTATGATTATTTAATGAAGAGTGAATTTTATGAAACATTAAGGGATTTCCATTATGCAGAGGGGGCTATGAAACAGGTTTAGAAGGACTGAGGTGAGTAAAATTAGGCAACTATCCAATTTTAGCTCTAACAAGTCAATTTATGAGACTGCAAAGGCTCTAAATAGTTATTTACACCATCAAAAATAATAATAGCTTCATATCCTAGTGCTCATCCATTCCCTCCTTTTGTTTTCTGTGAACCCACACAATTACCGCAGGGGATTGGAGCCATGCTCTGGGAGGTACTGCCGCTGCAATGCAAAGGGCACAGAACTGGTGTGAGCACCTGTGAAACCCATCTGTGCATTGGGCTTACAGCTGCAAGCCCCTTCCCCTTTGCGTCTCCTGCTTCTGCAGGCTGCAGAATGTCCCCATCAAGGAGACAGATACCTCCTACATTAGACTTTTACTCCTTTACCTTATTGTTACATAGTACTAACAGCACAGATTAGCTTGACGTATTCCTTGCATTCCAAGAGCTGCTGAAGACATGCATTAGATGCTGTGCTCAGACCATGTCCTCAAAATCTTTTTTTACAGACAATATGAGAATGCCGATAAATTGTCAGCATGGTTATTATTAAATAATTTGTGACTATGCAATGACTTCCAGCAAAGGCTTTAAAATGCTTTGGCATTAAGAGAAGCCTCTCAATGTTTTCTGAAGAAAGAACTATTTCTGGTCAGGACCCTATGGGGAGATATTGCTGCCATTTGGGTTTCTCTTACCTTGTCTGGTTCAATTCCCAGTCTTTTTCAAGTCTTTTATTTTTATGATTATTATTAATATTACTCTTATTATAGTAAAAATACAAATGACTGGATTATTGAGGCACTGTCTATTCTACCCCTTACTTTAAATGTCTCAGGGAAGAGTATAAGTGTATAACATTTTTTTTCTTATTTGCAGTATGTAAACCATCTTCATGGAAAAGGGGATGTTAGGTATAGATCTGAAATATAGATCTTAGAATCATAGAATCATAGAATAGTTAGGGTTGGAAAGGACCTCAAGATCATCGAGTTCCAACCCCCCTGCCATGGGCAGGGACACCTCACACTAAACCATGCCATCCAAGGCTATGTCCAACCCCACCTTGAATGCCGCCAGGGATGAAGCATTCACAGCTTCCCTGGGCAACCCATTCCAGTGCCTCACCACCCTTACAGTAAAGAATTTCTTCCTCAGATCCAATCTAATCTTATTTTAATTTCTTTTTTTTTTTTTTTCCTACTGAAAGTGATTGTTTTAAAATAAAGATGGCAAAGTACAGTGATACTCAAAGATACTGAGAAATCTACTCACCCGATACCTGCAGAAAAGGACTTGGGGGTGTGGGTTGATGAAAAAATGAACATGAGCTGGCAGTGTGCGCTTGCAGCCCAGAAGGCCAACCGTATTCTGGGCTGCATCAAAAGGAGTGTGACCAGCAGGTCGAGGGAGGTGCTCCTGCCCCTTTGCTCTCGTGAGACCTCACTTGGAGTATTGTGTGCATTTCTGGTGTCCTCAACATAAAAAGGACATGGAACTGTTAGAACAAGTGCAGAGGAGGGCCACGAGGATGATGAGGGGACTGGAGCACCTCTCGTATGAAGATAGGCTGAGAAAATTGGGGCTGTTCAGCCTGCAGAAGAGAAGGCTGCGTGGAGACCTCATAGCAGCCTTCCAATACCTGAAGGGAGCCTATAGGGATGCTGGGGAGGGACTCTTCATTAGGGACTGTAGTGAGAGGACAAGGGGTAATGGGTTTAAACTTAAACAGGGGAAGTTTAGATTGGATCTGAGGAAGAAATTCTTTACTGTGAGGGCGGTGGGGCCCTGGAATGGGTTGCCCAGGGAGGTTGTGAATGCTTCATCCCTGGCGGCGTTCAAGGTGGGGTTGGACATAGCCTTGGATGGCATGGTTTAGTGGGAGGTGTCCCTGCCCATGGCAGGGGGGTTGGAACTCGATGATCTTGAGGTCCTTTCCAACCCTTACTATTCTATGATTCTATGATTCTATGATATACTACAGAAAGGGATTTAAGAGTATTGCCCCTGTGCTCTGACCATCAGTCAACAACTCCGCTTTTTATGGTAAGTTGTTTTTAAACCAAGAGTACCTGAGAGATGTGTAAGGAAAATTAAGATTGCATATTGATGGAAAAAATGTAAAATATTCTGAAATATAGGAGATAGGGTGATGGAAACTGACCCCAGTCACCTATTATTTGTGTAATTTTAATTACTCTCCCTTTAATTTAAGCAGCTGATACACACTTCCAGTGGTGTTCAGAAAGTTAACAGGGCAGCTGAGTAAGGATTTTAAGGTCATATTCTTGTCCTTCGGTGCTTATTTTATTTATTAGCTGCTGAATTAATATTCTTATGATTACAGAAATGATCATTTATGTATATAATGCATCTTACAATAGTATACACTGATGAATATTGTATTATTTATCTTTTGATAAGTCTTCTCATTTTTGATTCTTTAGCACTAACCTCACAAAAATACAACAAAATTTACATCAAGTTTATTCTTTACATTATTTCTTAATTATGGCATGTAGTCGTCAGTTTGCTGACAGCATTTTTCTTCTGTGCCACTTTTTCTTTGATTCCACCTTTCCTGACTGAAATTAAAATATTGACAGAAATGATTTTGCATGAGTAGTGGAAAATTCAAAGAGGCATTTAAAGCAAAGGAGTTTCTACATTTATCAGCTCTATATAGACACATGTCCCTGGTTTCCAGGTACATAACCAGTAATATGAGCAAAACTAGTGTGCTGTCTCAGGCATGTCATGCATGTAGATAAATGATGACACTCAACTGAAGGTTTTTGTTTTGTTTTGTTTTGTTTTTTTAATACAACCAAACCACTATTTACATTGTAAAAATAGAAGAATTTGATGTTTCTGGGCCATTATATCTTGGGGGGGGCAAGAGTGGGGATTGGTGGACTACCAAAGGGCATAGAGTCCGGCCTGCTCATTTTTAGAAATTTCCCCCCATTTACTTGCCCCCTTCTCTATGCAGCTTTGTCCGTCTTGATCAGTGCAGGAAGGAGAGACAAACATGAATCATGGAATTGGCTGGGGATCTGCCTGCAAGTCACAACAGTGGCTCTCAAAAATAAAGCTGGCCAAGAAAAGCATCCTCCAAACACTTGGTTGTCAAGCTGGAGATCCTAGAGGGGTTCTCCACACAGATGAGATGATGGTGATGTGCAGACAGTGCAGTTCTGGGACAGCTCTGCCAAGCCCTTTGCAGCAGCAACAGAGGGAGATGCCAAGCTGCTGCCCATGGCATTTGTCTTCTGGAGACATCTCTGCACATTTGTGCCACTCCAGGCAGGTACTGCTTACTCAAAGCATGGCTGGGCGTGCAACCTGTAAGGGGGAAGCTCCCAGCTCCTACCCCTCAGGCAGAGACGTGCATCATATAACGCCCTGCCTCTCACACCTGAGGTTGCTAATCAGAGTTTAAGGCAATGGGCACACTAATGAGGTGTGTCAGAAAAGTTAAAGCTGGACTGATGATTGTTAAAATATTTCTCATCATTCCTTCTGTGTTTTCATGAACACTTTTTTTCTGCATAGGCACAATTCACTGCTTTTCAGTTTAGAAGTTATGACGTACCTTGTAAAACCTCATCAGTTTTATAAACAACAGAGCATGTGTGATGCAGTGACACACGTCAGTAAGTGTCACTACGCTACTGTTTTAAATTCATTGCAGTGAATCGACTTCATAACACTAACAAATCTTTTTACATATCGTCCTGAAACGTCTATTTGACTTAAACAGCAAGGTTTAGACATTGAACAATGGGTAATGACATCATGGTCAGCATTAGGATTTGAAAAATTATACAGGCATGAGGGTAGTGTGTTTTCCTGCTGTCAATAAATGTTGTAAATCCTAAATCAGACAATGTTGCAGTAGTATCAAGACCCAGCAATCTAAGGATGGCATAAAAAATTCCAAGAGCAGGAAGGTGACAGGCTATGACGAGTCAGAACTGCTCAGCACTTCATGTGCAGGGTGTGCATGTGTAGTCAAGGCAAATCTCAAATATGATGTATTGTCATCCTTCTACATGTAGTTGCACAACTGTGAGAAAATTCAATCTTCAGTTCATCATACGAATAGATAGGCCTGTGGAAATGCTTATCATTTTAATCCCAGATGCTAATGCCCCCTGTGTGAATATAGATTTCTCAATTAAACTAAAGTAATTTGATGAAGGAACAAGTCTCACAGGCACAAGCAAAGGTTTCAGTAACAACAGCCTCAGCTATTTGCTGCTGGAGAAGTGTGTTCCAGTGAAGGGTGCATGGATGAGACTTAAAGCTGTACATGGAGTCTTTGCTCAGATGCACTTGAAAATGTGAATGCTTCAGTGGGAAAGCCATGAAACAGACCACAACTTGGCTACTGGCACCTTTACATCCTGTAGAGTTAAATGTTGAGGTCCCCTTGGAGCTAGCACAGCGATAAAGAGCTCTGATGCTTTTTCTGGGATCTCCTTTCATGTGGGTCTATATCAACTTCTTTCTAAGAAATCTCCAGACCCATGAGCTATTTTAAGGGATAGGGCAAAATGTGTGGCCAAAGAATAGGAATCATAAATGGGTGAAATGACCTCATGTTAATACAACCCATGATGTAGCTTTATCTACTGACAGTGTTTTATATTCTTAACTACTAGATATTTATAAAAAGTCACCATCTCTATTGGCATTTGACAAAGGACACAGTTAAATGGACCTGGCATTTTCTTGTTCATGTTGTTGAGCTACTTGAATTAAGGTTCAGGCACCATATGATACTGTGTATTTTATGGATTTTAAAAAGACCTAATTCCTGTGTAGACAACAATATCTAACATTTCTTCCTGAGAAGTTTGACTTTGTTCTTTTTTATGAATAAAAAATATTATTTTCCAACCCCTCAGTGATGACCTTAAATTTTAGTGCTTTGTCTCACACAAGTATGTGCCTTGCTTGACCGTCTTTGCAGACGCACTTTCCATAATTTTTAGTTACATTTTTACTTAAATTTTACCACACTTTCCCCTCCTTATGTTTGTTCATTTTTACTTTGTTCATAAATATTATTAACACACAGAGATTTGTTTCTTCTTTCTTTAGTTAATTAAAGACACTGTTGGATTTATCTTGTACTACCACCAGGAGGGCACAACACGTGAAATATTGTATTACTAGATGGTTCATTCATTAGCATAAAATAATCAGTGCTTTTGAATTCTAACACTTCAGAGTTTCAGGTGGGGTTTTTTGAGTCTTTGCAGCTAGGAAGCAGCAGCAGTACAGGGATGAAGAAGAAGGGAGAGACAGCAAGAGAGAGTTAAAAAGAAAGAGGGAGAGTGACATAGCTGTTAAAATTAGCAGCTTTCCTTAGAAAAAACACGGGGAATTTGACAAAAAGGAGAGTGCACGAGTTAATCTTGCCTGGAGGCATATCTAACTGGCACCTAGAACATAACATGGGAATAAGCTAAAGCAATTCCTTACTTTGCTACTAACAGATATTGAATAATTACAAAATCATTCTTTCTACTACATTACTTTTCCCTTTGGGGGAAAAAAAACCAAAAACAAAACAACAACCAAAAAACAACAAACGAACTACCATATGGTCCTGACAAATATTTCTACTGATTCCACCTAATGTTTATCAATGCAAAGTAATGTTATTTTTCCAAAAAGAATAATTCCCTGTGATAACATACATAAATACATAAAGATGCATGCAGACATTTAATCACCAAATGTCAGAGAATGCTGATTTCTTCAGAAGCCGCTCACTGTCTCTCTTACTCCTCTGCGGTCACAGTCTGATTTGCTTTCATCTTGGGACACAGGTCTGCTGTTGGCTCAGACTTGATGGAAGACTTTGGGTCACCTGTAGAGTGACCACATTCCTAGACATTATCTTGGACCTCCTTCAAAATCCTTTTTCCTAGGTATTTCTCCACCCTTTCCCTGAGCTCTTCATGGTTGTATGAAAAATTAATAGGACTCTGAGATGCATTGTCTTTTCTCCCTAATTGCATCAGAGTGTAGGAAGGTGAAGCAATGATATAATAGGGGAGGCTGAGACTTCATGCCCAAACCAGGGAAATCCACTTACAGAGGGGCCCTCTCTGTGTACAGATGTAGGTGGTGTGCCCTATTTGTTGGAGATTTTTTTCCAATTTTGGGAGAGACATCAGTAATTCATTCGTCTCTTCTGAGGAATAAAATAAGAACCCAGACACATTGATTATTAATCATTCATTGGGGGAGTCTCCTCCCTCTTGACCAATGACATAATCTTCGGTGAACAATACGTATACTGCAATTGACATTTGCAAAAAATAAAAAAGATCTGGTTATATTGTATGCATCTGCACTAATAAAAATAGTCATCTTTCAAAGCCTCCTTTTCAAAGTCTCACTGAACAGACTTCAATATCTCTATAGCATTTATTTTGACCTTCACCTCTCTGATCTCCCTGCACTGGGGAACTGTACAGCAATACAATATAATAGAAGCATACTTTATTAAAATACACATTTAGGTTGCAATCCTCAGAAACTCCAAAGTTAGGTGTACAGGAAGCACTGCATCCTTTTGGAGGTTCAGCCTCTTTAGGCTTCACATAAAATACCAACTATACATGTCACTCTGAAAGTCATTTGCATAATTATCTTCTAAACAAACAGCACTGTTGATGTGTTGCGTAATTGCAGTAACTCAACAGGTCATCCCAAACCGAGTCTATGCTTCTGTGTGTTTATCATCCCTATTTTTGATATCACAGATAATTTAATGCTATCTGTTATGGTAACCAAGAGTTCTAGACAAAGATCAGTTACTCCTACTTGCAGATGAGTCACTATTTTAGCATGTCCTACTTCCACATTTTATTTTTTTTTTGCTTTGGTCTGCATTGCTTTGAGAGAGAATGAGGACATATACCAACAGCTACTTCAATTGTATAAATTGTGTCTTTCATAAGACATCCAGATGCATACAAGCATTTGAGTAATTAGGAGACAGATATGTTCATTATTGTTAGACTGTTTCATACAATCATAGAATCATAGAATAGTTAGGGTTGGAAAGGACATTAAGATCATCTAGTTTCAATCCCCCTGCCATGGGCAGGGACGCATCCCACCAAACCATGCCATCCAAGGCTACGTCCAACACCACCAGCGATGGAGCATTCACAACTTCCCTGGGCAACCCATTACAGTGCCTCACCACCCTCACAGTAAAGAATTTCTTCCTCATATCCAACCTAAACTTCCCCGTTTTAAGTTTGAACCCGTTACCCCTTGTCCTATCACTACAGTCCCTAATGAAGAGTCCCTCACCAGCGTCCTCATAAGCCCCCTTCAGATACCGGAAGGCTGCTATGAGGTCTCCACGCAGCCTTCTCTTCTCCAGGTTGAACAGCCCCAACTTTCTGAGCCTATCTTCATATGGGAGGTGCTCCAATCCCCTGATCATCCTCATGGCCCTCCTTTGGACTGTTCCAACAGTTCCATGTCCTTTTTATGTTGAGGACACCAGAACTGCACACAACACTCCAAGTGAGGGCTCACGAGAAGAGAGTAGAGGGGCAGGATCACCTCCCTCAGCCTGCTGGTCACTCTCCTTTTGATGCAGCCCAGGATACGGTTGGCTTTCCGGGCTGCAAGCGCACACTGCCGGCTCATGTTCAGTTTTTCATCGACCAACACCCCCAAGTCCTTCTCCGCAGGGCTGCTCCGAATCTCTTCTCTGTCCAACCTGTAGCTGTGCCTGGGATTGATCCGACCCGGGTATAGGACCTTGCACTTGGCATGGTTAAACTTCATCAGGTTGGCATCAGCCCACCTCACAAGCATGTCAAGGTCCCTCTGGATGGCATTCCTTACCTCCAACATATCAACTGAACCACATAGCTTGGTGTTATCGGCAAACTTGCTGAGGGTGCACTCAATCCCACTGTCCATGTCACCGACAAAGATGTTGAACAAGACCGGTCCCAACACCGATCCCTGAGGGACACCACTCGTTACTGGTCTCCAGCTGGGCATTGAGTCATTGAGCACCACTCTTTGCGCGCAGCCATCCATCCAGTTCTTTATCCACTGAGTGGTCCACCTACCAAATTGATATCTGTCCAATTTAGAGACAAGGATGTCATAGAATCATAGAATCATAGAATAGTTAGGGTTGGAAAGAACCTCAAGATCATCGAGTTCCAACCCCCCTGCCATGGGCAGGGATACCCCCCACTAAACCATGCCATCCAAGGCTATGTCCCAACCCCACCTTGAACGCCGCCAGGGATGAAGCATTCACAACTTCCCTGGGCAACCCATTCCAGTGCCTCACTACCCTTATAGCAAAGAATTTCTTCCTCAGATCCAATCTAAACTTCCCCTCTTTAAGTTTAAACCCATTACCCCTTGTCCTCTCACCACAGTCCCTAATGAAGAGTCCCTTCCCAGCATCCCTGTAGGCCCCCTTCAGGTATTGGAAGGCTGCTATGAGGTCTCCATGCAGCCTTCTCTTCTGCAGGCTGAACAGCCCCAATTTTCTCAGCCTATCTTCAGTGTCAAACGCTTTGCACAAGTCCAGGTAGATGACACCAACTGCTCTACCCCTGTCCATCAGTTCCGTAGCCCCATCATAGAAGGACACCAGATTGGTCAGGCAGGATTTCCCCTTAGTGAAGCCATGCTGGCTGTCACCAACAACCTTGTTGTTTTTCATGTGCCTCAGCATGCTTTCCATGCTGCTCCAAGATTTTGCCAAGCACAGAGGTGAGACTGACTGGTCTGTAGTTCCCTGGCTCATCCATTTTCCCCTTCTTAAAAATGGGGGTTATATTTCCCTTTTTCCAGTCATCGGGAACTTCACCTGACTGCCGTGAGTTTTTTAATATGATGGACAGTGGCTCAGCAACTTCATTTACCAGCTCCTTCAGGACCCGCGGATGGATTTCATCCGGTCCCATGGACTTGTATACATTCAGGTTCTTAAGACGGTCTCGAACCAGATCCTCTTCTACAGTGGGCCTAGGTCTTCATTCTCACTGACCCTGCGTCTGCCTTCCAAGACTTGGGTGGTGGTGTGGTCAGAGCATTTGCCAGTGAAGGCTAAGGCAAAGAAGTTATTAAGAACCTCAGCCTTCTCCAAATCCAGGGATAGCCAGTTCTCCCAATAGCTTCTGGAGAGGGCCCATGCTATCCATAGTCAGTCTTTTATTTGCAATATACCTATAGAATCCCTTCCTGTTATCCTTAACATCCCTAGCCAAGTTTAACTCAAAGTGGACCTTAGCTTTCCTAACCTGGTCCCTAGCTTCCCGGACAACATCGCTGTATTCGTCCCAGGCCGCCTGTCCTTGCTTCCACCTTTTATAAGCCTCTTTTTTCCTTCGAATTTTCCTCAGCAGCTCCTTATCCATCCAAGGAGGTTGCCTGGCCCTCCTGCAGCACTTCCTTCTAGCAGCGATGTATCGCTCCTGGGCTTGCAGCAGGTGATCCTTGAATATCAACCAACAGTCTTGGGCCCCCCTGCCCTCTAGGGCTATATCCCATGGAATCTTACTGATCAGGTTCCTGAAAAGGCCAAAGTCTGCTCTCTTGAAGTCCAGGGCAGTGAGCTTGCTGCACGCTCTTCTCACTGTCCTGAGGATCTCAAATTCAACCATCTCATGATTGCTGCAATCAAGGCTGCCCTGGAGCGTCACATTTCCAACCAGCCCTTCCCTGTTGGTGAGGACAAGGTCAAGCATGGCACCTCTCCTTGTCGGCTCCTCTATTACTTGCAGAAGGAAGCTGTTTTCCACAAAATCGAGGAACTTCCTGGATTCCTTGTGCCGGGCCATACCATCTCTCCAACAGATATCAGGGTGGTTGAAGTCCCCCATGAGAACTAGGGCCTGTGAGTGTGAGACTGTTCCTATCTGTCTATAGAGTGCTTCATCTACAGAGTCCTCTTGGTCAGGCGGTCTGCAACAGATCCCCACAATAATGTCTCCCATCGCTGTTCTCCCTTTAACCCTGACCCACAAACTCTCTGTCGACTGCTCACCTGTCTCCAGACAGAGTTCCATACTCTCCAGCCTATACCAAACATAAATACCAACTCCTCCTCCCCGCCTATCCCTAACATAAATAGCAACTCCCCCTCCCCGCCTACCGGGTCTGTCTTTCCTAAAGAGCCTGTAACCTTCCATTCCAACACACCAGTCATAGGAGCCATCCCACCATGTTTCTGTGATGCCTATGATATCATACCCCCGTAGACATGCACACATCTCTAATTCCTCTTGTTTGTTCCCCATGCTACCGGCGTTTGTATAGAGGCATCTGAGCCGAGCTCCAGTGGAAGCCAGCTCATTGGCTGGAGCAGCTGGAATATCTCTACATTGCTCTGAATGTTTACTATAGGTGCTGGCAAGTGACTGGGTGCGTTGGGATGGAATGATGCCCCCCTCCCCCAACGCATCTAGTTTAAAGCATCCTTGACCAGCCTGGCAAGCCTCCTACCAAACCCACTCTTCCCTTTCTTTGTCAGATCAGCTCCACCAGCCCCCAGTAGACCTGGCCTACTAAATTGAGTCCCATGTTCAAGGTACCCAAACCCCCGACTATAGCACCACCCTTCTAACCATTTATTAACCTGACCAATCCTCCTAGGCTTTTTAAGGTCCTGCCCTGTATCCTGGAGAATTGACGAAAAGACAGTCTGAGCTCCAGAGCCCCCATTCACCTCTCCCAGAGCTCTGTAGTCCTTTATGTTCTCTGGGCTACTGCTATCTATATCAGTAGCACCCACATGGATCACTAGAAGTGGGTAATAGTCAGTGGGACCGACTAGAGCAGGCAGCTTCTCGGCAACATCCCTGATCTGAGCCCCTGGTAGGCAACACACCTCCCTTGAGCCTGGGTCAGGCTGACAGATGGCTGCCTCTCTTCCTTTACTCTGAAAGTCCCCCAGCACTATAACCCGCTGCTTTTTCCTGGCAGCACCAGTAGTGATCTTCTTTACCAGCACATCAGCCAGCTGTTTCTGGTGGGAGTGTGGTTCCTCATCAGCCCCCTGTAGGACAGCAAAGCGGCTCTGGGTAGGAACAACAGATGTAGGAGGAAGCCCCTTGCTTTTAATTGCCCTCTTCCTCCTTTTTTTGTTGTTTTTTTCTGTTACCTTTTCCCAGCTTTCTGGGTTAGCAGCCTCCTTTCCTGCATGAGCAACAGTAGACACTTGAAGCCCCTGTGCAGCCTGGTCCTGGAGCAAGCAGTGCTGTTTCCCCTCAGCTTCCCTGACACCTTTCAGCCTATTGACAGTGTCCCGCAGCTCAGCCACCTGCTGCAGGAGGACCTCCACCAAGAAGCACAGAGTGCAGCCCTGCCCATTGTGCACCCTCCTCTCAGGACACCATTGCAGGCGCTCTCTACACCTCGAGCTCTGCACTGCAGCCTCCCTTCCCATCTTCTCTGTCTGGGTGCCTACACTGGCCACCAGCGGGGCAGCCAGAGCAGAGCTCCCAGACCAGACGACCCTGGTCATACAACGGGCGCTTACCATCCCAACCACCTGCCCGCGCAAACTGCCTCGAACCCGCCTTGTTCACCGCACTCCCTGGGGCAGGTTTTCAACCAGTCAGGCTGGTACCGCTCCTCCTGGCGCCGCCCCCTCTGAGTCAGCTGCTCGCGTCCGCTGAGTTGCTGGCTCCTGGGCAGGCCCTGTCGAGGAGTTGAGGCTCCCCCGGGGCCTGTTGCTGCTCCGGGGTGAAGCTCCTGGACGCCAAACCCCCCCCCCCCCCCCCCCCCCCCCCCGATCAGGCGTCGCAGGCGTTCGCTCTCAAGGCAGGCACCTCTGTTTGGGTTTAACAATTCCAATGAAAACCATCTGAGCTTACAACAAGCAGTTAGCTCATAAGAATTCAAGCTTTTGTAAAAATATTAGCCACGAGCTGCAAGTCTTACTATTGATGCTAAAAGTACAACATTTTATTTGTGCTCAAGTGTGCCACAGAGCAACCATCTTTGGGGCTGATGGAGCAACTGTGGAGGCAGGAAAATGGCCCAGTGAAAGTTGAAAAGCACTAGGAAATAGAACACCTTTGAGCACTGGAAGGGCTTCATGCCCTGAGTATGTATTTTCAGAAGTATGGTAACTGCAGGAATCGCAATAGAAAGGGCTGCATTTAATTTTTAAAGTAACATCCTTAAAATAATGCACTTACAGAAATTGTTTTAAAAAATGCTCTTGGATGATGAATAATCAAGTACTGTTACTTTAATCAGTGACTCCCTGCAGAAACAAATGCTGAAATGTACGAGAAAATATTAGTCTTAATGATTTTCTTTTAGAAAATATTACTAGTGTAGTAATTTTAATTAAAAAAGAATTTAGCACTTTTGTATTCCCAATGTATTCCCAATGTCAAACTCTTTTGTTATCACACTTACACCTCTGTTATTAATGTTAGCCGTGGCTTACAAAAGAGGAAAAGCTAGTTATCAATGAATAATTCAGGCTCCATAACTGTCAGACCTCATTATTTTAAATAAGGCCGGGTAGTTCCAGTTGTAACTGGCTAATTGCATCATTTAAACTTAAACTGTTAGAATATTTCATATAATTAACGATTTAAAAAACTTTTAATACATTCAAAAGTACTGTAGTACATAGGGCAATTTGCTTTAAATCAGGCTGGGAGAACAGAGACATTCAAGTTGTGATATGAGTCCTCAAATTGTTAAAATAAAAAGAAGAAAAACTGTGGTGAAATTGATATATCCAGTAGTTAAAACAAAACCTTATCATTAAAGTGAAATTACATAAAACACTTGTAAAAGTGGAATTTGAAGAAATTAAAACACCTGAAACTAATGAACTAAGATGTAATCTGTCACCTGACAAAGCTCTGTTGCAAGACAGTTCAAATGCTGTCAATGAGAATGTTTCTCAGCTCCAGTTTGTTTTCTGGCAGTAAACATGTACTTCCTAAAGCAGCTACAAATAGATACCATGGTGAACTTCCAGAAAACCCTGAACCTGTGTTTTTCCAAAAAGACCCAGAGAGTTATTTTCATTTGTTAATAATTTTAATATGTGGTCAGATATTTTTAACAGTATTTTCATTGGTTTGTTTTATCTGACACTAATTTACCCATAATAGTACAGACTTGATAAAGTAAGAAGGAAATACATTTTACATACACTTTTCTTCACAGTGTATGCCAAGCAGGAAGAGTTAAGGATCATTTATAAGCTAGACTAATCTTAAAATGCTGTTTTAATATTTCTCTTCAGCTTCATTCTCAGATTACATCCAGCTGTTTATTATATGTATCCAGAAACTGTAAATTAAGAGGTTAATATATACTTTTAAATGTGCCTATTAAAAAAGACAATACAACATAAGCCTGTCCTGAAAGCTATATGTGTGCAGCACATTAAGGCTTATACAGTAAAGGAACATAATCCTCATTTTCTAGGTGGAAAACTGAAGTTCAAGGTAAGCTATATGCGATTTCTATAGTTACTCTCCCCCCTCATACTTCTGAAACAAAGCTAATTTATCTGGTACTCAGAGTCTGCCTTATAGCTTTAATGGAATGCTGTGAGAGAAAACATGGTAGAGCATCTGAGTTTTGTAAAAACAAACCCAGCTATATCTGCTGTCTCTGGAATCACTCCAGCATATTATTTTATTTTTTATTTAATTAAAAAAAAATTAAAAAATACTACAAACCCAGCTCACACATTGAAAGTATAAATTTCAGCCCACATATCCATTAAGAACATCATTAAGGCTCTGGAGGTTACACAGCAAGGGCTTGGATCTTATCTGATATGTAGCAGCTTTGCATTGCTGGATATCTTGTAAAAGCCACCCCTGCATTTCTGCATCATACTGGAGGTCATTACAAAATACATGCAGAAACTGTGTGTGTTCTTGTGTTTGAGAGCAGAATCGGTGTACCACACAGACTAGCTTCCCAGGTTTTCCCCATGCTAAAACTGAGCCATTTCTACTGTACAAAATTCACATCCATCAATAATTGGTCTCCACAGAGATGCAGACTATCATATTGTCACATTCTTCTGAGAGCTGTAAAATAAAAGCCCAGGTTTCTTGGGAGATGTATCTCTAAAGAAGACAGCGTCAGGTTGAGCTTTGCAAATCTTTTTTTAAGGCACATTTAAGGGCCATAAACATTCTCTCCCTACCCCTCAATTCTAAGCTCCCTCTTCATGGGAGGCTTGCACCCCAGGGCAGGAGCCAGCATGAGGTTTCTGAAGACAGGTCAGTTAGATTTGGAATTTTCCATGTTACGTGTATTTGGACTAGAAACATAAGCAAACTACCATAATTATACGCTTCGAATATCTGATTTTCCTAGTTGCTTTCTTTGGTTTGTATTTTTTTTAAGTGATAACCAAAATTCTGATGGTTCTCCTTTCTCAGAATATGACAAAGTGATATCCTGTAAAATGCTAAATAACTCCTGTACTTAATATTTTCAGTACCAAAAAAATAAATCCTGCAATACCTGCTATGGTCCAGTAATACATTGTAAAGAGGATGGTAGAAGAGACTGAAGATGATGCATCACATGTGATCTGGATGCCTACAGTTGGTTATGAAAGCCAACTGTATCCTGGGCTGCATCAAAAGGAGAGTGACCAGCAGGTCGAAGGAGGTGATCCTGCCCCTCTACTCTGCTCTTCTTGAGACCTCACTTGGAGTATTGTGTGCAATTCTGGTGTCCTCAACATAAAAAGGACATGGAACTGTTGGAATAAGTCCAGAGGAGGGCCACAAGGATGATCAGGGGACTGGAGCACCTCCCATATGAAGATAGGCTGAAGATCCCTGAAGATAGTAGGGGGAATAAACAAGAGGAATTAGAGACGGATGCATGTCGACGGGGATATGATATTGGCATCATAGAAACATGTTGGGATGGCTCCTATGGCTGGAGTGTTGGAATGGAAGGTTATAGGCTCTTTAGGAAAGACAGACCAGACAGATGGGGAAGGGGAGTAGCCATTTATGTCAGTGATAGACTGGAGAGTACGGAACTCTGTCTGGGGACAGGTGATGAGTCAACAGAGGGCTTTTGGGTTAGGGTCAAAGGGAGAACTGCGATGGGGGACATTACTGTGGGGGTCTGTTACAGGCCACCCAATCAGGATGACTCTGCGGACAAAGCATTCTCTAGACAGAGAGGAGCAGCCTCACACTCTCAGTCCCTTGTCCTCATGGGGAATTTCAACCACCCTGATATCAGTTGGAGGGATGGTATAGCCAGGTAGAAGCAATTCAGCAGGTTCTTTGATTGTACGGAAGACAACTTCCTCCTTCAAGTGATAGAGGAGCTGACAAACATTTGGAGACAATGGATTTGTAGCAGGGATGAACTGGGAAATAATGGTAGTCAGATGACAAATATTTTGTTTCATAGTATATCCAATGACATAGAATAACTGTATAAAGGCAAGATAAAATAATCTAACAATACACAAACAAACCATAAATTTGTAAGGCTCAATGAAAAGACCACTGAAATCATAATAATTTTGAAAATCATGATGTGATAAGGATATTTCTAGTTCAAATCCGTACTGACACCACTCCATAGCCTAACCATGTTTTTTTTTTCCCTGTGTTATCTGATACCAGTGGGATACAGTCAAATAAAAATTAGTAAAACAAGTTGCATTTCAGTGGAAGAAAACATTTGCTCATCTTGTCTTTCAGTGTCTGGAGACTTCTGCAATTGTTTACTGTGCTCACTTTCTGTAAGCTGTTGTCAGCTCAGCTGTCTGAACTATAGCTTCATTTTTAAATATTTTTCTCTGAAAAAATACCAAGTCTCTGAATGTTTTATGGCTTGAGCCACATCAGACATCACAACAAAAAGGAGGCTTATTCTTGTCTGGCTTGAAATTACCCAGTGTTGGCTTCACCCTTGTCAAGGGCTGACTCCCTGTAAGGAAGCTGACAGTCAGGTTTAGGGTACGCTAGATGTGTTTCATCAGTGAAAGGAATCAAGTTCCGTTTGTGTACAGAGCATGGCCTCCAAGTCAGTGATCTCACTGACAAAAAAAAAGTAAAAATAAAAGACATCTTTTTTTCTTCGGAGCTGTAGACACCTGGTTGAAAAATGCAGGGTAATTGGAGGCATACCATAAGTGGTAGGTGCAGATGCGGCATGTAGAGTGCTTCTATTGCGCATATTCATTCTGAAGGGTCGTTCAAAATGCCTCTCTACAAAAAAGCCTGAATGTAAATAATGTCAACTGTCTATGAAAGCAGGTGATTTAGGTCACTGAGCAGTGTACATTGGTTAAATTATATTATTCCTTCAAATACTTAATGTACATCTGAGCTATTCACTTGTTAGAGTGATGAGAGGCAAGGAGGAAAGACGCTTGTTTTACTTTGCTTGTCTATAACATCTTCACTATGAAGAACCATCCACTGCTTTAGGAAAGAAAGCAAACAAATGGAGGCATATAGTGCCATTGAATATTACAAAAAATGCTTGGAAAGAAAGACTGTGCATGATCTAGCGAAGAGGGAGATCTGAAACTAAATGCAAATGCTAAGAAGATACTGAGATGCATGGGAGCATCATTAGAGAACTATGAAAGAGTCAGGCAAGGTTTTACTACTGGATAAAAACATCACCAAATGTCTCAGCATTCTTAGATCCATTCTTATTGCAAGTAAGAAGCAGACTGGGAGTGGCAGGGGATTGAGGATAAAAGCAAGAAAACTCATTCTTTACAGGGTGTATAATAGCTAGAAATCGATTTTAATTTCAGGTTTTAAAAATTCCCATTTCATGGTTTTGATTGAAATAAAGCAAAAGTTTTGCTCAAGTGTCTTGAAAATTCCTTGTATCTTTTCTCCGCAGTGACCAGCAATTACACTTGCACAGCAGGGCCAGGGAGGCTTCTGATATTTCAACTATTGCCAGCCTTTGCAGGAAAGAGGAATGCAGTACAAGAGACCTCCTCCTCCTTCTGTGCTTTGCATTTGACAATAAGACCCAATTGCAGCCTGTCATAGGGGGGGCAGGGACTGCGGGTTTAACTCTGTTAGGGTGTACACAGGGGAAACAGATCCCCAGAGCCATGCTGACCCACCAATCAACAGGACCTTGTGGACCAGTTCAGGTTTTACCTGGAAGAAGGGTTCCCTCATTACAGACAGCTGCTTGGGGTATCAAGGTAGGGGAATTACTAAAAGTCAGTGTGGCCTCTGTTGTGTAATACAGCTGATTAACAGCTTAGAAATCCTATAATTAAATGTATTTCAGCATGGGAAGCTGCTGTGTCCTGGGTTCAGCAGTAGCAGTCATTTTTTCTCCTTCTTAGTAGCTGGTGCAGTGCTGTGTCTTTGACTTTTGCCCTGCGAACAGCACTGATAGCACCGACGATTTTAGTTGCTGCTCAATAATGTTTACTCTGACCAAGGACTTTCTGAGTCTCATGTTCTGGCAGGGAGGAGGGGAACCCGGGAGGAAGCAGAGACAGGACACCTGACCTAAACTAGCCAAAGAGGTATTCCATACCACAGCACATCATGCCCACTATATAAACTGGGGGCAGTTACCTGGAAGGCCTAGATCCCTGCTCAGGTCAGGCTGGGTATCGGTCGGCAGGTGGTGAGCGGTTGTATTCTCTTCCCTTATTATTTCCCTTATCATTATTATTGGTGGCAGCAGCAGTGGTTTGTGTTATACCTTAGTTACTGGACTGTTCTTATCTCAACTTGTGGGAATTACATTCTTTCGATTCTCCTCCCCATCCCTCCGGGAGCAGGGGGAGGAAATGGGGGAGTGAGAGAGAGGCTCTGTGGCTAACTGAGCTTTAACCACGTCAGTCCTTTTTGGTGCCCAATGTGGGGCTCAAAGGTTTGAGATAATGACACATCTGACCAGAGTGTGTCTAATCATATTTGTGATAAGCATTCATTGTTTTGGATTAATAGTCACTTGTCACAATGCTGATTTATTGGCTCTCAAAGCTGTTGCTCTTGATCTCACAGTTTCAGCATGTCATACCTTACTTACAGCTGGTATTTGCTGTGTTAGTGTTTATCGGCTGGGTGCCTTGGGCTAAGGTTCTTGTTTCATTGTACTTTATGATAATGACTTGTAATACAATAGAATCATTGATTGTCCAGCTGGAGACCAGTAACGAGTGGTGTCCCTCAGGGATCGGTGTTGGATCTGGTCTTGTTCAACATCTTTGCTGGTGACATGGACAGTGGGATTGAGTGCGCCCTCAGCAAGTTTGCCGGTGACACCAAGCTGTGTGGTTCAGTTGATACACTGGAGGTAAGGAATGCCATCCAGAGGGACCTTGACATGCTTGTGAGGTGGGCTGATGCCAACCTGATGAAGTTTAACCATGCCAAGTGCAAGGTCCTATACCTGGGTCAGAGCAATCCCAGGCACAGCTACAGGTTGGGCAGAGAAGAGATTCGGACCAGCCCTGTGGAGAAGGACTTGGGGTGTTAGTCGATGAGAAACTCAACATGAGCCGGCGGTATGTGCTCGCAGCCCACAAAGCCAACCGTATCCTGGGCTGCATCAAAAGGAGAGTGACCAGCAGGCTGAGGGAGGTGATCCTGCCCCTCTACTCTGCTCTCGTGAGCCCTCACTTGGAGTGTTGTGTGCAGTTCTGGTGTCCTCAACATAAAAAGGACATGGAACTGTTGGAACAGTCCAAAGAAGGGCCACGAGGATGATCAGGGACTGGAGCACCTCCCATATGAAGATAGGCTCAGAAAGTTGGGGCTGTTCAGCCTGGAGAAGAGAAGGCTGCATGGAGACCTCATAGCAGCCTTCCGGTATCTGAAGGGGGCTTATGAGGATGCTGGGGAGGGACTCTTCATTAGGGACTGTAGTGATAGGACAAGGGGTAACGGGTTCAAACTTAAAAAGGGGAAGTTTAGATTGGATCTGAGGAAGAAATTCTTTACTGTGAGGGTGGTGAGGCACTGGAATGGGTTGCCCAGGGAAGTTGTGAATGCTCCATCCCTGGTGTTGTTCAAGGCCAAGTTGGACAGAGCCTTGGGTGGCATGGTTTAGTGTGAGGTGTCCCTGCCCATGTCATGGGGATTGGAACTAGATGATCTTAATGTCCTTTCCAACCCTAAGTATTCTATGATTCTATGAGTCCATGATACTGATCTGGCTTGCATTCCCAATGTGATCACCACCTCTATACTTTGGGAGGTATATAATACAAGTGTTTAGCAATTACACATCTTTTTTTACACATCTTTTTTCCCCTCCTCGGTTGGTGAGGGAGACATTCCCTCACACTCCCAGCCCCCTCCACTGGACCATATACAGCATCATTTGAGAGCTCTGAAGGCTTTGAATGGCCTTTAGGTACCCTTGAGACCTGCCTGCTGATTGTGATGGGGATCACCATGTTGGCATGCATACAGAGATATTTTACCCACGAGCATTTTGTCTGGTCTCGAGAGTTAAGCAGAGTCAGATTTGGGCTTGTCTAGGGTTAGACGACGATATAGGAGGACCAAGAGATTTTCCCTGAGGCTGGACAGTCATGAGTGGCAGGGGGTGTGGGACAGTATGGGCAAGTATCTAGGCCAGTGGGCCCCTCCAGTGCTTTGGGACTTTACCACTGAACATGTGTAAAATGCAGCAAAATTTTTAAAACATTTAAATGAGATGTATTGTCATTCTGTTCATACCAGAGAGGGACAAATCATGGCAACGTGCTGGGGCTTGGCCTGTGCTTACAGAGCCCTGTTCAACACTATCCAGCACCTTCAAAGGGAAAAAAATGTCCCTGGATCTGATGGCAAAGCAACCGACAGTGCAGCTCCTCCAGCTCCAAGCACAGCAGCTACACCAGCCCCAGCGAGAAATACGGTAGGTACTCAAACCCTGACAACAGATACTGCAGCCACTCTGACCACAGTGATAATCACTGCAGCTAAACCAGAGGACCAGTTCGTATCAATATTGGTTGCCCCCGTATACAAGGGGAAAGGCAAAAACAAAATAAGAAAGATGAAGGAACAAGATGAAGAAGCAATGGCAATGCACTTACTACCCAGGATGGCATCTGATCAGGAGTCATCACCACATGAATCAGAAGAAGAAGGTGACTTCTCGACCTTGGACCTCAACCAAGCTACAGAATATGCAAAAAGATTTTACCCATCAACCAGGGGAGCACATCATCACCTGGTTGCTCGGATGCTGGGACAGTGGGGCCAACGGTCATGAACTGGAAGGTAGGGAAGCCAAGCAGCTGGGATCACTTGCTAGAGAAGGGGGAATTGACAAAGCAAGTGCAAGAGAGAAACAGTCCCTCAGCCTTTGGAAGCTGGTCTTGGCAGCTGTGAAAAAAAGGTTTCCATACAAGGACAATGTTGTGAGTTATTTGTGCAAGTGGACTACTCTAGAAAAAGGCATCCAGTCTCTGAGGGAATCAGCCATTGTAGAGATGATCTATCACATCAAGTCAAACGCCGGGGATGTACCCATAGATCCAGATGAAGTTGAATGTACATGACCCATGTGGTGGAAATTTACACGCACTGCACCATCATCATATGCCCATTCATTGGCAACAGTAACCTGGAGTGACATAGTACCACTAACAGTGGATGAAATGATTCACAAACTCCAAGAATTCGAAGACAATCTCATGCCTTTCATCATTTCTGCTATGGAAAAACTGTCCCAGGAGCTCAAACAATTGAGAGACAATCTGTCTGATCTATCCAGCTCCTCACGTGTATCAACACACGTCTCAGCTATTAACAAAAGGCATCCTATTGCTCGAGAGAGAAGATATAGAAGGAATACACCAGGGCCCACCCTATGGTTTTACCTGCGGGATCATAGAGAAGACACGACGAAGTGGGATGGAAAACCTACCTCAGCTCTGGAGGAACGGGTACATGAATTCAAGAGGAGAACAAAGGTCAAGGCTGATCACGCCATGGAAGCTGCGGCTTCAGTCTCTGGTGAGTAGGTTCCCAGGTGGAGTGGAAGAGCTGATTTTACTCCAGCTCCTGTGATCAAGAAGAATAACCCCTTTCTACAAGACTTAATTGTCCAACATTGTGATGAGTATTAGAGGGACCCTGCCTCCAGCCAGGTGGAGACAGGGGACAATCGGATTTACTGGACTGTGTGGATCGGATGGCCTGTCACATCAGTCCCACAGAAGTATAAGGCTGTAGTAGATACCGGTGTGCAGTTACTCTGATGCCATCAAGCTGTCAAGGGGTGCAGCCCATTTATATTTCTGAAGTGACAGGAGGATCCCAAGAGTTGACTGTACTGGAGGCTGAAATCAGCCTAACTGGGAGGAAATGGCCAAAGCACCCCATCATGACTGGTCCAGAGGCTCCATGCATCCTTGGCATAGACTACCTCAGGAGAGGGTACTTCAAAGACCCAAAAGGATACCGATGGACTTTTGGTATTGCTGCTTTGGAGACAGAGGAAATTGAGCAGCTGTCCAGCCTGCCTGGTCTCTCAGAGGATCCTTCTGTTGTGGGGCTGTTGAAGGTCAAAGAACAACAAGTGCCAATCGCAAACACAACGGTGCACCAGTGGCAATATTGCACCAACCGAGACTCCCTGATTCCCATCCTTAAGCTGATCCATAGACTGGAGGGTCAGGGAGTGATCAGTAGGACCCGCTCACTCTTTAATAGCCCCATATGGCCAGTGCGAAAGTCTAACAGAGAGTGGAGACTAAAGGTAGACTATTGTGGCCTGAATAAAGTCACACCACCCTTGAGTGCTGCTGTACTGGACATGCTCGAACTTCAGTATGAACTGGAGTCAAAGGCAGCCAAGTGGTATGCCACGACTGATATTGCCAATGCATTTTTCTCAATTCCTTTGGCAGCAGAGTGTAGGCCACAGTTTGCTTTTACTTGGAGGGGCATCCAGTACACATGGAACCAACTGCCCCAGGGGTGGAAACACAGCCCTACCAGACTGCACTGGAACAGGGGCAAGCTCCAGAAGACCTGCAATACATTGATGACATTATCGTGTGGGGCGATATAGCGGAAGAAGTCTTTGAGAAAGGGAGGAAAATAATCCAAATGCTGCTGAAAGCCGTTTTGCCAAAAAACAGAGTAAGGTCAAGGGACCTGCACAGGAGATTCAATTTTTGGTAATAAAATGGCAAGATGGACGTCGCCAGATCCCCACAGATGTGATCAACAAGATAACAGCAATATCTCCACCAACTAATAAGAAAGAAACACAAGCTTTCTTGGGTGCTGTGGGGTTCTGGAGGATGCACATCCTGAATTACAGTTTGATTGTAAGCCCTCTCTATCATGTGATCCGGAAGGAAAATGATTTTAAATGGGGCCCTGTGCACCAACAAGCCTTTGAGCAAATTAAATTAAACGAGATATAGTTCATGCAGTAGCCCTTGGACCAGTCCAGACATAAAAAATGTACTCTATACCACAGCTGAGGAGAATGGTCCCACCTGGAGCCATTGGCAGAAGGCTCCAGGAGAGACTCAAGGTCAACCCCTCAGCTTTTGGAGTTGGGGATACAGAGGATCTGAGGCCAGATATACCCCAACTGAAAAAGAGATACAGCTTATGAAGGGGTTCAAGCTGCTTCAGAAGTGATTGGCACCAAAGCACAGCTCCTCCTGGCACCCTGGTTGCCTGTGCTGGGCTGGATGTTCAAAGGCAGGATCTCTTCTACACATCATGCAACCAATGTTACATGGAGTAAGTGGGCTGCGCTAGTTATACAACAAGCTTGAACAGGAAATCCCAGTTGTCCAGGAATTCTAGAAGTCATCATGGACTGGCCAGAGGGCAAAGATTTTGGAATGTCACCAGAGGAGGAGGTGATGCATGCTGAAGGGGCCCCACCATATAATAAACTGTCGGAAGGTGAAAAGTAGTATGCCTTGTTTACTGATGGGTCCTGCTGTATTGTGGGAAAGCATCGGCGATGGAAGGCAGCTGTACAGAGTTCTTGATGACAGGTTGCAGAAACTGCTGAAGGAGAGGGTGAATTGAGTCAGCTTGCTGAGGTGAAAGCCATCCAGCTGGCCTTGGACATTGCTGAACGAGAAAAGTGGCCAGTACTTTATCTCTATACTGACTCATGGATGGTGGCAAATGCCCTGTGGGGGTGGTTGCAGCAATGGAAGCAGAGCAACTGGCAACGCAGAGGTAAACCCATCTGGGCTGCTGCACTGTGGCAAGATATCACTGCCCGGGTGCGGAACCTGGTGGTGAAGGTACACCATGTAGATGCTCATGTACCCAACAGCTGGGCCACTGAGGAACACTAGAACAACCAACAAGTGGATAAAGCTGCTAAGATTGAAGTGGCTCAGATGGACTTAGATTGGCAACATAAGGGTGAATTATTTTTGGCCTGGTGGGCCCATGACACTTGTGGCCATCAGGGCAGAGATGCAACATACAGATGGGCTCGTGATCAAGGGGTGGACTTAACAATGGACACTATTGCCCAGGTTATTCACGAGTGTGAATCCTGTGCTGCAATTAAGCAAGCTGAACGGTTAAAGCCTCATTGGTATGGAGGACAATGGCTGAAGTACAAATATGGGGAGGCCTGGCAGATTGATTATATCACACTCCCACCAACCCACCAAGGCAAGCGTCATGTGCTTACCATGGTGGACGTAACCACAGGATGGCTGGAAACATACGCTGTGCCCCACGCCACTGTCCGGAACACTGTCCTGGGCCTTGAGAAACAGATTTTGTGGCGACACGGCACCCCAGCAGAGAGAATTGAGTCAGACAGTGGGACTCATTTCCAGAACAGCCTCATAGACATTTGGGCAAAAAAGCATGGTATTGAGTGGGTATATCACATCCCCTACCATGCCCCAGCCTCTGGGAGAATCGAACAGTACATTGGCCTGTTAAAAACTACACTGAGAGCAATGGGAGGTGGGACTTTCAAACAGTGGGATACACGTTTATCAAAAGCCACTGCTTGGTCAACACCAGAGGATTTGCCAACAGGGCTGGTCCAGCCCAATCAGAACTTTTACATACTGTAGAAGGGGACAAAGTTCCTGTGGTGCACATAAAGAATTTGCTGGGGAAGACAGTCTGGGTTATTCCTTTTTCAGGTAAAGGCAAACCCACTCGTGGGATGGCTTTTGCTCAGAGACCCGGATATACTTGGTGGATAATGCGGGAAGATGGGGTGAGAAAATTGGGGCTGTTCAGCCTGCAGAAGAGAAGGCTGCATGGAGACCTCATAGCAGCCTTCCAATACCTGAAGGGAGCCTATAGGGATGCTGGGGAGGGACTCTTCATTAGGGACTGTAGTGAGAGGACAAGGGGTAATGGGTTCAAACTTAAACAGGGGAGGCTTAGATTGGATCTGAGGAAGAAATTCTTTACTGTAAGGGTGGTGAGGCACTGGAATGGGTTGCCCAGGGAAGTTGTGAATGCTTCATCCCTGGTGGCATTCAAGGTGGGGTTGGACATAGCCTTGGATGGCATGGTTTAGTGGGAGGTGTCCCTGCCCATGGGAGGGGGGTTGGAACTTGATGACCTTAAGGTCCTTTCCAACCCTAAATATTCTATGATTCTATGATTCTAAGTCCAATGTGTACCTCAAGGGGATTTGATTTTAGGGGAAAAGATCCAATGAACTCAATTGTGTGCTGTTGCCTGCTATGTAGCACTTTTATAGCCCACCAACTAGATGTCTTCAGGTCACCAGCGACTGACCCTGACTTCCCTCCGACCATCATCCCAACAAAGAATGAACTTTGATGAAACCAGACGAATTCGGCGGTAAAGGAATGATCAGCATCAGCAGGCAGCGATCCAAGACTGCACACAGCCTCTCCTGCTCTGAAAGACTGTTGCAAGAGATGGAGCCCGACATCATGGAACGGATGGACTCAGCAGCTTTTCAGGGATTGATCCATGCACTAAGGAATGATATCTCTCTCTCTCTGTGGATGTATACATATGTATATATATGAGATAAGAGTGATGGTATATTGAAAATGTGGGATCTAAGCATTACGTGAATGGTATGGAATAAGGGGTGGACACTGCCCTGGGTTCAGCAGTAGCAGTCATTTTTCTCCTTCTTAGTAGCTGGTGCAGTGCTGTGGTTTTGACTTTCGGCCTGGGAACAGCACTGATAACACCGATGTTTTTAGTTGCTGCTCAATAATGTTTACTCTGACCAAGGACTTTCTGAGTCTCATGTTCTGGCAGGGAGGAGGGGAACCCGGGAGGAAGCAGAGACAGGACACCTGACCTAAACTAGCCAAAGAGGTATTCCATACCACAGCACATCATGCCCACTATATAAACTGGGGGCAGTTACCCGGAAGGCCTAGATCCCTGCTCAGGTCAGGCTGGGTATCGGTCGGCAGGTGGTGAGCGGTTGTATTCTCTTCCCTTGTTATTTCCCTTATCATTATTACTACTGGTGGCAGCAGCAGTGGTTTGTGTTATACCTTAGTTACTGGACTGTTCTTATCTCAACCTGTGGGAGTTACGTTCTTTCGATTCTCCTCCTCATCCTTCCGGGAGCTAGGGGAGGAAAGGGGAGCAGTGAGAGAGAGGCTCTGTGGCTGACTGAGCTTAAACCACGGCATGCTGTTATTCTGTTTTGGAGGAAATTAAAGAGGACTCAGCTGTGGCTGAATACTTGCTGCTTCTTACTGTGTTTTCAACACAATCCTTTTACATGTATATGCATCTCACCTGCAAATATTCCTTCACACATATTTTAAATAGGGAAACACTCAACAACAGATGCATTGAGGATGATTCTTCTGCCAATTATAATGCTAGCAGGAGTGCTGTAGTTGAACTCTGAACATACAGCAGTGAGCTGAGGTAGAGAACAATTTTTGACACAAACAGTCACAGCTGACATTTCTGCTCTTGATCCACTGAATCATCTGAATCCTGTAAGAACATTCATCATGGCAATAGTCTGAGACAGAGAAATAGTCTGAGCTCTCCTACAGAATCTATTCTTGACCCAATCTGCGATGTTAAGAAAGGGCTCTGATAGCTACATATATTCTCTTCACTCATAAATAATAGGGGTGCACCATTTACCGGTCCTAGTCCTTGTGGTCACAGTGGGATTGTCACTGTTTTATTAGTTACTTTTGTACTTTCTGATATTCCTGTAAAACAACATTCTGTTTCAGGAGATGCACCTGTCAAAGAAACGGGGAGAAGGTGGATGGCATGATGAGTGGCTTCCAACACTTTGTTTATATCTCCACGGGTGGAAGTATTTTGTTAACTCTGCTCTCTCAATGTGGATCAGTCACTGCTGCCAACATAAATATTTTCAAATATTTCACTGAGAATTGCTGCAGAGCTACAGGAGTTTTTCTGCCTATATGACTGAGATTGTCTCCTTTGATTTCAACTTGATTTAATTTTGTAGAAGAAGAGGCAAATACAGGATGAGTGATAGTGCAGCCCTCCAACTTGCATTATTGATACTTCCAAAGTGTCCAGTTCAAATGGGGGCAGAATGTTAACAGAACTGAGAGTATCAGTCTAGTGGCTGAAGGACAAAAATAAGCTGCCTTTTTGATCTTTGCTGGTCAACAAAATCATGCTTTGCTTGCTCCAGAAGTCTTTCATGTGAGAGAAAATGGACAGAGATGAAAACTCACGTCTGATCTGATGCTTCAGCAAGCTGTATTTTCCTACACCCACAGGAGATGAAGATTACTGGCCTTTCAGAATAATGGACAGAAGTAAAACAGAAGTCCCTTTCTGCGATGTAGAAAGTCACTGAAAGTTTATTCTGTGTATAAAACATGCTCTATATGCAGAGTTATCATCTTTAAATAACTGGCCTCCATTGAAATGAGATTGGTCGGGAAACTGGAGGCTTTGGGCATAAGCCAGACCCTTAGTTCGCTAAACGGATCACGGCGTGAGCTTTAAAAAAAATATTTACTACACGTCATCAATATTCTGGCAGATTTTGTTTGGAGAAGCTGGATCAGGCAGAGCTGGAAGCCTGATAGATTGCTCTAACCACTGACTTGGAGTACATATAGCTGAAACTGAGAAAGTAACTAAACACGATTTTTCAAATAAATTTAGTTTCTTATTTATTTCTGTATATAAAAATACTTGTGAGCAAATAATTAGTTCTGTTAATTTACTAATTGCTCCAACTTACCCCACCTATTCTTATTGATTTTTTTATTACCTCAGAATGGAGGGATCAGAAATAATTTGCCGAAATATTTGCATTCGGTACTTGTCCCTGTTTGCATGAGCATTTCTGTCATAATGAAGATAAGAATATGGGAAAATCTGTGGGGCTTTGGTATTTTCAGGAAATGGGAATAGATTAGGGACAAGGAAGAAAAAATGAGAATTAGGGGATTTTAGAAAAACAAACCTGAAAATTGCTCTTTTTTTTTTTTTTTTCATGATAGAAAAAGAGGGAGGGTTTTTAACTGCAGCACATTTAGTTCTCTCTTGTTTAGAACCCATGTAATGGACTGTTATTCTCCATTGGACATTCAGGTAAGGGGCAAAGCCAAACCCTGCTGCTCCTGGGCTGGACTGCAGCATGGTTCAAAGTGAAAAGCAGGCAAGAGAGAATTTCATGGCAGAGGCAATGGCCAACTGAAGCTTCTCTTCTGTGAGTTGTGCCTTTTTTCATCCTGCTTGACATTTCTCAGAGTGAGCTGTATTACAGATTAGTAGCCCATGGCAGTAGTCTGGAGAGATGAGATTTTAGTGAGATATGGTACACAGACACAGGGGGTGGGGAGCAAAGAATATGTGTGAAAAATTGAAATGACAAGGTCACGTTGATAGCTTGGTTGTGGGAGCTCCTGCAGTAGTTTGTGGCATTATGATTAGAGATGGGACAACTAGCATGAGTGAGGCAAGAGCTGCTTTGAACCTTCATCCACCCACTAACCAGACCAAAAAGAAGCCCAAGGTAAGGCTAAAACACATCTAGCACTGGTTGGTTTGATTTCTCAGCTTTAATGTAGTGAGCTTCAGCTTCTGATAATTTGGCTCAGAACAGAAAAGCAGGAGTCTAGAAAAGTGTTCAGGACATGCATCCAGTCTAAAATAATTTATTCTGGAAAACTGGACAAAGACAGTTTTATACCATTCCCAGCCTTCCATCTGTAACAAAGAGCTTCATATACCTGTTAATAACCACCCTATTAACAAAATGAAACCAAGTCTGAAAAGCTTTCAAATTTCAGCACAGGGATTTTTAATTATGAAGACTTCAGTTGAGATGCCAAGCTTCTGTCAAAGGTGCATATGAGAAAGCAGTCTGCATACAAGGAGTTGCAGTGGGAACTGCACTGAAGTAAGCATACAATCCCTCTGTCAGCCGTTTCTCTCCTCTCTGGCTTTATCCTCTGGGAAGTATCTTTGCATTCAGATTCAGACTACAGGGGATTCTACAGAAGCTGAATTTCTGCACTGGCCATACTTATTCTGCACTGTGTCACACTCCCCGCAGTGATGGCTATTTTGCGCAGCTTCTGTCTAATGCAGACAGAATCCTTCTTCTCACAAGGATTTCAGGAGAAAGCAAAGGCAAAGTGCAAGGGCAAGCAGAGACAAGCAATACAGTTTATCTTGGACTCCCTGTTTTGAAACACTTGCCAAGCCCACCAAAGTAATAAGTTGTGATCTGGTCAAATAATAAAATCCATATCCAGCCTGTTTCTGAAAAGTACAGTCAGCAGTGTAGAATTCCTTTCCTCCTTTTGCATTAATAATGTCACTGCTTAGTTCTTAGTTATGGGTATTCAGGATAATACAGTGGGGCAGAAATATACATGAATTCAGCATGTTTTGAAGTGGCTGTAGGAGTCAATAAAATAATGAGCTATACATGTAAGGGAAACTTTTTCTGACCATTTTCATTCTCAATGTGCTTTACAGACCTGAGAGCTGCATCTCTTTGAACTGTCAATGCAGAACAGAAAGCGGCTTCTCCAGCTGAAGCTGCAGGCAATGCTCGGCTACATGGAGGCTGGGAGCACAAGGATGAGTGGAGTGTCTCGCCCATATCTCTTCCTTTGGATAAAGAGTTCCCTATTAACTTGCTTTTGCCCTTTTGTTTTATTATTTTTTGGGTTTTTTTTTTCTCTAGAAAAGTATGTAGTAGTGAAAAAAGGTAAAAGGTCTGCAAAAGACTCTTTTTCTCTCATCCCTTTACTTGCAGGCAATTGAACCTGACTTACCAGTTGATGAAATCTACTTCATACAGGATGAAGAAAAAGATGGTGTAAACAGAAAAAGAAAAGGAGAAGGAAGAGGCTTTCTTCTACATATGTAAATTTTCTGTAATGAAAACAAAACCTGAAATTAATCTTGCCTGTGATTTGAAAACATAGTTTATTATTTACCCCCCTACTATTCTCTTAATGTTCTGGACTTCCACAGTCCAGGTAGGCCACCGCAACTAAAAGGACACTCTAAGACAGTGTTATCTTGACCAATTCTCAGCCATTTCTGCAGATTAAATGATGGTTCAGAAAACCCAAAAAGACAATGCATAACTTCAGAACCCTGTCAATGTAAGTTGATACCTGCAAACAGTATGCAATGAACTCTTTATTCAGTGCTTTTTTTGACTCTGTCGTTATCACAGCCTGATGTGTTACTGAAATAGATTTTCTCACATGTTAAAATAAGAGGCCTTATATGGCTGTACCTATAATACATAGATACTGCTTTCTTTTTCAGGGAGTTTAGAGAAGGCATGACTTTGATGTTACTGAAGCTTGTGTCATAATCATCAATTGGAGCTGGTGCCAAATAAACAAGATGGAGCTTTCAATCAACAAAATGTATTTATTTTTGATATCTGTGACTTATTTGTCATCGATGTATCTTTTAATAGGACAAGGTAAGAAGAAAGACCTGCTCTCAGAGAAAAAAGAGAGCCATTAGGATCTCAGGCATTATTATTTGACCTAGCAGCACAAACAGGTGATGTGCATATGGCAAGGTACAATACTGAGCTCCAACTGGGAGAGATTTATTTGATGTTTTCTACTGGAGCAGAGGTAGCATGAATGATTACTTCATCCTTCTGTACTATAAAAATTTCAGAGCATTTTATTTGTGCACATATTACTTATTAATTATGCTTGACTACATTGCTGTACTAGCATGTTTCTTTTTTCTCTTTCTTTGCAAGAATACTTAATGTAGCTTTGCCTGTATGCATCTATCTCAAACTGGTTTTATATACATGTTTGTGTATACTGTATCATATCCTGCCTGTATTAAGAAAAAGACAAAAAGGAGTTTGATAAACAACCAAAGTATCACTTTTTTGCATGAAGAATGACTTCTGAAAAAGCCCTACAGATATGAACTGGTTTGACCTTCCAGAGAGATTGGAGAGATAAAGTATATATATACACATATATGTATATGGGAAAAATAAACTCTTATTTAAACTGGTTTCTTTGGTTTTGGTTTTGTGGGTGTTTTTTGCATGTATTTTTGATTGGTTGGTTGTTTTTTTTTTCCTAAATGTCTCTTTTCTCCCCTCTCTTTTCAGTTTTTTATTTTTTTTTTTAATAGCGCTAGTGTCTGTCTGTTCTGGTAGGTGAAGATGGGTAATGCAAAATAATACTCTGCTCACTGTCTTTAACATACGAATGCATCAGGACTACTGCATGAAAAAAGATGTTGCTCCTTTGAAAGCTGTTCGACCTTAAGTGTAATTTCCTCTTTTCTTTATTCACATGTGCCTTTGTAAAAGAAGAAAAAAATCAGTTTGTGGCCTAGGATGTACTTTTTGTGATTGAAACAGATGAAAATTCTGTACTCCAAATGCTCTCATGTTTACAGAGAACAAGCAATACTACACATTCCTTCCCTGCCTCTGTACAGCCCTCTATCACAGTTTTGCTCTCCTCTAGCATTGGAGTTTCTGCCCAGGTTGCATGAGACTGCAGACACGGGTTGGAGTCTGCATCTTCTGCTCTTCAGAATATGAAGAAGTTAGTTAGAACAAAGAAGCAAAGTCTTTTACATTTTATTTTAATTTTTATATTTTTATTTCCTAAAGACAGCTTTTGAACAAGATCCGATTTAGTTTTACAAAGTGGGATGTTACTAGAATCTCATGGTAATGAGGTGAACGAATTGTAAGGGGAGGTTTTCTTACTTGGCATTGTCAATACATTTAGTATATCACCACAGTTGATTCTTTCTGTAATTATTCCAACTAAGCTTTCTAACAGTTGAAAGGCTGGGTTTAAGACTGAAATACAAGGACCCTTCCATACAGTTCAGATTCTGCATGAGGAAAAGTTAACATCTGAGCACAGCAGAGGTACTTCTGTGGATTAATCTGGTGGGCTCAGTCCAGTCCTACTCATCTCTCCAAACCGAGCATTATAATCAGCAAGTCTCTACACAGAGTTGAAGAATTAAGTAATCATGATGACTTAACCATCAACTTGACCTCTAAGATCCCTTCAGAACACGTTTGATCCACACTGATTTACTTTATCTCTCAGACCATCAGATCTGTGCTAAAACCCTGATTGACCAGAAGTCATTTTTTGATGCCTTATGTTAGCAATGTCCCATGACCCAACATAAAAACAGTAGGTGAAAGTCACACATTACTGAAGTCAAAGGGAGGACTGCATTCAGTGGAACTGGGATTTCATCCAGTAAACCCAACTGTCAGTGTTTGGGTTCTACCTATTTCTGAAGACATGTGAATCCTTCTGTGGTGCCCATCATATCGGTATGTAAAATCATAGAATCATAGAATAGTTAGGGTTGGAAAGAACCTCAAGATCATCAAGTTCCAACCCCCCTCCCATGGGCAGGGACACCTCCCACTAAACCATGCCATCCAAGGCTATGTCCAACCCCACCTTGAACGCCACCAGGGATGAAGCATTCACAACTTCCCTGGGCAACCCATTCCAGTGCCTCACCACCCTTACAGTAAAGAATTTCTTCCTCGGATCCAATCTAAACTTCCCCTGTTTAAGTTTAAACCCATTACCCCTTGTCCTCTCACCACAGTCCCTAATGAAGAGTCCCTCCCCAGCATCCCTATAGGCCCCCTTCAGGTATTGGAAGGCTGCTATGAGGTCTCCACGCAGCCTTCTCTTCTGCAGGCTGAACAGCCCCAATTTTCTCACCCCATCTTCATACGGGAGGTGCTCCAGACCCCTGATCATACTCATGGCCCTCCTCTGCACTTGTTCTAACAGTTCCATGTCCTAAATGTATCTTGCAAGCTACTATGATGTCTTCATGACACTAATGTGCATTTAAAAATAGTAGTTTTTATTAAAAAATGTACAATGATGACATAAATTATTTACTGGGTTACTATAAAACGCTGTGTCGCCTGACATGATAATTATATTGTTCTGTCATTCCTTTAGTAATGAAAGCCTTTACTTATTTGTAAGTTATTTTTTACTGAACACAAGGAATACAGCACAACAGCAAAAAAAAAAAATATATATAAGAAAGAAAACCAATATCGGGCAGTTATGTTACAGGTATAGAGGCAAAGAGCAGACATTTATGGTATTCACTGAATTATCCTTGGATTTTCCTAACCACTTCTGAGTAATTTAGTCATTTGCTTCTTCCTTTACAGTTCCTTCAAAAGGCATAACCAGACATTTTCTGTGACAGATGAATCAGCTGCCTTTGTAACTACTGCCTTTCCTTTTTTTTTTTTTTCTCTAGAGGTAGTTTTCCCCGTGATCTGAATAGGCTAAATTCTTTCCCCAAAATATGGAGGTACTAGACCTCTCTCTATTCTGTAGCAGTGAAGATGAATCACTGATATGCAGCTGCCACACTGTACATCAATTCTGTATAACAATAGTGCCAGGCGAGTGCTACAAATACATTTTGGTTATTCTGATTTGTGTCTTCTTCTGTCATGCGTGAAATTTTATTTACCTCAGAGACAACTGAAAACAAACCTTAAATACCTACACCTATGCACCTACCCCAGTTATTGAGGATAGGCTAGGACAGACTACTGGAAGTGTATGGAAATAAATCCCTAAAAATGACAGAATAATACCCAACCCAAGTAAAATTATAGAAGACAAAGTTCTGAGCACATCTTTCCCAAAGCAGTGTCATATGCTATATACGACCTTATCATTAAATTTTAAACTGACATGATGCTCCAAGTATGGCATAAGTGGGTATATTCTAAGGCATGATGTTTTCTCCAAAGCCGCTTTCTTTTTCCATGACATGTAAAACCACAGAAGTTTCTTTACACGTGATTTATTTTTATCCAGCCAGAAAGAAATGCCACCTGACTTCTGCTAGCAGAAAGAGAGCAACTTGAAATTTAAATGATCAAGTTGAAGTGCTTCTGGAAAAATTACAATTGATAAACAAAAGATTAAGACATTTTACAATGCATTCATTTTTATGTATTAATATTAGATACATAAACCTATATATGACTATATATTATAATGCATTATATTGTATTTAACATGATATATAATATATTAATTTATATGTGGTTTCTATAGTTTATTGTATTATAACATACTATGCCGATAATATATAAAATATATAAATATTAATTTATAAATATTTTACATAATTTTATTAAAACTATATATAAATGATTATATATAGTTATATGTACAGATATAGCATATTCATTAATGTAATATATTCACACATTCCCTAATGAATGATTCACTGTCTCTCCCAAGCAGGATTTCTAGGATGCAGGCACCAGTTTGCCACCAAAAACACTAATCATGAAATAAAGTGGTATAGAAACTCATACTGATGTTTTGCCTTTTAAAAGGAAGTAATTGACAGCAAAGTACATTTCAAGGTCTGGTTGCCAACATACTCAATTAAACAGAATTTGGAAGAGGATGAGGTGGAGGGGGGTGGTTGGAAACTCCCAGTCATACTAAGACTGTCAGCTATCTATTGTCAGAGACCTGGTGACGTTGAACCAAACTGTGAAATATATGTAATTCTTCTAACATGTCTGATGATGTAGCACCAGATTCTTATTTTATTTCTGCATGTGCATGTGACTGCTTTTGACCATGACAGGTTTTCATAAATCTGGTGTCATTATAGAACACATGACTTGTGTCACCACTGCTACAACAAGAGAAATCCATCATGGATCAAAGTGCCAGGAAAAGTCCTATTCACTATATAAGCCCCACTTAAGCTTTCCAAATGCAGCTTGAGTGGAATTTAAGTGGGCCATAGGCCATGTTTTGCTCCCATACACAGGCATGAATTTTATGCTTTGAAAACAAACTAAAATATAAAGCATTTTCTAATGGAACACAGAGCTATCTGAAGCCACAAGGCCATGGAGAGCTAGATATCTTTAATAGTATTTTACCTTCAGCACCATGTTATTTTTTTCTAGAATACTGTCCTGGGTTCAGCAGTAGCAGTAATTTTTCTCCTTCTTGGTAGCTGGTACAGTGCTGTGTTTTTGATTTTGGGCCTGGGAACTGTGCTGATAACACCAGTGTTTTCAGTTACTGCTTGGTGATGTTTTGGTCTAACCAAGGACTTTCTGAGTCTCATGCTCTGCCAGGGAGGAGAGGAAGCTGGGAGGAAGCAGAGACAGGGCACCTGACCCAAACCGACCGAAGAGGCATTCCATGCCACAGCACGTCATGCCCAGGATGTAAAAACAGAGGGCAGAGACCCAGAAGGGTGGGGGTGCACTGCGTGGTGGGGCTGGGTATTGGGTGGTGAGCAGTTGTATTCTCTTTCCTTATATTTCTCTTGTCATTATTAATATTGGTGTTAGCAGTAGTGATTTGTGTTGTACCTTAGTTACTAAACTGTTCTTATCTCAATCTGTGGGAGTTGCATTCTTTCAGTTCTCTTTCCCATCCTTCCGGGAGCTGGGGGAAAGAAAAAGGCGGGAGTGAGTTAGCAGACTGTGTGGCTGAGAGGCTTAAACCACGACAAATACAAAGCAAAACAATAAACCAGTCCAATAGTATTTTAATACTTTTAACATTGGACCTTCAACCTACATACTATACTATATCTATCTAAACAGAGTTGTCTGTACCCTTCTCAGATCACAAGCTCCTTGAGCAGGGATCATGCCTATCTCCTCGTTTATATATTGGCTAGAGTGCTGCAAGCTACATAAGAACTTTTCTATGTGAGAGATTCATTATACTCTGAAACCCCCCCCCCCATATTTATATATTTTTATGTAAACTATATACAAATATACAGATATATGTACACATATATTTGTTACAGGAAAGTGATTATGATTCTTCACCAGAATGCTCCCTGCTTTAAGAAGCCTCTTCAGATAATCCTGCAACATTCTTTTGTCCCTCACCATATCTAAATCCAATACTAACTGCTCTTTGTAATGTGCATATTATAATAAACAGAAGTGTAGGTACCTTTAATTATAAAGTGAAAAAACAGGAAACTTGACTAATAATTTTTAAAGTCCATAGAGCCATTTATGTCACTCTGTTCTTTGCAATGAGCAAAATCTTTCTTGAGATTGATTTCAGTAAACATTCCAGCATTTGCCTCAAATCTTAAATGTCTTAACTCTACTCAGCATTGTAGCCTATTATACCCATTTGTGTTAATGTACTAAAGTAGGAAACTATGCATCTCTAGAGACCAAAAATCCCCACTGAGCTGCTTTGAATCAGTGATGTGATCCTAAAGATCTTTTTTATTCCACTGATATTAATTTTTCTCTATTTCAATAAAACAATGGAAAATAAAATACTCTGTTCATCAAGGCTCATGTACCCAACTTCATATAATATTTCATTTGAAATTGTCTCATTTTATTCTCTCTGATTCTGTTAAAAAAAAAAATCACTATAGTGGGAGAAAGTAAAACCAGAGATTATATTAGGCTGAGGCAAATGGTATTCACCTTTTATAGTCCCTATGTTTTATAATGAAGATACTTCATTGAAACAATGATGCATACTTCAACAGTTCCCTGGAGAGCAGTGAATCCTGTTTGGAGAGATTCATGAATATGTGCATTAGCACAATCCAACTGGAACTTGCCCTTAAAAACGAATCACAAGAGAAGCTGATCAGTTCCCGCTTATGTATATAATCAGAAGGTTATCATATTATCTCCCCCTCCACAGGGAAAAGCAGATGCATATTCTTCTACCACTTCAAGATGAGAAATGCCAAAGGAAACAACAATATCTCCCTCCTAACACTTTCAGCAACACTTACTGTATAAATCCAGAAAGACCTTTTAGAAGAAGAGGAGGAGAATATAGGATGAGTTTCTCTAAATGAGGATTTATTTTGCATACTATTAGTCATAGTGTAAACCTTTCAAAAAAAAAAAATACATCTGCATTAATTTAGTCAAGGCCATCAATAAACCTGAAGTGAGTTCAAAGACTGCTATAGATGGCAGAGAGATGAGACAAACATTTCACAGAGTCAAGGCTTGCAAAGATATACATGAAGCTCTGTGTCTTGAAGATGAATGAGGAACACTCGGCAGTTCTTGAAGCAGTAGTTTATTTAAAGTACAAAGAATTCAGTGAAAAATACTTCTGGCCAGCAGTTGGTGCCCAGCTTTCAAGAAAAATGGCAGACCACCACTAAGCTAGTGACAATGATAAAGAATAGTCACATAGATTTGCAGATTTATCTTTAGCCTTGTAGCAACCTCAGCTCTGTGAAAAAGAGTATAGCGATGATACTTCTTACCACCTTTGAAAACAAACAAAACAGAGCTACTGCCCTATGGTGGTGCAAATTATTAAGCAGTCATCACACATACCAGACAGTAGCAATAAGGTTTATCATCCTAAATGAGCAATCATTTGATCTGAGCTTGGAAAGATTAAACAGTGCAATGAAACAGGAAAGAAAAATAAATTATCGATCACCTGGGTAAGACATGCCATTTTTATTACCACCTCTTCTACAGCTCCTAAGTCTGTAACGCTTGTACCCATTTATACTGGGTAGCTAATGGTGCTAAACACAAAGTAGAGTTTGCTTAAAAAGATGCCTTCTGTTTTGTTATGGCTAAGAAATATCCTGATGCTACTGACTGGCATGTTTAATTTAAGCTGTCAAACATTCATTACTAAGACATCTGTGAAAATGAATTTGGAGAAACTCTTGCAACACATAGCTTCCTCTCACCAAGAGCCACAAAGGTTGTAGCTTTTTTTATTTTTGGTTTGTTATTTTCAAGTATGTATCAGGAGTCCAGCCTTGTTCTTTGCAGCCCACCAATCCTGCATACAAAAGCTTTCTGGATGTCTACAGTCTTTTGTGTGCTGGAAGCAAAAATTCATTGCGTGTCTATGTAGTATTTTTTTCACTTTTAGGGGAGAGTCATTATGCCTTCTAAATAAGATATATAGAGGAGGCATAATTATACCCTCTGAAGAGGATATACTCTCATAATTGTTCAGCAGAGCTATCCTCAGATTGCACCACAGACCATACTTGCATGCCTGATAGATTAACACTGGGCTCAGCTTCTAGTCTGAGGTTATTATTTTTACTTAAAAGCTTGTTGAATGTTGTTGAATACATGTCTGTATGCGTATGTGTATGAAGTGCCCTATTTACCAATGCAGATCTGCCTGTCTGGTTAGTTTTTATACACATACATACAGCTACACAGAAACCAAGCACTTGAAACACTCCACTGTATCTTTTTTATTTTTTTCCACAGCTAATAATGGCTCTTCACTGTACAAAAGAAAAACACTTTTAACACTCTTTCTTTTTTTTTTTTTTTTTAATGTAAAGGTGGGGAGAAATGCCAGCAGGTTTATTTTGCTTAACTTGCTTTGGTGTCGCACATTCAGCTCTAACACGGCAGGTATTACCATATGTCATCAAATAACCAGCATAAGCAGATGTGCTATTCCTCCACAGTGACCCCACGTAGAAGTTTAGAGACCAGGAGCAGGGTGATACCTATTCCTATGCCCACACAGGCATGCACATGCCTATGAACAGTGCAAGAAAGTTTTTTAAAGGAGATGAAATATTTCAGCATACTGAATAATTCACCACTTCTAGGTCTGTTTTCACTGGGTGCATCATTGCAAAAAAATATTTGCATATAAAATGGGAAAACCCAGAAAATGTTGTTTCTCTGGGTGCTTTAAGAAGACAACAATTACATATATATTTTTACGTCTATATATGCTTTCATCCCTGCTGTCTGCTGAGTTTTTGAACTTGTGCAAAATGCAGTTTTCACCAGTGCAAGTGATGTTTGGTGAAGCTCGTGCATCACAGCAGGAGGATAAAGCGGGGTGGGGGGATGAAGGTCAAAGGGTAAATTCCAATTGCTGAGACATGTTTTTATGAGTTGAATCTTAACCATGTGATAAGCAGCATTCAGACTCTGAGAAAAAGGGAGTAGGAATAAGCATCTGAGGGAACCTTTGCAAACCACCGTGCTGGTTTGTTAGCTGGCTGACAAAAGCCATGTTCTTCCTTACCAGTGGCGGCTTTCTCCTGTTGTTCTAGTTTTCAAATGGAAGGTTCTTAGGTAATTAACATGTTCCTTCAGCCTTTGGAAATGGAGACAAAAGTGCGTGCTTTGTTTCTGCTGTATGCATGGAAATTACTTCTGCTTCATACAGTGCCTTTGCTTCACAGGATGTAGAGAAGAGAGAAGAAAGCTGGTACTACCTTTTTGGTAGAAACACTGTGTGAGAAGGAAGGGCCCCATTACATGAGGTACAAGAGCAGTGTGGGCAGGAACTGCAAACACCATGTGCAAACAGGTAACAGCAGCAGCTTTCACAACAGCAGGTGTAGCAGACTTCCCACCACTTCTTAACCAGCTCACTCAAATAACATAGGGAGCAACCAAAATTTTAACCTTCTTGAGAGACCCTTTTCCTGCTGGTGATTGACCAGAAGTTTCTTCTTTGTCTGTTTTCTTGATAGCTACATTAGTAGAAGTGCACAACTCCTGCATCCAGGTAAACGATATTGGTAATATCCTCGTATAGGATGGATACATTAATTGCAGCTGTGCTATGGCTGAACTGAAGATTTGCTAACCATTGTCTCTGTAGAAGCCTACTGGTAGCTCAGCCAGAGGATGAGAAAGATGGGATTTTGGTAAACAGAGACAGCATCTCTGCTGAAACTTGCTAAAGATGCCTCATTAGAAGAACTTAATAAGCTGCGTTAGAAAAGTTAGCTGATGGTTGTATGTCTGGCCTTTCTAAATCAAGTTCTCTGTTGATGTAATTGTTTGATGCAAATGAGTGCATCTACACCAGTTTCAGCTTGCAAAAACATTAACCTGTTGGTTTTATACAAGTTGTAGAAGTACTGCAAGTGATACCACAAATTAGGCCAAATAAAAATAATGAGCCACTTAAATGTTGTGTTACTATATACGAAAGAAGGTTTAGAAAAGAAGGTCCTCTCCTTGTCCTGTTCTCAAAGCTCTGTGAACACTGACAGTAATTTAATATAACCAGAACCCACCCACAGATTGACTCCTATGTTTTGACAGACAATTTACCAGTTCCTCAGTTGCTCTAAATCCACAGGTTTTTTTCAGTCACTGGAACTACATCAGTTTATTCCACTTATGGACCTAATCCAACACCTTCAAATAGTTACAGAGAAGATTTGTGCTTATTTTGTCCTGGTTTACAGTAGCTGCTCCATATGTTTTCTCAGATAAGAGTAGGAGATATGACATCATTTTCTCATCAATTACTGTTACAACTAGCATAAGTGGCAGAAAATATGCCATGCAAGCCTGTTTCTGAAATAAGCACCTCAAATGAGTAAATGGCACTGACTTTTAAGGACAATTTGTTTGAGGTGAAGTGTACAGGATTATTGCTGAAGTTTGTACAGCTATGAAGTAAATCTATTTCATTTAAACAGTAAAATTTATGAATAGGATTAATTGAAATGCATCATTTGACTATGAGAAAGCTTTAATATTCACATCCAAACATCAATGATACCCCCATGTTTCCTGAAGGTCCAAATCTTTCTAGGTGCTTCAGGGGAAATAAGTGAGCTTAGTAGCCTAAAGAACTTATGAAAGCTTCATATTTGGCCTAGAAGAACCAAAATGTAGTAATGGGGCACATTTTTCCACTTCTTAGCTTTTCACTGCAGTATCTGTCTTCTGTGCCACTTGTATAATTGAGTTTCCCTATTTTGGAATGGGTTCACTTGACCCCAGAATAACCTAAAATATTACTAAAATTATTTTCACCATTTTCTAAGGAAAAATGATTTTTTTTTTACTCCTAGTGTCAGCAAAATAATAAAATATTGTTGCTTTGCTGATAGCACACCAGAAAAAAAAAACAAACAAACAAACAAAAAAAAAACCACAAACCTAAACAGACTATTTGCAAAGCTAAAACCGAAGTCGAACAGAAAGTAAAATTAACTTTTTAATTTTGTTTAAATGATCTACAAAGTCAAACACTTTAAAATCTCCTTGTTTTAAACTAGAGAACATTTGACAGCATTGAAGCTTCCACACAGCTAAACAAAAGCTTTCCGAGGGAAGTTTCAGAAGGCATTTCTTGTTTTGTCCATATTCTAAGCGCCCTCTACTGCCAAAGGAGCTGTACTACAGAGAGAATGAGCGCTTGCCTGCAAGCAGCAAGTAGTAGAAACCCACCCATACAGAAAGGAAGAATTTGACACTTCCTGGTATTGCTTTTCAGGCTACATGTAGTTGGACTTGAAGGCTACCAGCAATAGAATGGTTTTTTTTTGTTGTTGTTTTGTTTTGTTTTGTTTTTTTTTTTTTTGCCATAAGAAGAAAAAGAAAAGTAAATCCAGTGGTGAACAGAAACATGCAATCCTTCATTTCTGCTGACAATGTGGGTTCTTCCTTTCTGCAGTTTGCTGTGCTCCATTGGTTTTTTACCTACCTATAATGTCTATTCTGGCATTTGAGAGACATATTTCTCAAGAATGGCTGTGATCCTGCCTAACGTGTAGTCAAGTTTTACACATGTGCCCAAACATAAAGGGCACAAGTGTAAAACTTGAGGGATGCCTTCTCCCCATCAGGCAGATGGAGAGAAGGCATCCCTCCCTGGGGAGCTGACACAATGCAATGGCTAGAGAAGATAGGGAGATGTAATCAACACTGCATGCACTCCTACCACAGAATAAATTCCTTCTGGGCACAGGAAGGTTTCTGATTCAGGACTTGCTCCCATAGGAAGAAGCGCTCCTCCTTCTGTGTTAGAGCTGCTTGCCACATGCAGCCCAGCCTCAGCCCAGCCCTCAGTGAACTGCTGTGCATTCCTCATGTGCTTTTTGCTCCGCATTTCTCAGCAGGATGATTTTCATTTTTAGCAAGCTCTGATTATTCAACCAGAACCAAGGTACTTAGGAGTTTCTGGGGTTTATTTTCCATACAAAGTGGTCAGACTGAGAAAATGCAGGTCTGCAGTATGTGGAGCTGCAGATTTGATTGTGAAAAGTTCTTAAAACAGTGCTAACAAAAAATAAAATTCATCTTTAGCCTTTTACAGGCTAAAAAAAATGCATTTTAATATATTCTAGTCAGTGCATTTAACAATTTGTATTGTATATAGTAGAAGTTGCACGTGTGTTAGTGCATACATATATGTATGTGGTTATTGCTTGTTTGCAGTAGTGGACATTCCAGTCACTCTGGCCAAGCTGTAAACAAACATAAATCATAACATCTGAAGTCCCTCATCAGATTAGCTCTTCATCCTCCAACACATCCTCCAGCAGTGCAGTGATATGTCCTGACAGGTTTCCAGCTCCATCTGAGGTCACTTTGAGGCTGGGTACAGTGGTGGCATTTAAATGACACAGGAATCCTGGGAAAGTGGGGATTGTGGCCATTTCTTATTGGCACAGAGGCCCCACTGGTTACCAAGGCGACCAGCAATGAGGTCCAGCCCTGCCTCTGGGACTGCAGAAGCGGTTGGGAGTTTCCAGTCTCATGTATTTACAGGCATCAGCCCATGCTTCATTATAAAGAGGTATCTGAGAAATTACATTTTTTTTAATTTTTTCCTCTTTTTTGATTTAGAACATGACATTCCAAAGACCTACGTGCTCTGATGGTGATACTGAAAAACTATAAAAAGCTCAGCAACATTCTTTGCCCTTCCTCATGAACATACAGGATTAGCTTCTAGAGTATATTCTGAAGTGCTGCATCCAACCTGGTTTAAACAAGGCAAACTACATGGATAAGTTTACTATCTTTGGGAAAGGCTTAGAAATGAGTTTCTCTTCCAAAAGCATGGAGTGGTACTTTAAAATTACTTTTGTAGGACTTAGCAGAATTCTGAAAAAAAAAAAAATAAACTACTAAATTAAGTCTATAGTTTCATCAAATTGAAAAGTCAGAGTCGGTTCTTGGACTTGCCAGCTAAGATTCCTCAATAATTAATTCATGTTGAAAATGAACAAATTTGTGCACTGAACATAAGGAGGCAGGTGTTCCCAACTATCTTTTGCTTCTAGAAATATTCCCATGTTTTACGATACAATTAAAATTATACCAGTCATATGAGACCGCTGACTCATTTTACACGATATATATAAATATATATGGCACTTCTGTTTATTTAAGAGTTACAAGGCAACCTGCTCTTGAAAGTAAAGCACTTCGTTTCAGTACCAGTAATTTCAGCATGACAATGTTCCTTCAAGCTTTCCAAGAGAAGGACACCATCCCATGTGGAGCAACTCTATCTGTCCAGCAGATTTTATGATTTGAATCTCCATATTCATTTTATCTTTGTTTTCTGGTGAGAGTGGCAACAAAGATGTTGATCATTTCCTACCTCTAGTGATGGATTTTGTTCTGGGTGCAATAGTTTGAGGTGACAAATTTTATGACAGGGAGAAAAACAGACACTAAAGAGCTCTTCAATGCAGTGTAGACAGATTGAACAAGAAGCTACGACTGCAAGTAGACAAATTCAACTGAGCAAGAATCTACGTATAAAACAAAAACATAGTTGTCCTCCAAGTTACACCAGCCCTTAGTGTCAAAATCAGATACTTTCAAGGAAGGGACATGCTAGTCAAGCAGAAGTTATTTGTTTTACTATGGAAGTAACTGTGGAATTTACTGGCTTCTGATGCATTTGTAATAGGTTGGATTATACTAATCTATGGTAAAATGTCAGAGCTAGAGATATACAGTAGAATCCTCTAACACAGCTCTATGAACTGATCAGTTGCACACAGAGATGCATCAGATATTAATGACATTGGCTTCTCATGGTGTGTCAGATTTGACTAAGGGACTGGATGCAAAAGGTGCACATAAAGAAAACAATAAGAAAAACAAAAAATGCAAGCATAGTTGTTTGCTTCATCTTGAACTCCGGTAGTTTAACTGGGCCAAACTGTAGTGGTGGAGTTTGATTTGCCAAGCTTGGTACAGCTTCTGTCTTACAGCACCTCTTGCCAAACCACCACAGGTGACTGAAGAAATCAGGACTGCAAACTAGTCAGCATCAGACTGAGGCCACTGCTAAAAAGTAGAATGAAAACACACAGCAAGAGCCAGCAGTAGGAGTGAAGTGAGAAATAGTAAAACACTGGCACCCCTGAGCCATTATCTCAATGTTTCTCACCTGCTCAGGTCAAGCATTCACATCAAAAGATTCAGAAAATGAAGATAGATGGTCAGAGATTTCTTCTCATCACTTCCCTTTCCCCTGCCTGGCCTGAGATCCTCATGTGAGTTACCACCTTTCCAATACCCTAGAAAAGAAAGGACACAGTTCACATGTTTATGGTTTGTTTTCTCAGGGAAGACCACAAAGTTTTGTAAGCTCCAGCTGTTTGAATCCAAGAGACCATGCACCCTACTCTTCTATGCCAGCGAGTTGCACTTCCCAGAGACACGGTCTGACAGGTAAAGAGTGGCCCAGCTCCCCCTTCCTGGCCATGGACCTCATGTTGCTTTGCGTTCTGCTTTGGCTTACACCCACTGCTCTCTTGCTTTGTCTTCCTCATGCATACACACACACTTTCTCTGTATGTATATGCTTATGTTACAGTTTCATATGGAAGTCATATGCATTCTAGTAATACTCATTACTGCAAATAGTTTCTCACTACATATATATTCTGTACATGCAAGTACATAGCCAGCATTAATATTCCCTCGCACCCCTCTCCATCCTGCTTTTCATTAACTTATTATCATGCTATTACTCAAAGGAAAAAAAGGCCGTAGCTTGGTTTGCTTAGCACAGAGATGCACAATTAAATGCATAAGGACTCGGAATATTACCCATGGTTTCTACACAAAAACTGTAGGACTTCAACCTTAAGAGGTGAACCTTCAGGCTACTAAGAAAATCTCAGCAAAAATAAGGAATGAAGCAATTGTATTTAAAAGATACACTATTTTTGCTGCATTCGAAGAAGCCACACAAACCTCAAAGCCCTCTCCATGTCAGGTTATTAGAAAGTATTTAATAAGAAATCAGACATAGAAACTTCTTTTCAGCCTGATTGCAGAAGATTTCAATACTTCCTAGCTTAGGCTTCAATACATGCTAATAGAGCTTGACATTAACATGATGAAAAATCATATACAAGAATACTACAAGCTACAGTCCTGCTTATATCAAGCAGTAATTGGGTGAAACTCCTCTCATTTTGAGGAATTAAAACAACAGAATTTAATGGATGTTGATCAACTGCAGCTAATGGCAAAAAAAATCTTATAAAACAATCTGATAAACATAAAAATTCGCTTGGTAAAGGCAGTACTGTTGATTTAATAAGATCACTGAAGCATTTGACGTGCTTTTTTGAAGATTTAAATTGCAGATCTAGAACTGTATAAAATAACTGGTTTACATTTTATGTAAGTTCACCATCAGTTGAAGGCTCTTGAAGTGTACTTGTAAGTGGGAAACTATCACTATGTAGGTATCTTTCTAATAGGTTCTCACTGGATTTTTTCTTCACATTTTCATATTTTTATTAATAGCCTGCAGAAAGCATCTAGTCACATCACTTCTGATAAAGTTTTCATATAAAAGAAAGACCGAGAAGTGATAAATATGGATAAAAAGAGATCACTCATATAAAAGAATCTGCACTGTACAGAGAGCTAACAGTCAAACAGGTTCTTCAATGTCAACAATGAAAAGCTGTGCATCTATAAAAAACATACTTAGAAGAAGGGATTTCTGGGTTGTAAGATTTTCAGTTACTATTTCTAAAAAATGAAAAAATATTCATGGCAAACAGCAGAATATGCGTTCTTTCTGAGTAGCCACTGTGGCTTCTGTGAGTAGGGTTATGATTTAGTGAATTGAAAAGGAAAATATTTGAAGGTTATATTGCCTTGATACTGGAGCATCTGCTGTTTGAATCCAACACTGCTGTCCACACTTTAAGGAAGCTTTTTAAAAAATCAGAGAGGGTTCAGAAAAGAGGTAGAAGGAAAACTGGAAAGCTGCAAAACAAGAGGGCGAAGATTAAAAACACTGGTGGTAGAGTTGTGTTATTAACTTGAGCAGCTCACACTTGAGTCCACAGTCTTGATCATCCATGCCATATTTTTGTTGATTCGGTCTCTGTGTCTAGTTCGGGATAAATCTACTGCTTAGTCTAAAAAAGGGTAGCTTAGAAGATCTGATGTTCTTGAGCTTCACCACTAGTGACTGTATAATTGCAATTTGTCCCATCTCTGTATTCATGTGACAAAGCTAGCAAAAGAGTAAGCCCAAGACATAGGTGCAGAAAAATAAGTTGCAAAATGCCACCCTGGCTAGTAAATCTCCGTAATTAGAGCCTGGAAGTTGCTGTGTGTTATGCTCATGTTCAGGAATGAACAGCATAAATACTTCCCCTTTGCCTTCAGAAGCACATCGTTACACAAGGTCTGTCCCTGCGCAAGAATCCCTAGTGTGAGAAAGGCCAGCTGGATAGCTAGCAAACTTGTGTTTGCCTCTGCCACAATGAAGTACAGAGTTAAGTGATGGGTCAGAGACAAAGAAGGGACTATAGTACAGAACCACCAACTTGGCTTGAGCTACTTGCTCAAATCTGAACCTGGGCATTGCTACCAAGGTAGCAGAGGTAGGACTTTGAAGTTATCAGAAAGAAGGTCAAAAGAGCAGATTTTCTTGAATCTATAGTTATCTACATGGGGAAGAGCACTTTGAAAAACGCACAGTTCTTCAGTCTAGCAGAATGGCATGATAAGATCCAACACCTGGAAACCGAAGTGAGAACAATTAAGACTAGACACAAGGCTTGTAGTTTTAACAATGTGAGTAATTAGGCATTGCGAACTAGCATTGTGTATTGCAATGGACTTTTCATCACCAGAAAATGTTAAGATCGGGTATTTCTCTAAAAGATATATTCAGTTCAACCACAGCTGTAAGAGTAGAGCAGAAATTAATTCAGGGAAGTTCTCTCGCTTATTTTATGGGGAAAAGGAGGAGATTAGGATAGATAATAAAGCACTTCTTTTTGCCTTAAAATCTGCATAAATGTGAGTTTGGAAAAAAAGAAAAGAGAAAATGTAAAAGATTTCTGGAAAAGATAGTTCTATTAAATAGACACAGTAAGAAATTCTATTCTGTGTATGCACTCCTCTCTTTTGCGCAGCTAGGACTCTGGCCATTGCATCTGAGCAGACTTGCACCAGCAAGTGACCAGATTTGTTCAGGAGCTGGAAGACTATACCTACAGATGAGCTTCTACAGTAGACCTGCTGCACTTCCCTAAACAACTGCACAAAGTTTGAAACAAGACAAAGCTGTGTGTTGCCTCCAGGGTCAGAAACAGGATCGGAATAACTGAGAATGAAAACTGCAGGCTTAAGTAGACTGGAGAGAACTAAGCATCTATATAGACCTGTAAGTTATACGATGGTGCCATACTTCAAGGCAATAACTTAACCCATGACTTTGACAAGTCTGTCTGCTTGATTCTCTGCCTGCCCAAGCACTGAAATGCCAGTTCAGCAGGTGACCTGAGCCATCCATTCCTCTTCCCTGACGACCAAAATCTAAATGATATTTCCAGAAATGTCATATTCTTTGCATCATTTTTCCCTTTTACATAGGTCTTGCAAATCTCTCAGACACCTGGAACTCTAGACCAAGGACCAAATCCTTCATCTCCCACAACAGCAATAAACTATCAGAATTTAGGATTAGAAATAGGTTGCAGCGGCCATGCATAATGCCACATATAATGCAGAATGGGGAAAGTTAGCCTTTACCGCTTCCCTAAGAGATGAAAAATTAACCCTTCACTTGTAGTTTAATAGTTACCTCTTGTTTGAAACAATTTTTCTTACAGTTATTTCCAGGAAGAAAATCTCAGAACCAGAGCCTGCTTATGCCTGCTGCCAGTTAAACTTTTAGTGGTAGTTTTAGGACTTTTGAAAAGGAAAAGTTCATATTCCCTAAACCTGTGCACTGCCTAACAATGCCCATAATCTTTTGCTCTTCATTTCATCAGTTTCTACATTTACTATCATTTTATCACATATTAGAGATAGCTAACATTTTTTGCATGATTACCAGACCCTCTCTAATGCCAGAATGAAGCTGGGTGTATAAAGATTTCAAAGATTAGGATCACTGCATGGCTAGCAGAGGTCCTATTTATTTCTAAGATATCGTAGCAGCTGAGATCAGATGAGGTATTTGGGCCAGTAGGTCACAGTTTCACCGGGAGAGACAATGGTGCTTTCTGTGAGGTATCCTAATCCTAAGTAAACTAGGCAGTATATCATGTTGTAAAGTCTCCCAAGCTTCTCTCAAGCTTGGAGACGGAGATGACCATGAGACATCTCAGTTCTACCAGAGCTGGCTTTTAAAAACAGCAACATTAAATTGTACTGCAGCTGCAAATGTGTATGCAGACAAACTGAAGTAATACTTTCATGAGCACACTTGAACATTGTTAACACCCCTGCTAAGCTTCAGATATCATTGTCTTTTGAAAATTATATATTAGTTATGTCTCTTCACATGTGAGATGACAAAAGATGGGAAAACACATTACACCACAACTTGCAAGAAACTTCCACTGAAGCACTCGCTGCACCTTCAGCAGCAGCATGGAGTAGGTGCTGTGCACAGCCTTCTCCAGGAAGCCCCCATTCTTCACAGCACTGCCTTTTGGCGTCTTACACCCCCCCTGCTGCCCTTTATCTGGCTGCAAGGAATGACCACTGCCGACAATGGCTCCATTCTATGAGACAGGCACACCACTCATGCACTAAAATGGCAACTGTCTGTACAGCATCCTCTGTGGCAACTAAATGAATGTCAGCCTTGTCTTAGGCTCCATTTTTCATATAATTTCTGCTTTATTTTAAATTGTACCTTAGCTACACATATAACTATTTGAAACAAAACATTCTTCTGCCTCCAGTTTCAGACCCTCTTTCTAAAACCAAGCAGTTGATGCCTCTTACAGACTTGCCTGGCTCATGTGTCTGTGTAACCACAGAAGCTTCCCAAGCTGTAGTCATGCAGAGAGCAGACTCACTACTTGGTACACTGGGAATATGTAAACCCTCCTGGCACACCTGCATTTTGTGTGCACCCCCTGCTCAAATTTCTGCTGTACTTAAAAATGTGACAAGTGCATCACCAAAAAGAAAAGCAGTCCCTGAGGTTATAACTGAGATTACAAGCTTGGGTTAGAGCGTAGAGAGGATGTCATCTGAGAAAGAAAAACACTCTTTTTAAAAAAAATCACACTTTTCACAAAGAAAGCACAGCAACCTTCAAACCTTGAAACAAGTGCAAGAAAATCGCTGTCCCACTGCTTGTGGGTATCAAGGAAGGAGTGGGTCTGAATCTGGTGTTAGAAAAGTGTAAGGAAACTGCAGACCAGCACAGGAAGTACAGCTCCAGAGACGCATGGCTGAGAAAGACACAGTAGAAAGGAGTAAGTCAAAACAAGCTCAGCTTGGGAGTCTCAAAACAGAGGTTTCCTCACTTTAACAAAATCTTTCGCACCAAATCAGCTATACAGCATATTCTATCCTGGAAAAATCTTTTCCCAGTTGCTCACTGATCTCTTTTCTTTTTGCCCTCTTTCCCAAATAAGAGACCTTATATTCAACAATATCTTCGTACATACTAGTGCATATTAACGAAAGAACAGGCTCAGTTCAGATTTTTCTTGTTTACAATTTCAGGCTGAATTCTGCCCTCCAGTCCTGACTCCAACAGGAGTAACACTTGTGTAATTGAATACAGAATGCAACCCTTAGGGTTTTGGTCTGACCAGTAACAAAACTTTGTGTATTTAATTCATTTTTAGGTTTAGGCATTTTTTCAAATTGGGGCATAAGTTCTGCTCTTGTGTTAGGAATGAAAATTATTAAAAAAGGGCAGAAAGTTATCTCTGGTTTCAGTACAGTCATACATCCATGCATACATACATATATAACATGGAGAGAGAAACGGGGGGAAATGTCTGGAAGAGATTATTTTTAAAGAGGATATAAGCATTAGACATACTTCATTATTGTTGAAAAAGTCTTCAAATCAAATGCAGTAACAAAAGAGTCACATCTTGTTTATTGATGAGAATGCTTCAGCGCTCAGCTCTAACAGGGTCCTATTGTGAGGCGGAGAGCCAGCAGCAAGCTCCCTTGGCTTCACTGAGAGGAGGATCAGGCCTTGCGGTTTTGAAGGTCACTGCATAATACATTTGTATTTACTGTGTTGAGCACGGAATGGCCTTTTTTGTAGATGTTTTCTTGCCTGGAAATTTTCTATTGCAAAAATGTGACAATAGTTAGGGTGGAATAAAATATACCTGAAGAAAGAGATTAACACAGTCACAATGAAGGACATTTTCATTAAGAAACTTGGCCTACATAAGTCTGCACCTGTGATCAGTAATAACCAACCTTCTCCCAAAACATTAGATTAATTCCCAAACTTACAGTAACACCAAAGTTCTCAAAGTTTACCAGGCCAAGGGAAAGTGGTTTCTGTATCAAATCTGAAAGTTTAATTGAGGGAGGGAGAGGAAAAGGGTAAAGATAATGTAAAAAGAGAACTCAAAGAAATCCATAGGAAAAATAAACAAACAAAAAAACAAAAACAAGACAAAAAAAAAAGGCAAAAAAAACCCAAGAAACAACCCTGTTTGGATTTTTACTCTCTAAAAACACATCAGAAATCTTGCACCAGTGCCAGTCTGGATAGGCAATGAACCAGGGAATTTTGACCAATTGCAGCATCAGTACAGCAGACAAAATGTTAGGACATTTTAGCAGATGGGGACAAGAGGAAATTGTTAAAGTGAGGTGGTATTTGATTCAGCAATTGAAGTTGCCTGAGAACTCATACGTGAAATCAAACATTAATGGTGCTTTGGTTAGAGCAGCCACAGAGGCAGAGAAACAAAATGTGATTAATGTGCCATTGATCTTCACTAAAGTGCAAATGATCCTAGTTACTGCAGGCTTGGAAATTTATTTCTGCATCAGGTAAACAAGCAGAGATGATAACAAAACATCAGCAGTAGAAGGGTCAAGATTAACTTCTGTACAGCAGTCATGCCCCAAAATCTTTTATAGTTGTTAGATCACATCAGTGTGTGTATGGATAACACAGCAAGCTGACACAGTGTGACTGGATCTTTGCAGACTTTCAACAAAATCTGTCACCCAAGACTTTCAGAGAAACAAAAACCTGAAGATTAGTCATGGGCTAAAGAGAAGGTATTCCTCAGGATTAGCAGCTGGTGAAAAGAAGGGAAACAAAAGGGAACAGTGAGTAGTCAATTTTCACAGAGAAGGATGATTACTGGAAGAATCTTCTGGTCATCTCTCCTGGGATTCTGCCTTTCAATATATTTATAAATTATCTGTAAAATGTTAAGTAGTGAGTTAGCAAAGTTTACAGGCAATGAGAATTATTCAGGAATAAATCTTGTATAAAGTGTTGCAGAAAACTCTTATGAATGATTTAACAAAATAATAGATGAAATGAAGGGTGAAAATTTGGAGGAAAATAGATTTAGGAATATCTACAGGAGGAGATGTTCTCATCTCAGGAAAGAGATCTTAAAAGTTGTGAGTCCTTTGGCAATGCCAGCACAGTACTATTGACAACCAAAAGGCAAGGAGAAAGTTAGGAGTTATCAGAAGAAGAATAAAAGATAGAAAATGTCACTGTGCTAGTGTGTAAGCCCCTGGTACATGAATACCCTGAGCAGTGTGTGCAGCTGTGGTAAGAAATAATGAGGAACAACAAATTGGTTTTGTACAAGAAATGCCTTTGAGAGTCTCAAATATATCCTTTGTGTATCTGCTGATAACTTCATGGCCTGCAAATTGAGCATAGTGTAAAATCATCCATCCTACTGCATATGTCCTGTGGAGAGTCTGTGCAGTACTGCCAATAAGATGTGCTCAGGATGTATCTCAACGCACAAGGTTTAACTGTCAAGTGTATGCTCTATCAACCAAGCATTTCTGGAAAGAACTGGCTTTACGATGTATGTGTTGTACAGGTAGTTTGTGTAAGCAGAGTAAAGCTTTGCTGGGCAGTGGACATGGACACACTGGTGTCCACGAAATTTATGCTGTGAGCATGGTTATCCTACCACCTTCCTGGGGGTATCCTCTCATGTCTCCTCGAGCTTCCAGGGCATCCCTATGGCTCCATGAGAAGAAGATTGAAAACAGTGGCTACAGAGGACTCCCTGAGATCTGCATGCTCGAGATAGGTATTGGTAAAAGGCTTTTCTCCAGCAGAGGCCGTACAGTTTTACAGAATCCTCATATTCCTACATGTATGTGTGTATGTCCACATAGATGTGCATATATGTGTGTTGGTATCCTTCTGTATGGCTGATATAGATATTAGATATATAGCTGCCTAATTGTGAAAAGCACACCGTGTGTAGTAAATCATTTTACTAAGTCAGATTAAAGGTGCTATTATTCATGGCAATGTAATACTATCTATAATTTCTGTGTTAAACTTGACATTATAAATCCTTTAATCTGAGTATTTAAAAGCTGTTCTATGGCTCATTTTTCAAACGGCATTCCAGTTAACACATTTACTGCTAATGAACCACTAACATGTTCTCTCTTCTTTAGGTAATGCTGTTGACCAACATTATTATTTGTGCATCAAATAATTATTTTTTTGGCTTTTTAATTTAATTGCTTCAATAAAAATATACACCAATAATGCATTTTTAATTACACTTTGCAGGTGACCTATGCAAAAAGAGGTTTTATAATGAAGCCACAATAATTAGCCTGTCACAGTCCAGTTTGGGGCTATTGTGTAGTTGTCCTTTCCATGGCTCACCTTAGCCTGACTGGAATTCTAAAAACCTTATATATTATCTCCCATAACACTTAGAAAGGTATTACAAATGTGTGCAGTACTGGCAGAAGCAAGCTTTCTAATTATTGTCAACTATTTCCAGTATGACGTGGCAGATTCCCTTGAGAACTGAAACAACAGCCCACTCCAGGATTTGTAATAGGCCCTAGAGCCTAAGTAATTGTAGACAGAGCCATTTCCCTCAGGATAGATAATTGGTTTACATAGCAGCTCAACATCTGAACTAAATCCTTTTTTTTTTTATTGTCATTTCCCTGTTAAATATACATAACTATTTTGGGTATTAAACACAATGCGATTCACTATTTAATAGCAGAACAATTTGCATGAGCTACTTTACCTGGAATGCTAATAACTGTTATCACCCTACATTTCCATGCATAAATGATAAAATATTATTACGGTGAAATGCTGTACTCCTTAATCAAGCACAACTTTCACTGAAGCCACTGGGAGTTTGCTCAATTAAATGTTGCAAAACATATCTCTTAGTTTGTTGAAAGTAAGATATCATCATTAAGATATTCTACCTAATGTTATTATTGGTCAGCTTATTAAATGGGACCATATTAATGTTTTTTTGCAGGTATAACCAACACTGTAGGGTGCTGATCTATTATCATCAGTTTATAAACCACTTTTATGAAATGCTCAATTACCAGAATTACTGATTAAGACACAAATATATTTACTGTCACTGGTAATAACATGATTCTAGCAACTAAATATCCTTAGTCTGAGTTGCTATAAATGTAAGAGAGATACGGAGCTTATTCTTGAAACAGATTTTACTTGAAGTTTGCAAATCTAGGACTAGTACATACAGAATTATTTTAAAAACATGTCAAGAGACACTGCAGTAGTAGCTATTTCTTCCTTTAACAAAGGATGCCTTACTATTTCTTGTCGTAGAAAGAAGAAAACAATTGCAGAACATCAGAATAGAACTTGCTCAGTTTTTCAAGGAGCATAACAAGATTCTGAGCTTGCAAGTACTGAGTACTTCAGAAATTCAGGTTGCTGAGAAATCACAAAATTAACTCCTAATCCTCGTGGATAAATATGATACCCAGCTGTGCAACGCAGCTAGACGTTTCATGTCTTTGACACTAAATTTTGTCATATTGGAGTTGAAGAAGCAGCACCCTAATATCAAGACTCCTCTTGCATTTTCTATTCCTTCACTGATTTCAGTGAATATCCTGGGTGCATGAAAAATCACCATTGTGCCTGTAGCTTGTTATCTGACATACACAAGAACTGAAAACACCACATACATTTCTAGTGTCCATCATTCATCACCAGCTCAATAATCACATGGAAGCTGTGATTTCTAAAGTACTGATTTGTCACTCTGTGCCAGATATTAAGATGTTGTTGCCAGGTATTTTCTGTCCCCAAAAGGAAAAAATTCAGGAAAAGAAATGGTGGGAAATCAATTAATAAGAGTGGTCAAAATGTGATACCCTGAAGTTCGCAAGTCTTTGTAGAAAGGAATATTTCTTCTCATAAGAAGTACAGGTCAGACCCTGCACACCATGACTGTTGCCACTGATTTCTGCATATAGAGCCAGTGACTCCAGTTCTACAAAATACTCAAGTCCTTGTAAAAAGCGAATAAAGCATAACAAAACCATTAAACATGGGTTTATCTTTAAATTTACACTTAAGTTGAAGGCAAGAGGACCTAAGTCTGCATTTGCTTATAACCAAGAAGTTCTTGTGCCCAGAAGAAAGCACTGTATTGTGCTGAAAGAGGCAGCACTGGCTTCCTCTTGAAGCTCTGGGGTTGCTGTAGTTCATTCCAGAGATACAGCCATCAACCTTAAGTATTTTAATGAACAGTAAATGTTATTGTTAAAGCAAATCTAAAGCTAAAACTAATCTGCCTAACATGCTTAAATATGACATTGCATATGTTATGTGTGTAGTAAGCCTGAATTTCTTAGAGAAGCAGAAAGGATGAGGAAAAAAATCAGTCATGTGGGTTGTCAGATATAACCTTTTGGCATTCTAATAAACTGTTGCTTAGATAGAAATATCAAGCTATTACTAATGGCTATTAATGTGTACATGCTTCATGTAATTTTATAGTATCTTATTTTAATATCTGTAATTGTAATGAATTGTAATTTAGGAAGGAAACAATTTTCATTTACTTTATATAACATAATTATGGACCAAATTAACCCCACACTAGTCTTAATTACATTTAGTTTCATTTGGCTGATCAAGCAATTAATGTGCCACTGTATTTTGGAAGTAAAAACCAAGTTGTTATGGTCTGTCTTCAAAAACATGTACTCATCTCAAGTGTAGACACTGTGTAAAACTGTCCTTTGGAATATTTTTTTTTTGGTTTACTGTACGTCTGTATGTTGCAGTACAAGAATGTGAGTATAATGAGGCCCTTCTGCACCTGGGGTCCTGTTATACTGTGCTGCTTAATAATCTTCCCTTCATGCCACTCTTTATCTGCTGTTCTCAGATTGTACTTGTGCTTTTCTCTTTTAATTGGGAACTAATTTTAATTTTGCCATTAGAGATGATAAAAAAGCCCACATATAAACTTGTATTTCCTCAAGCCTCTGTACTGTCACTCAGCCTTTTTTTGAAGTCAGGGCTAGAACTAGCTCTTTTGCTCTTCTGACTAAAGAATAGCAGAGGGAGAATATTTTTTAAAGCCAAGACAAGAAAACCCATAAAATATTGAGCTGCATACTGATGTTCATATTCGGGTTTTCCTCAGCACTCTAGTGAAATCAATGCCTGCAGAATGACAACATGAAAACAGTGCAATGGCTGTAGGATCTGGCCCATTAGCATTTAATGCTATCTATCAGTCTGTCTAACCCTTTCAAGTAATTGAGAGAGAAAACAGCCCTTTGCAATATAGGTATGTTGTGAATCTAATTGGAGTAGTACAAGGTTATTTAAACACAGTTCATAAGCAGGGGCATTCTCACAATAACATAGGCATTGTATTATCTATTTAAGAGGATTTGGGGATGCTTTCAGAAATCATGGAACTCATGTCATAGCAATCTCTTTATGTTATTTTTAAAATTTGGAAAAGCAGTGACTTTTCTCATGACCTTCACATTTCTCAACGGAAAACAGCAGTGCATTTAATAAAACAGCATTTTATTAATGCTGCTATTTTTAGAGATAATTTGTGTAGTCTGGTTTCTTAGATGTGCTTTCCAGCAACTTTCTTCCATTTAGAGGGTGGATGAAGGACCAGGCTACAAGGGACTGTATCATTTGTCTTGGGAGTGCATGGTTTTACTACTGGAATTAATGCTTTCCTGGACCTCAGGAAAATCTGGGTCTTAATGTACTCTTCAGCTACTTCAGACAAATTCTAGCACTTTTTTTTCACTGAAGGAATTCAAAGCCATTTGTAAATCGTTTTTTAGTGTCTTTAACTGCAATTCCGAGAAAGCAATGGCTTTATATTTTTTAGCTCCAGATAATGCTCAAAGCTAAATTTCTGTCCCTGAAGAACATTAGTCAAACTGACTTTGTGGGGTTCTTTACACAACTAAAATGAGTTGGATTTGACCTTTCATTTTTGATTGGTCTGGACGATAATCATAAAGCATATCATATTATATTCATGTCAAAAGCTAAATATTCCCTAACACACACACACACACACATACATACACACACACACACACATACATACACACACACACACACACACACACACACACACCCCCCCCAGTAGAGGGAAAGATGGCTCTTTTTTGCCTATGTGTCCATTGTAAATTCTCCCCATTTCAGCTGTAAAGGGTTGATAAATATTTGGGCAGAAAGAATGTGGAAGCCCCAGAATCCACACAATAACCAAGGTTTTCCCAGATTTCCACTATTGGAACTGACCCATCAGCCATTCTTTCCACTCAACAGTGTGACCAAAGCTGTTTGCTGGTGGAACAGTGTGGGTCACCTCCAGATCAGGCTGGAGAACAGGCTGCACATCACGACTTGCAGCAGTTTATCCTTCTCATGCAAATAATCTAATCAAGGTCACCGCATCTGGGGTTAGCTGCTGAAGTTCAAAGGCTGCTCTGGACAATGCTTAGCAAATAATAAAAGTAAATCCAACCTAAAGTCACTCATAACTTCTCAAATGTAGGAGAAACTAATCTCCAAGATAGATAGATATAAACTGTAACAACTAGATGACACAGTATTTTTTTTATAATCAGAAGTCACAGTGAAGTGTATCTTCCTGAACGCAGATTTGGGTGAGATCTTGTGGAGTGTGAGAGGGAGGGTGAAGTCTGGCCCTAAAGGAATAGTCCGATCAATTGGGATAAACTTGATAGGAATTTTGCCATTGATTTCACTGGTACAGGAATTTTACTCTCACATGAAGCTTTATGCAGTTAGAAACAGATGTTAAAGATGGAATTGATTATACCTGGTTTTCCCCTAAATTCTCTCTAGTAATCTTCCTAAACCAAAAGAAGGCAGTATTTTCTAATTGCTGTTATATACTACATTTAAGGGAAATTTATATGCAAAGCATAGATGCATTCTGAGGCCTAAGCATACTCATTATCAAAGCAAAACACAGTATAATGAATTGCAATTGGTTCCTATCTATTTTCTCTGTGTAAATAAAATATTTTTACAAATATTATTTGTAAAATGTTATTCTAACACAGTCTGCTACTTATTTCAGAGGAAATTAAGGAGCATCCTAAATAGTACCAAACTACAACTGGTAAAATAATGATGACATACCTTTTATAATACACTATCCTTGATTTTTTCAATTCTAATTTGGGTTGCACATTACACATATACCTTTGTTCATCAGTTTGCAGAAGTCAGGCACTCAGTTTGAGTTGTCCAGTCAGTCGTTGGTGAAAATTAGCTAACGTTCTATTCTATTTCACACTCAAAGCACTTCTATTATGGTTGGATAATGGTTGTATCATCAATAAAGAGTATGAATCCAGTTATGTGGAGACCTCGGCTTAACCTTTCCATATGCTATTGATATTTATAGAGCTTCTGACATAATCAATTAGCCTGAAAACTGGCACTCATGGAAGGTAAACCCATATAAAGGAACCATTGCATCTGCATTTTCATTAACCTTTCAAATAAGTATGTAGAAAATAAAGACAAATATATACCATATGTAATGTACGCTAATCCCCCAAATTTTCTAATGATATAGCAGATCAGGAATAAACTTGTTTAGTGGTATCTCGATAGCTAAGTTCTATAGCTGCTTTCATGAATGTTTTATTTTTCAGCCAGACATCTAGAAACACAGTGAACGTGAAATGAGATTAGCTGACTTCTGTATAATACACTTCCCAACTAGGACTGAATTTAAACTCAGATGCAAAGCCTGGTTTGTATGGTACTAACTCTAACTTGCAGACAATTGCTAATAGCTGAAATAGTATAGACACGATTTGAGAAAGTAATAATAAAACACACAACATAGAATTCCACATGACCACCCAGTCATGTAAGAAATGAATCTGTAACAGAGAGAAACTGAGTTTTGGTAGGACTTTTTTTTTCCTTTTAAGTAAATATATTTGTTGTCTTCCTTTTCCACACAGAAGAGGATCATCCTCCATATATGTTTCAGGGGAATATGTAAGCAAGCTGGTTTTGTCTGGAGATATCTGGCCCTGGAACAGGAGATGAAACAGATGAGGTGGAATACTAAGTTTGATGTGGTTCATGGGAATTTGTGCTCCAGTTCGACTGACATGCTGAATAAGTATACTTTTGCTTTGTTGGAAGATTTACTCTCTTAAACATCTGATTTTCTGTTACTCCCTTGAGTGATGGTTCAGAATACGATCCATGATATTTTAGCCTTTTTCTAGAGTAGAAATTTAGTCATAATGGAAATATTTTCATCTTGAGAGAACAAGCTATATCTAATTATTAATTAAAATGACTACAGTAGATCAGTTGGCCTGGCCTATATGGTTCCACTCTATAAATGGAAGCCAGAAGGAAGAGACTTCTAAAGAAATTACTAGAGGAGTAAGAAAGGAAAGCAAGTCCAAGGTATTATCACTGCCAAAGCCACAGGACTGATTCTGAGCACCTCAGAAATGACAGCCATGGCTGGCTAGGCCATATTTGAAAGGAATCAAAGGGATTGCTGCCCAAAATAATATGAATCATAGAATCATAGAATAGTTAGGGTGGGAAAGGACCTTAAGATAGAATCATAGAATAGTAAGGGTTGGAAAGGACCTTAAGATCATCGAGTTCCAACCCCTCTGCCATGGGCAGGGACACCTCCCACTAAACCATGCCACCCAAGGCTCTGTCTAACCTGGCCTTGAACACCGCCAGCGATGGAGCATTCACAACTTCCCTGGGCAACCCATTCCAGTGACTCACCACGCTTACAGTAAAGAACTTCCTCCTTAGATCCAATCTAAACTTCCCCTTTTTAAGTTTGAACCCATTAGCCCTTGTCCTATCACTACAGTTCCTCATGAAGAGTCCCTCCCCAGCATCCTTATAGGCCCCCTTCAGATACCGGAAGGCTGCTATGAGGTCTCCACGTAGCCTTCTCTTCTCCAGGCTGAACAGCCCCAATTTTCTGAGCCTATCTTCATATGGGAGGTGCTCCAATCCCCTGATCATCCTTGTGACCCTCCTCTAGACTTGTTCCAACAGTTCCATATCCTTTTGATGTTGAGGACACAAGAACTGTAAACAACACTCCAAGTGAGGTCTCACAGAGCACAGTAGAGGGGCAGGATCACCTCCTTCACTCCTTTTGATGCAGCCCAGGATACGGTTGGCTTTCTGGGCTGCAAGCGCACACTGCCGGCTCATGTTAAGTTTCTCATTGACCAACACTCCCAAGTCCTTCTCCGCAGGGCTGCTCAGAATCTCTTCTCTGCCCAACCTGTAGCTGTGCCTGGGATTGCTCTGACCCTGCTGTAGGACCTTGCACTTGGCATGGTTAAACTTCATCAGGTTGGCATCAGCCCACCTCACAAGTGTGTCTAGGTCCCTCTGAATGTCATTCCTTACCTCCAGCATATCAACCGAACCACACAGCTTGGTGTCATTGGCAAACTTGCTGAGGGTGCACTCAATCCCACTGTCCATGTCACCAACAAAGATGTTGAACAAGACCGGTCCCAACACTGGTCACGGAGGGACACCACTCATTACTGGTCTCCAGCTGGACATTGAGCCATTGACCACAACTCTTTGAGTGTGGTCATGCAGCCAGTTCTTTATCCACCAAGTGGTCCACCTATCAAATTGATGTCTCTCCAATTTAGAGACAAGGATGTTGTGTGGGACAGTGTTGAATGCTTTGCACATGAATACTCTTCTACTGTGCAAAGAGGACTATGGTGAGGTACAACAAAAGAGAAACACAGAGGACTATAGGCAGGCTTGAGTAAAGGACTGTATGAGAAGGTAATCTACCATATCTGCTATCACCTTTCAGGTCTTACAGTTTGATCTAGTTATAGTAACCAGTGGATTATAGTCCGCTATATGGTAACTAACAGTTACTAGTAGAGTAACCTGGCATTCACTAGCAAACACAACACTCACCTATTTTTGGACACAAGTCATGTGAATTGCTTAGGGAGACTTCGGCAGATGGGGTGAAATTCCCCCAGTCACAGCTGAAAGCAAAATTCACATGGATGTCAAAGGGGCCAGATTTTCCTCAAGTCTTCGAAGGATGTTGGGTCCTTCATAATAATACCTTTACATATGCATAAATACAGACTAAAGAAAAATGGAATAGATTATATGTAGGGAAGAAAATGTCCTCAGAGCCTGGATATTTAGTACACAATATCTGGTCTGAGTGGGCTGTTTGCAACAGCAATCGCTTTAGCTGCAGGACCACATTGCAAGGTATTCTGGTGAAAGGAGTGAAATTAGTTCATTAATTAAAGAGATATATGGCTGTCACATTTGAATAGTAGGGCTAGAAAATGTAATAGATGGAAGGCTTTCTAATTCATAAATGGTGTGGTGTAAACGAAAGGCTTATAACCTTAGTCTAGCAGTCTGATGGGTTTTTGTTTCAAATCCCATCCTACACGCTTCAGTGCAGTTCTAGCCTTTTATTAAAATGGGAAAATATATTGTTTATAAAGGCTACTCTTGACAAATAGCAACCAAAGAAAGGTGCAAAAAATGTATTGTTTCTATAATCACAGATACATTGTAAAACAGAATAAAGTGATAAATACAGAGCATAATTGTTTGTTGTTGCTATCTGTCTGTGCCCAGTGGCAAGGAAGTCCAAATGAATTACAAAGAAATTTTTAATAAAAGAACAAAGAAAAAAAAAATAATGGGCTCCATAACCTGAAAGAACTTTGAATAAAAAATGTCCCCTGAAACTGAAAGTCCCTTTAAAATCTCTGCACTTTCTTACTGTTCTTTGTTTTTTTGTTTCCCCTGCTCTTACTTAAAAGCCTCTGGGTGATTTGTCCTATTCCCTGCCCAATAACAGCCAAACCATTGTTTTAGGGAAGATATTTTTAATGTTGTATATTTTACTTTTTTGTTGTTTTTTTCTTTTCCTTGGACATTTCATCCACACACCGCAGAAAATGTGAACATAAGCAGCTGCAATATGAGTTGAACTCTGAACACCAAATAGGTAGGCCCTAGAGGGGAGGAACTGAAATATGAGCTGCTTATTCTTGGAGCCCTTTAAACCCTCCAATCTGTTTTAAATTATTTTGGTGCCTCTATTTAAAGGTTAAATTTTTGTTGTTGTTGTGAGCCTTAGTTTAGTAATACAAAACCTGGGCAACATCAGCATAGAGTCAATTCACAGATTACACACCCAGGGTCTTTCCTGATCCTGCCTAAAGTGAAGCAGCATGTTTATACTTAGCAACACATTTTGACATGAATGAACTTTTCACGTCTCTGCTCATAAAATAAACACGTACATTCAGCAGAAAAAAAAAAATCATCTCACTCAACAATCCGGCTTACATATGTTATTTACAGACCATATGTTGAAATCTAAATATGGTTATGGATATGCAGAAATTATAGATATAAAACATTGACTTCAGAGCTGTGCATTAAACATCAAACATTTTACATCTTTCATTAAATTCTTTCTTTGTGCTAAGTCTTTAACACATTAGATTTCACTAAAAAAAACCCAAACTGATTTTCCCTTCCATCCCTTTCAAGCAAAGTCTTGGCACCAAAAGCATTTTTTATGTTATGTTTTGTTTTTCCTTCGACAGTATTTTGTTTCAGGGCTCTCATAATTTGAGCACTAGGGCTTAGATGTCAGCATGAACACTGTTTCGATGGCTGCTTTTTGCCACTGCCACTTTGAGTTCAGCTCTACTAAGTGCCAATGGGACATTCCTAAAGGCCAAGGCATTTTCAATAAATTAGCATTGAGACACTGAGTCTTTGTATAGCATTTAGGTGAAACTTGATTCAAAATGCATATTTGAGGATTTCTGATAATGCTTGCTTTGTTTTTTATGCAAATGTAAGCAGCTTTGGAATCTCTTGAATTTATACGATCAAAGATGACCACCATGAATGTGTCTGGAAGCATTACCAAATGACAGAAATACCAGAGACAGTTATATTACGAAGATTAAAATAGACATTTTCTTAAACTGTGCTTTCTAAAGAACACTTTTTTTTTTGACAATTCATTAACTTCGTGTATTTTTAATCAAACTAATTTTGAAGCATTGCATTTGACATGATACACATCAAATGGTTACTGCTGGCTGGGGACCCAGAGAGTTCGAAAATATAACAGTTAAAAGCTTTATGCTCCTCTCAGTGGGTAAACTAAACTCTGTTACAATTAATTAATAAGAGAATTACACACTTTTAAAGACCTCAGTATAATTTCAAAGATATCAAGTAGCATGGCATACAATCCTTCCACTGCAGCAACTATGATCCTAACTTAGTGCACAGATCATTTTATTCAAACAGTGACAGGAATGCTTTGTATTTTCTTCTGCTGGACTGTTTTCTTTCAATAGGTGCAATCAGCTAAAGAAGAGGTTTCCTGTGAGAATATCAGAGTTGCATAAGTCCAATTCTCGATGTAAAAATAAAAAAAAAATTATCAAAATGCTGAATAACTGCTTTTGGCAGTCCAGATTAATATCAAGGTACATTATGCCACAGACAGAAAAAGTGTTATATACCTTAAAAAAGTGTCTATTTTATCTGTCCCTCCAGATCTAAGATCTGTGGGTTTACTTTATGTTAACACAAGCAACAAAGAGAAATCAGAATATAGTCAGCAGAGGCTTGAATTTTACAAAGTTCTTAGAATTGTTTTGAAAACAACTTATTTTGTGCTCAATTCTTTTTTGCTTTATTCATGTCCCATTGGTAAAGCATTCAGCACACACATGATTTACTTCCCACCAGTGTTTATTCCCTGCTATGCTGCAGTGGACTATGGACCCAGGCCATGCTGTCTACTATCATGATGTTGTGGTGTATATGCTCATTTTGTCTGGTAATGCCCCCCAGGCAGAATAACATCAATGTGGTCAAATCTCCCATAAAGCCTAGGAAGAACCACCAAGAGGGAGTAAAGAAGATAGTTAAGAAAGGAAAAAGGAAAGCTATCCACAGCAAGCACAAGAAATATATTCTGGCAAATTAAGGAATGTGAAATTTGATACAGTTCACCAAGGTCTCTGTTGCTCAGCTCCCTTTCAGCATGTTTTCCAAAATTCTATTCCTCATGATGCTTCTACCAAAATACATATATTCCTATTATTTTTAGAATGACTCTCTGTCACACCATTGGCGGGTCCCCATGAAAGCTGCAAATAATTATTTTCTATATAATACCCCTAAATTATTTTTCCTACAAATTATTACCAAGTGTGTTTACAGATTATTGAAATTAGACAAATTGGAATTACAATAGACAAGGATTGAGACAATGGGTTATTGACTACTACGAGATCGATTCTCTAGCTGACATTAAGCTCTGTGAAGAATATTCTGAGAAATTTGCCAAAAAGCATCATGATTGAACTAAATCTGTGGGCTAATATCGCTCACTCCTTGATTGATTCTGATAGGGAGAGGTTATCTAGACAGAGTCTACTGCATGCTCTTCTGTTGAAGAAACATTGCAAAAGTGAAGCTTTGCAGTTACTTAAATTTAATTCCCTTTTCTTTATTTATTCATGTTCCAGAAGGAAAAAAAAAACAAAACATGAATGTTTCCCTGTCCTAATCATAGAACTCAATATATTGGTAAACTGAGAAGGTCCAAACTGCCACTTGCTGCATTATTTGTCGTGTCAGCGTAGAGACGGTTGATGAAAATCAGATTTTTTCTCTTGACTTCACTGGGCTGTAGAACAAGCTCAAAATCCACAGCAGCAAGAGAAAAGTTTCCCTCGTTTAATTTTTTCAGGTTCTTTATACACAGATACACAGTATCTTGTGTTTGGTGTTTTTTTTTTTTTTTTTTAATAGTTTACCATAATTATGTCTTTACTTGAAATTCATATTTAAACCGTTACATGGTTGTCATGGAATTGTTGGTAATGTGTGATTACATTATGTTGTCTTTTGCCAGGACACTTGTAAATGAGACATTATCCTTGGAGATTTTCTTGGCTGAAAATGTGAGCAATTAAAAATGTAAACAAATATAATCCATTACATATGCCACAATAATAAATACTTCAATATAATGCAAGTTAACAACTCTTTAGGGATACAGCCTAATCCTGTTACAGTGTTTCATAGGTGCACAAACAGTTAATCATTTAATATTCAACACTCATATTACATTTATACAATATATTTCTCAAATGCAAGAGAGCAGCATCCCCGTCCAAATAATTATAGAACATGAAGTGTAGGAGAGGCAAACACAGACAGAATGCCACAAGGTGCTCAGGACAATTCTTGGTCTGCTTTTCAAATGGGCATTGGGTGGGGGAAACAGGCCCCAGAAAGGGGTCATTTCTTTTGCTTTCCTTCCAGTAGAGAAGTTGTTTACCTCTGGTAGGGATATTTCTATCCAGAGTCTGAGGGGACCTGAGCAGGGCTGTGTCAGATCCAGCCAGCCTTGCCAAGGGTGCTGCTAAGGGAGTTGGGTGCTGGGCCCACAGCACACCTTTGGCCACAGTGGCATGGGAGAAGAGCACAGATCTGCTGGAAAAGGAACTGAGATGCAGCAGCCATTTTTGAGAGAAGGTGGTTTGTTTCTTTTTTTTTAGATCTTGCTCTCAGAATCAAAAAGGAAACCAAATTACAGCAAGGCATAGTCTGATCCTTTAAGCACTGGGGGACATTTTCAAAGGCATTAAGGGGTAATTAATTAGCCAAATCCTCTTGAAATTAAATGACATTTCATGCTAAATTCCCCCTGGCTGTATTCCCCCCCCCCCCGAATTGTAACACCTTAGCTGCAAATCTTCATTCTGCCAGTGACTTCATCCGTCACCTTGATGAAATCACTAAAAATATTTGCTTCCATTTCCCCACTTGTACAATAGGAGCTACAGTTCTCTCTTCCTTATCTACTTATGCCCTTTTTAAACTTGTGTCTTGCATGTTCTTGAATTCATTTTCATGTCTTTCCTTACGCTTAAAATAACCTCTTGGCAAAATTTGCCAAATTACCTTTTGAATTGATACTGAAAACTCCTAAACACTTGGACAATCTCAAAAACTTTTCAATTATAATTTGCTGTAAAAGGAGAGCTATCCTAGGAATCTACGTAAGGACACTGTTGAATCATTCTTGTACCAGGCATCTAAAGCTTGCACAGAAGCGCTCTTTAATTACTTTAAAGTCATATTAGCAGGTAGGTCTTACTAGCTGCTCTAGGGATTTGAAGGCTCTTCTGGATGACAAAGCTTATAGCAAAAATCCAGGGATCAGTTTTGGAGAAGAAACAAAGACTAGTTTATTTGATGTCTTTTTTGTGGTTATTGTTTGTGTGGGTTTTTTTTTTTTTTTTTTTTTTGTGGGTTTTTTTGTCTTTTTTTTTTCTCTTTTCTTTTCTGGGATGGGCTTCTAATAAAGCCGAATCACCTGGGAATGGGCAAGAGAACACAGCCTGTGCACATTTCCTAGGCTTTCTTAAGAGGCCAAGATCAGCTCTCTGACTGCTGAAGACATTGTAGGTGAGGATACCTTAGCTACACTTCTTAGCTATCCTTGACTTATACTGCTCTGAGAATACCACCTGACTTACAAAAAAGGTGATGGGATGACAGCTAGGCAGCAACTCCACCTGTACACTATACCAATGAAGAGTTTTAGTCAAACCAAAACCAAAAATGCCAGAATGACATGGTCATGCTTAACCAGCATCGGAATTCTGCATTATTTACAGAAAATCCTAACTCTCTTTTTTGGTATGTCTGCAAAACAGAACATTTCTGCCTCTAAGTTCTACCTTTCCAAAATTGTGTTACCTATTGCCTTTAATAGGCTGCTTTGTTTTATCTGTTGCAATATGTCTGGTAGTGCATCTCTGATGTAAAATGCTTAGTCTCTCTTGTGTTTTTTAGTATATTCTCAATTTTTACCATGAAGGCCTTACCAATCTTTAGGTTTGAGATGTTTTCTCTCAGATTCTTTGATTTATGTCTGTTTACAGAAGGGCTAACTCACTTACTTTAGTGCCTCCTCTCCTATCACAAAAAGGCAAAGGAAGGCTTGGTACAGCTGAAATTGGTAACACCACCCTTGGTTTCTTTACAGCTACATAAATATATAGAAATTCCATAAACTGTATGAAATAAAACCAAAGATCAGCTATTTCGTTATTCTAGTCAGTAGTTTACCAATAACACATAGTTCAAAATACTGTTCAGGAGTGAAGCTACTGGAGTACAGCCCACAGCTCGTTCTGCACAGTGTGGTAAATGAAATTCCTGAAGACAGTTAATGTACTGCGGTCTGAAGCCAGCTAGTATTGGATGTTTGCTGCCTCATTTATTTTGATTAATTGCTTCAGTGGGGATAGACCAAAGGGAAAGCCAAAAATTTACGTCAGGGAAGGCAGAACTGTGATATGCCATCTCTGCACTTAGGAAGTAAACACACTGTGAAGCTTTGCTGTCTTCACTCCTTTTGACACTCTCAAACTTTAAAAGGAAGATCCATCATACTGTTAAAAGTAATACAAAAAAACCTGACAGACTCATGGTCTTGTTTGCTTTGTTCAACTGATACCTTCTTTGGAGAAAAGCTTGGAAATGGTCTCGCCAGTGATCTGGGATCACTGGGTTGTTTTGGCAATGTTTGATTTTTTATCTCCCTGACTTTTTCTTTTGCTGTCAACTCTACTGCAGAGTTCCTGGCGCTGTTTTCAGGTTCCAGCCTCATGTCAGTCACAACTTCTTTCCCTACCACCAATTCTTTCATTTCATCCCTTGTCTCCTCCTGCTGCCTCCTGTGAGTGACACTGCTGCACAGGGACCATGTAGGAGGCAGGGAGCAGTGGGAAAGATGTGTGCTTGCATATCATAGCTGAAATTATAGATCTTTCCAGTTCGGCTGTGGGTGATTATGCCACCTGCTAAGCCCACGGGAATGGAGCCCTGGGTGGTGATTTCAGCCATAAACTTTCTGGTTTGTAGTGTTTACCTTTGCTATCCCCTGTGACAGGTTTCTCTTCTGAGCAGTAGCCTATGGCACTTGGCTGCGGAGACAAGACTCTAGTGTGATGCAGTACACAAAGAGTGACAAATTAAAATGACAGGGCTGTCTTACAAGATTGGGATCTAGTGAAATGAAATATTTCTGGTCCAGATAGAGGCAGCTCTACATGGTAATACATGGGAAAAGCCAGTGTAATTTTTAAGTACCTTTAGCATAACTAAGTTTGTCACTGTCCTGGCCCTATCATGTCATGTCTTCTCCAGGTGGGGCTGAAAGATGAGCTGGGGGAACAGCATTTACAAAAATAGCTCCATCAAATGTTTTATAATGGAAACATTCTCCATTTTTATCTCTGCTAGCTGTGTTAATGGCTGGGGTAAAATGAATCTTAAGAGCCATCATGAGCTGAAAAAAATTATACAGTGAAAATGCCTTTACAATGAAATCCTACATGTTATCTGATGCCAGGTTTTCCCTTTAATTTCAAACTGAATAAGCTTAAAAATCATGTACACATGCACACTATGCTGTACTCTGATTATCAGATTCCTGTTCTTCTAACTAATAAAAACAGAACATGCTGATTTCTGCTATCAACATTTCATAACCCTGAGTTTTAAATTCATTGTTTTGTATTTTAAATAAAGGCTTGAAAATTACATTGAAGAGCCCTTTTCTTCCAATGGGTCTCCAGTGGATACACACAAATATTTTGTATTCTTAAACACAACACTGGTGTACACAAATGGATAATTGCCTCTACAACTTAGCTATCTAAATCTCAGCCTTTCAAGTGACATTTTGCATGCTCACTTGTGTGTAAGATTACAATGAGGCTTCAAGTGTCCATACTGCATCAAAATAATTTCTGAAACACTTATGCCTCTGTTTAATTAAGTTGAAGTGAAATTCATATTATTCAAGCACTGTTAAATCAGACTGAATTTAGTGAATCTGAATGACATGCTGTAGCTTGACTTTAAACTGACTAAAATATGTGGCATTTTAAGGTGCTTGCTTTCTTTCTGTTTGAGAAGCAAAACCCAGGAGTTTTGCAGAGCTACCCATGGAAAATTAAAGGCTGTTTTTCTTATTACTTAAAGGCAGGAAACTGTTGATAGAAGAAACAGAAACTCCTCTCAGAGATAAATCAATTCTTGCCTTGCAAAAAAAAAAAAAAAAACAAAACAAACCAAAACAAAACACCAAAAGCCCCCCAAAAAACCCTGATAAATAAAATTCAATATTTCTGAAGCACTGTAGCAACCCAAAGATGTTTCACAAGTGAAGTAATATCCTACCAGAAGTACAATGGTAGCTAAGTAAGACACAAATCATAGCCCACCCACCCCAACATCTGATTTCATTTTAACTTTAGAACAATTTCAGTCCATCACTGCACATATTGAAAGGGATACCATTATTAAAAATTCAAAATACTCTCCATGCTCTTTTATTCTAAGAACTCCCAAATGCCTCAATGTACAGAAACACACATTTTTAATGAACCAAATGGACTTGTTTTTATAACTGACAGGAGGTGCTGGGAAATAGAACGGGGGGGGGGGGGGGGGGAGGAGATGGGGGGGTGTGGAATCAGCTAATTAAATCTTAAATCACCAACAGAGAACATAATTTCCTTGCCCAGTCACTTCCAGTTTCAACAGATTCCTTGTCCCAGTCTCATACTTTATTTCCTTTCCTGGTTTGGCTTTGTTACCTTTGAATTTTAATTAGATGGCTTCCTCCATGCTGCCTGGGTGCCACTCGGTAATGCATGTCATGGTGTGTGAACACAGCGTTGACAGGCTCATTGCTGTCAGCTCCTGTGCCCCTAGCCCAACTCCCCATGCTGGGAACTGCCTTCCTGTGGAAGATCCAGCTCCACTCCAGTAGCCCTGGGCTGCAGCAGGCTGCACAGACTGCACAGGCAGGATCTGGTCACGTACAGAAAGTGTGCGTGGTGTGACAGGACCTTGCAGGAGTTTTAGCAGCTAAAATGGAACTGAATAGAACGAATCAATGTGCAACTGCAAATCTGCAAAGTTTACAGCACAGCCAGATTTTCATGGGGATAGGCTGCATGCCCGCCCAATTTCAAATTGCTTTTCCAATACCCAAGGCCAGTTGGTCTGCTAGGAAAGGAATTTGCCACATTTCGCCAGCATTTTTATTTTTTTATATTTTATAAACTAACCATACTCTTTGAACATCTGAATCTTCTGAGATGTTGTCATAGCAAAATGCACCTCAGATGGTTCAAATTTGGCAAACACTTAGAAAACAGAGTTTTAGGAAGGGACTCACTGGAAAACCTTAGCAAGAAACAGAGCTAACAACCCAATCAATGTTTACACTAAAAGAACAAACAAATAAACAATTGTGCCTTTTAGTAGCCTTGACAGTGAATCTAATCAGCATAACAGATTGCAGTAGATCTCTTTCCCATAAAAGTGAAAGTTAAGAAAGGTGGATCTTGAGTTTTTACTCGATAAAAAGAAGGGTAGTACGTATTGCAATATTCCAAATATAAATGGAGAGTAAAACACCGTTTTGAAGAACACACAACTGCGTTAGATAATTTTATTATTTGGAGATAATAGCTTCTAAATTGGACTCCTATTATTCATTATGCCATAACCCATCCTGCATATGACAAAAAACCTGCATATTAGATGTGCAGAAACTTTCTTCCTGCACAGGGTTTTCCCAGATTAGAATAAGACTTTCCTCATAATATTCAAACAGTTGCTGCAAGTATGCTTTAGGTACCATTGTAACCCTATGCTGGGAGGCAGAAGATAGGAGCAACAGAAGGAGGACCTGGGGATAAGCCTTTACATAGATCCACTGAGCAGCATAAATAAGAAAAGGGCCATTGCTGCAGCTGTAGCCACTGAGCTGCAGTAAGAGTCATTTTTCAGTGGGATGGAGATTTCAGGAGCTGTTTATCCACGTTCCAGCTTAACCCAATGTGGAAGACACTGAATGTTACTTCCACATTCCCCTCCCGCATCACTCGCATTAAACCAAATCAATTTGGTATTGTGAGTTGATTATAAGCTATCTGGAGCATGAGGCTTGTTTTCCTTTTTTGTAAGGGGGGGAAATATATAGCAATGTATACCCTGCTTGTAATAAAACAATGAAACTGAGAAGCCACTGCTTAAGTTAATTCGATACTGGCCACAATATAGCTAAGTCCAATTGAAATTGAATAAACATTTTCATATAAATTCAATTAATTAGTGTAGGCTTAAGCACGCAGTCTATGTTGTGAAATTGTGAACAATAACTTGTTCCACCAGGACTGTTAAATAATTGCCTAAGTCAGAGGATAAAGAGTAGAGAATGCTGAAAATCCATTATACTCTGTAACAGTCTTACTGAAACTAATTAACTGCTATCTAAATTTTCACACCTCTATTTCATTATCATCCTTTCTTCTTGTAAAAACAAGCACATGCATTCTGAGATGCAATAAATGTAAATGGTATTCAAAACATGAATGCAGCAGGTCCAGTTTTGAGTTCTGCCCTCTCTTGCTGGTACATGGCAGAGGTTCTGGCAGGGCTGGCAGTCTTGGCAAGGGGATCCTCCCTGCAGGGATGCAAGAGAGGGAGCCCCCAAAACAGTCCCTTATGTGGAGCTCCAAATGTTCACTCAGAGCTTTATATGCCCACAAAACCTATGAATATTTAAAAAGGCCTGACCGATGTGTTTTGTGTCTTGAAAATGTATGGATTGTTGCTAAGTGTAAATAGGTCTTGAAAACTTGAATTGTGTCACGCTGTGCAGAACAGCAGTTAATGCTTATAACTATTTTTGCAATGGGATATGTAGTGCATTCAAGCAATTTGGGGAAAGTAGTACTTGTTGGGAAATGAAGCTGTATATTCCTCTTTCAGATTAGTACAGCCTATCTCTAACTTATGCAGACTCACACGGTCAGTTTTTTGAGTGTATAGAGACCCTTATTTTGGAAAAAGAATTATCATAATAAAATACTGATCTTTTTGAATGAAATTTTGATCTTTTCCTGAAGAGTGCTCTTACATATTATGACAACATCCACCAGGCAGAGTTGTGGCACCATGACTCCATTTACCTGTCTGGAAATCCTTTCCTTTGGTGAAGAAATCAAAAAGAAGTGCTCATCTTGGATAGTGGGCTGATATGGCCAAATGTCATTAAATCTTTCTCTAATACTGCTGTTTATAGGTTAACATAAGCACAGGTTTTAACACACATTGGTTAATCTATTAAAACTTAAAAGCAACTCATTCAGCTGGTTGAGCTTGATTAGACAGTGAGACAGAGACTGCCCTATAGCTAAACTCTATTAATTTGCAGTATGAAACTTCTAATCTGAAACTGATCAGCATTTAGAAAACCAATGCTTTATGAAGACAGGATAATATACACTGTGAACTTAGAATGGAGGCCTTCTGGGTATTTACCTTGGACACATTATCCCCAGAAGATCTGAATGAAGATCTCTATCTAAACTATCTTTATGTAAGAATCCTGTGAACAAGAAAGTTCATCCCATTGGCCTCCTTCAGCTCATTATAGATGGGAAAGTCTTAAAGCACTTTCAAAAACCTTGCATTTTCTTGGAAGCAATCAATGAACACAGCAGTTGAACAGGGGATAGTAGTATGTACCTTTCAGAAAGACTAAGAGTTACCTTGCTTATTTATCAGCTGGAATTGCACTCTGACTACCCATGAGACTGAAATGAAGTCACTGTATTGGTAATTCCTAGACCAGGGCATCCTCCAGCTATTCTAGCAAAAGTTCAACTTTTATTTCCTCACTTTGCAGACCGTGAAAGTCAATCAAAAATGAGTCCCTGAACAGAACACAATCCTTTTGCATCCCCAAGCTGCCTTTACACAATGCTAGGAATTCAAGCTTGTTCTATACTTCTCTTGTCTTGTAACTCTTAAATTTTGTATCTACAGTGGCCTAGGTACAGCACTAGGCTAGACAGTCACCCAGGTCCAGCCTTGCCCATAATGCAGTAACGAGGACATTCATACTGAAATATCTTCATATTCTCATCCCAACAAAGGTCCACAATCTAAAACTTCCATATACAGGGAGGGTTCTTCAATCACTGCATTTTTAAGCTTTGAATGGTAGGTATCATCTTCCTCTCAAGTGCCATTGCCGTGTCCTGAGCCCCATGTCAGAAAAGCTATCACTTCTCTAGAGGTGTCGCCTAGAGGCATAGCCCAAGCACAGCTTTTCTCACTGCTTCCCAGGCACTCAGCGAGGGAGGGACGTGCCCAGCATGGTCACTCAGAGTCACTCCTCGGAGCGTGCCATTGACAGACATTTCTCTCTACTGGGCTACTTCTGTAGCATTTTGCTATCTCTTTCCAACAATCAAGCCAGTGGCCTGTTGCCAAGCTGAGAGCGTGCCTTGGCTATCAGATCCCATTTACGTCAATGAACAACGTTCTAAGTAAATGAAAATGTTTGCAGTCAAAACTATTCTCAGTGAAATCAAAATAGTCAATGCATTGTCTAGGAAGAGTGGTGCTGCCCTACCAAATAAATGCCACTTTCGAAGCAAGGATATTAACAAAAAATATATGTGTAGGCAAAGTCCAGACACTTGTTTTGACAGTACATGATTCTGCCCTCTTGTCAAACTTTCTATTTTCACTTCTGTCATTATACATGGAATGGCACACTCATTTTTAATGAGTACATGACGATGCAGGAGATTACCAGGGTATTCAGCAAGTATTTGGCTTCAGATTGGCTTAATATATTTTTAGGCTTATCCAGCTGGCTTGGAAAATAGACATCAACAAAATTCAAGCACTGCTTATGCTTTAATTATAAAGGTTTACGCTAGGCCTACACTCTGTACCTTCTTTTTCCACAGGAGTACATTCTGCAGGGTGATTTAGATACTTTACATGCCTCACTGGATCTCCTTGTTGTAAACATGCAACTTTATTTAAAATACGAATTCCTGAATTAGATGCAAATAAAATTTTAAATAAGAGATTTTCATCAGTAATTATCTACCAATAAAAATAGTTTTATATGCTTAATAATGAATATAATTGGAATTTTTTATACACATTAATGTGTAAGTATTTGCAATTATTGGTTTACATTATTTTTCTATCAATCTTTATATCTCTGTGGAATAAAAATCCAGAACATTTTTAACCTAAGCATATACATTTGTAAGCCAGATAAATGTTGTGATTATCTTTTCCTGTATATAATTCCTCATGAGGGATTCAGTTAATTGAACATACCTTTCAAAATATAATCTATGGCTTAATTAAGCTCAGCAAATATAAAATTTGAAACCACATACTCTCTATTGGCAGCAAAGTTCGGGATTTTTTCTATTCCTTTTTATGCTGTGCTACTAATGATTGCTTTGCACAGGCACCGTACATGCAGGTAGCATGAATATATCCAAAACAGAAGTTAAGTTTTTGATTTCACTGTCAGAGATCAAAAGCCATTTTTTTTATATATGCATCAACTCTTTCAATAACAAAATAAGAACTTATTGACGTTGAGTAAATTTCATAGTTTGTAGAAAAGACACATATCATTGTAATGTGTGAAATTTTAATCAGAAATGTTGTGAACGATAAAGGTAAACTGACTGCTATAATTAATGTGTTCTGCCACAGAGATTTAGCTGGCACATTTGAGAAGTGTGGTTTATGTTAACTATTCCACTGCTTGAATTCTGTTCTTGCTAAACAGTGGTACTCTTTGATGGTTTTATGTTACACTGCTTTCCTATTTCTAGTAACCTTTTTCTTAATTTAGGGTAGGTCCTGTAGAAATTATAAAGTTGCAGTAGTGCAGTGGTCGATGGATGTGCTGATATAGACAAGGCTGTACTTGGTAGTGTGTATTAAACCTGATAACAAAAGTTTGCAGGTTTGACCCATTTGAATATTACCTTTCCTCTCCCTCTCTCTTTTTAGCACTTCGACTATTCTATTTATTTTATAATTCAATTTATGATAACTTGTGCCCACAGCCACAGTCTCCTGAATCAAAAAAAGGTCATGTTGCCTGTGGAATGCAGAATACTAAAACCTATTATCACAACAATAACAAGGATGGAATTATAAGAAGATTACTGTTCTCAAAACAAAATGCCTGTTACATCCAATGCATTTTTTGAAAAAGCCCAAGGCCCTGATTCTGCCACCGTTCCTTGCATTGAGTAGAACCATATGGTCCCATTGGAGTTGATTTAACTGCTTTTGGAGTATGCTACCACTCAAAATAAATAAGAGTGGCAGGATCTGGCCCTGAATGAGCACATGGGCTCTGCACCCTGCCCTAGAGGTTAACAAACTGGGTAAGAAAATTCCAGGGCTAAAGGGGATTCAGCTGAGAAGGCTCTCTCTGGTACAAGCTCCTACTCCTCCAGATGTAGGGCCTCTTTGGGGAAACACTCATTCAACACACATTCACTTTAGTAGGTTTTGTAAGAAGATCTATTCTTTTCATATGTAATTTATATATTGTCCTATTTCCAGAAACTATAAGCTGCCTGTACAATTAATTGCTTTAATGAAGGAATAACAAAACTGAGACAGATGGAAAGAATAGCTTCGTAATTGCATTTTTCATTCTGAAGCAAGAGAAAGGACCTTTTGGTGTAAATAACATTTGTTTGCACTACTAAGAGGCCTCATTTTGCAGTCCTTAAACACTCAACTTCTCTCTGCCCAGTAAAGGCTAGACTGGCCTCTAAATGCACATTTTGTCTTCTAAGCAAGTAACATTTTTAAGAAGCTGCTCTTGCAAAGAGAAAAAAATTAACTTTTGCTGCATTGCAAACCACACATCACTACAGCACATTACAGGGCGTACTTTCAAAGGGCATTGGGTTATGAGTATGCAAACCAAATCACTATGATCTGTCTGAAATAGATTATTGAAGTGATTGCCTCAGACTGCAAATAGAGAGAAATAACCATTTACAAAAAAATCCCATATTAAAAATCAGGGATTCTGATTTTTTACTTTGCTTCAGCGTTGGTTGTATCAGTCTTACCTGAAAAGATCTACTGCAGGCGCCTTTCACCATGCCAGTGTGGGTGCACAGCAGACAAAAGACATACCAGAAAGGAGAAGACAGATATGCCACTTAAATTAAATAGGAAATGAATTGGCCAGCAAGTTGGCATGTCTGCTGAGACAAATCATAGACAACATGTCTCTCAACAACAGAACTTATTTGTTTTCTCTTGCCAACAGATTCATCACTGCCCAGGCAAAACAGGCAAAATACATTAGTGTCATGGTAAACTGATAAAGAGAAGTGCCTCAATCTAGCATCCTCAATGGCGAAAGTCTTAGGGCTGTATTGATCTGTGTTGTATAAATCTTGTTTTCTGTCTGCAGAAGTGAATCAGGAATGACCCTTAAGGTTAACAAACATTGTAATGTCTTTCAGCTGGGGCAGATGCCTATGTGCTCCACACATTGTATTTGGTCAAGTCCCATCTTGTCATTTTACTGCCAAGGAGCTTAACTAATTGGTGGCAATCATAAGACAGTTTGATGGAAGCAAAGAATTCCTACAATTGTTGCCCCTCTCCCCTTTTTTTTTTAGCCTTAACAAGCACTCAAAGCCATGTAGCGGAAAACAATCAACACTGAATTAGTCAGCAGGAGTCTTAGCTGAGCTGGAACTTTATGTAATTGGCATGTCATGTTCGTACATAGCCAGTAGCAGGCCTGATTAAGCTGATGTATTATGTTTCAATAAACTTTTACAAAAGCAACTTTACCTCCTCTTGTTTTGGTTGCATGTCATCGCATGTGCTTAACATGAGATTTTTCTGCAGAGCAAAGGCATTAGACAGTCATGACAGGCATTTTGGGTTGGAGAAGTATTGCCACATTGGCATACGAAATATTACATAAAAATCAAGTGTTCGGAAAAAGCCAATAACCAAAGAAGCATGTTCAAAGTATAACTTTTACACCATACCTCTTTGGCTTGTGTGTACAAGTTTCTTTTCTACAGCCTATTTATGCAGGTTTTTAAAAATCAGATGTTAGCTATAGTTCGTGTTAGAACTATTTCCAATAAAACTTGCATAGTTTTCTCAGGGTTTAGCAGAAATAATCCCATACAGCAAGGAATCCTTTTAGCGGAGATACTACTTAGGGCACTTAAGTAGTCCATCCTATCTGATCTAATAAAATTTTACTGTGTGTTTTATTTTGCCCTATAGATAGATTTAGTCTTAAAATGCTAAAAATTACAGTCTGTGTGGAGAAAGAAAGTAGCTAATGCTTATTGTCAAAAGTAACTCATAAAGTTTAAGGCATGCCAGCTGTATTCTTTTGCACTGGTGTTCTTCTTGTCATAACCTTAAATCAAACAATATAGTTGAACTTGGCATAGATTATTAAAGCTAAAAGAGTGAGTACTCTGTGCTTCTGTTACGTCATAGTTGACAATATAAAGACAAGATTCAGGGAACTAATGGAGCTTTTTTTCTTTTGTCGTAGAAAGGTCAAGCTAGTTTTCCACATTTTATATGTATGTCATTCTCAATATAGCAACAGAATCTCTTATAGAAAACAATGTAAGTAAATGTCTCTACGAAGCTACTAGTCACCTGATCAAAAGCCAATGTTGAAAAACACTTCTAATGACTTTCTCTTATGCATCAGTGCACCTACTAATGAGCTGCCAGAAAAGGCTTTGCAAAGCTTTGCTAAGATAGAGCAGGAATGTGAGAAGCCTGAGATCTAACTTCCCTGCTGTGATCCCTGCCTTTCTACTAACAGGGAGCCCAGGCGCAGAGCTACTAATGAGCATGCTAGAGAGAGTGTCCAACCCAGCACTGGCTATAGACAATCCACCTGTCTGCTCTCCAATGCAGGGTATGGTGCATGACAGTAAGACACCCTGTTGTATTTTGTCCTTAAATAATTTAGGTATTTATTGATTTTCTTCACATTTTTATTTAGCTTTTTCTTTTTTTTTCTTTTCTTTTTTTTTCTTTTTTTTTTTTTTTTCGCATTGACCTTACTCTCAATAGCAACTCTCTTTGGAAGAAAGTAGCAAGTTTCAAAAACAGGTTTTCCCCTATAATTATAATTTAATTTGATTTAAGGAAACCAGTGCCATTATAGCACATTATAGCTCTCCAGAATTGTGAGCTTATTCCTCTTTAAACATAATCATGCATTCTGAAGTTGATATTACATTAAATTGTAGACCAATATTAATAACTTCTAAAAAAAACCAAACCCCCCAAATGTCCTCTATTTGAAGAGGAAAAAAAAAAAATCAGATATAACAGCTGTCTGACACTAAAAATAGTGCAAATTGCATAAATTAGAGCCCATATTTCAAAGGTGCCATGCTTGACATCTTTATCTACAGTCAAAAGTCAGCAGGATACTGATATAAAACATTTACTTAACTCTGTTTGCAGAAATTCTGTATAAATAGAATAGTTACTGCAGGATACCTTTCAACTCCAAGCTGTTCACATAACGCATCATGACGATACCTAGCTCCCTTTGGGTTTTTCTTGAGGTTACCCTGCCAGTTAATATTTTGTTAGCCAAAGAGGCAGGCTTGCAGAACAGACACTAGATAACATTGCCAGTAAGCAGTAGAATGTCACATTTACTCTGAAAGAAACATAAAAACATAGTAACAGGAATCACTAATAATTACTTGTATTATGCTCTACACTGTTATTGGAAAAAGTTATTCCGTTCAAATAAGTCAGCCAAACAATTTGCTGTTTCCGCTTCTTGTTCCTTGTTTCCTGAGTTTTGACATTAAAAACTATGTGGCATGTCACAGCTAGGAAGAAAATGTGTCCTCAGTGCATTATTGATCTCCTATAGTTTCTTAGACTAAGCCTTCAACATTATGAAAACATATCTTAGGGATCTATAGTCTCCTCTTGATACTAATTCTCACTGACATTAATGGAACTTGCGTGTGCACGCTGCACGGGGAAAAGAAAACAAACCGTTGATAGCAAGGACTAATTCTTATGAAATCTAGTATTAAAATACCAGTGAATATTATTAGCACACTGTCACCTCCACACTTGTAGGCTAGTCGTTGTGAGTGGCAGCATTAATTTTCAATTCAATAACTTCTGCTTCTGTCAACATTTTAACAATATTATTTTTTTTTTGCTAGCACCTTGGCTTTCCATTCTTAGAAGGTTTTTAAATACTTGCAACTTCTTTGCTGAAAACAGTATTTAACAATTAAAAAAAAATAAAAATTGTCTGATTTCCATAATGTAAGCTGAATTGACAGGGGCATGTTGGATATGCAATCTTGAAAAAAATACTCGCTGGGAGTAAAGTTCATGCATGATGAAATAAATTATTCAGGTGTATAAAAGTTTGAGAACGCTAGTAAAACTGCTTGGACCAGATTTTTCTGAATCTGCACTGCATTTAATGAGAGCTCTCTTATATACACTTCACTGTTCTCTTGATACTTGGCCTTAGTAAATACCTAAGTGGTGTTCCTGGTAAAGCAATCTAAGGATACTCTAAATATGCTGGAGAGTGACCAGATTTATGGAAGAAAAACCTACTGATGGAGGTTTCTAAGAAGCAAATAACCAGCTGCTATGGAGAACGCTGAGCTCACTAGCACTTCTGTAAACACTCTCTGGATGCTAAAGAAATCTTGCAGCATGGCACTCTCTTTCTTCCGGTTTCCACCATACCGCAAACTCCTCTTAGATCAGTGGGAAACAGTGACCTTGTTATGTTGAGCTGGTTAGTTGGCTTTGTACCATCACACTTGTTGGGGAGTTCTTTAACACTATTCTATCATTCAGCAATGCAAAATGGACGAGGCTAAGATAGATCTGCTCTGTGGCTGGTTACAGCTTAACAGACCAAAATAAGTCAGTGGAAAGAAATAGGGTACACAAAAGAAAGTGGGTGCACAAATCCCTTCATTCTCCATCCTTCCAGGCAATTTACACTATATGATAGGTAGGAGGCCTATAACCATTTTATCACCATCTACTCAAGCATGGAGTAGGGGCTACATTGTCCACCTCTTCCCCATCCTGCAAGTCTACTCTGGCTGGTTTCTGGCATTGTAAGGCAGAAGTAGAAGACAGCTGCTAGCAACACAAACCTTAAGGAGAATCTCCAAGGAAGGGAGAGAGGTTGCTACTCCTATGTTCTTCTGTCTTACCCTGTCCTTCCCACTTTCAAGGATGAATAAAGTTGCCAATATCTAACACAACTCATTACATTTCCTAGGAACATTAGGTTACAAAGAACGTGCAAAATCTACCCCTCTAGTGACATTGCAAAGCCTAGCTTGCACATGAGATAACTTGCATATGCATTCTTTCTGTATTTTTTTTCTAAAATCCTCTGTCCCCATCAGTGCATTAGCCCTATTCTCTGAGGATACAGTATAATAGAATTAAAAGTGCTTTGAAGCTGCCAATAATCCTTCCGTCTGAGCAATGGAGGAAATATGTGAGAGAACGTAGCTTTTCTAGCTCAAAAATTAGTTGACCAAAATATTTATGTGAAACATTTTTCCCTGTGAATGCACAGGTTTGACAGAATTTCAAATGGAAAACTTCAAAAGCTGTTGATAAATTTAAAAAATTCTAATTAGATTTTTGTAAATCTTTTTTAGTGTTTGATTTACTTCAATACAAAAAATACAGTAACATTACAAAGTCAGAACTAAGTATGTTATTAGCACAGATTAACTTTTAAAATATTTCTTTGGTCTCCGCATTTTTTTAACTACATGAACTTTAAAAAAAATTCTTCTGAAAGCAATGAAAGCAAATTTAAAAAAGGGAGAATTGGCATTTTTTGATCAGCTCTAATTTATCATGAGCTCACACTTTTGCTGGTGGTTTGACAACTAGTTTTCCCTCTCACATAATCTTGAAATGAAATAAATATTCCTTTTAATAACTTTGATTCATTAGTAGGAAAGGTTGGTTTCTCCAAAGTAGCCAAAATATATATGGATTTATGATTCAGACCAGAAGACCTCTCTAATTGATAGCAACAATTTACAGAGAGTTCCGAGAAGACTAATAGAAATGGTTATGAGGCTGGAAGACATGTATACATATAATTTCACACAGTCGTAAGTAAGACATATGGGGAGAATGATAACAGTCTAAATTTTTAAAGCATATTAGCAGGAGCGATAGAGGAAAAATTAGACTGAATATTAGAAAAAAAAGTCCTGAAAATGAGCTGAGTTAGGCAGTTGAATAGTCTCCAAAGGACTGATGGGAACCCAAGCACAAGAGACATTTACAACGACACTAAGAGGGCCATCTGGGTGACCTGCCAGGTTTTACTGTTTTCCATACTGGTCTTCAAAGATTTTAAATAAATAGGCACCAGAAAGTCAAAAGAATACGGAATGGAGACAGAATGGAAAGTTTCAGATCAAAGACTGCCTTCATATTCTTACTTTATATCTTAGCTGAGATTTGCAATTTCCTGTCATCTTATCTGGATTCCTTGGTCAACTCTGGGTGTTAAGTCAATGAGATGCTGAGTGACTTACCTTGGCTGCTGGTAAAGTTAATGTGTTATAACTGATTTTATACATGATGATTTATATATTTAGGATTTTTATGTCAATAATTACTGTACATGTTATACGACCATTTAATAAAATTACACATCACCATAAAATAACTGTATATGGCATATTTAATTGTGAACTTCTAAAGACAAAAAATGGAAGCAGTTACAATAATCATTATTTTCAATTTTATGTAGTTAAGTGGTCTTACAAAAAAAAAAATTAGCCTTCCAAATTACATAGTTATAATGTGTTAATGGTAGCATAACATGTCATTACATTATGCAGCTTAATTTCATAGATACTATATATAGTTGGATATTTTAGACTCTTTTATCCTTACAGTTATTGCAAGACACTAATTTCTTTCAAACCATATTCTGCTTAACACTTATTCAGTATAACCTTTGATGATTCAATTCATTTGGACACTAGATCACAAAAGAAATGGGTGCCATTGCTTTTATTCCTTATTACAAAATGGTAACAGTGCTCCCGCTCCTTGCAGTTTTCTCTGTGGACCCTTTTTGATTTTTCCCTGCTAATAAAATATGTTCTGCCAAGGTGGGTGATGGGACCAGTGTGCTGCTCAGACAGAAGAAGAGGATGAAAGTGCTTTGCTAATGAACACCTGTGAGTCTTGGGTTCATCCTATCTGACTTTCATAACTGGATATCTAATCTAGGTATTTCAGGTAAGTGCTTGGAGTTAGATGGGATGGATCTGAGACTAAAAGTTATATACAACAAAGGTATCTATGGTACCCATACCTTTTAATAATGCCACTGCACATGTTGTCCTGTTGGTTAATATGTGTGATTAGAGGCAACTCAAGATCAAAGCATGGTCTTCTGACAAAAATATGAAAAGGCCAATGATGCAAAAATCCACCAAAACTCTCTGATGCTTACAATGACAAAGAATTTCAAATTCTTCTTCTGATATATTGCCCTGTTTTTCTTTACATAAACTTAATCTCTTTTTGATCCACCCATGCCTCAAAACATTCAGACCCCTTTGGTTTTTTTATTTACTGCCTTTTCTATTTACTCTTCCTCTCAGATCTGTTGTCTGAAAATTTTAATCAGCATGGAATTAATTTTATCCTCAAGGTCACTAACGACCATATTGAATAATGCTGATTCCAGTTCCTGACTCCTAAGCACTCCTATCAACACAGCTCCCCAGCCACTTGTGGCTGCATTTGTAATATCTTTATCTGCTTACTATCAGACATTTCTTTCTTCAGCTGTACTTAATAATGGCTCCACAGGAGTATGTATCATCAGTGCTTAAAAGAGTTCTCCTTAACCAAGCTGCTGCTAATGGAAAGGTAACATCATGGCTGCACACAGCCCGTTTCTGTCTGGCATGTCTGGCTGGAAGATGGTATGTAGAGCAGGGAGTCAAATCTCATGAGTCGTTTCCACACTGCCTACTGGAAAGTTTTCTGACACACGGAGTCCCCGAAACATTGCTCAGACATTGCCTTGGAAAGTTAAATCAGCATGGGCCATGACTGGGCTAGGAATAATGCAGACTGGGCTAGGAATAATGCAGCTCAACCAGCAGTCCTGCACCTGAGCCGAAGCATGGCATGGAAGCAGAAATGCCAGGCTCTTTGCTTCTTCTTGGAAAAAAGCATGACTAGAAATGCCGGGCCATAGATAATAATATAATTCATACCACTGCAAGATTTCTTGAGGTTTTCTTTTTTCCTTTTTTTTTTTTTTTTTTTTTTTTTTTTTTCTTTTTGGGAATTAACAGCCTATTTCACATAAGCAGTGGTTGTAAAAGAGAGCATGCAGTTACAGGAAATCAATTACTTTAAACCTGTAAAGGAAAGCATTTCAAGGCATAAAAAGAAAGGAGAAGAGAGTAAAGCATCACACAGTACAGATAAGAAAACATGATCTTTGCCTAAGGACCTTCTCCATGCAGCAGAGTAAGAGGTATTTTAGCTGTGACTCAGTGTAATGTGTCTCAAGTCTTTTGTCATTGCACCATAAGAAGTCCTAGTGCTCTACCTGCAGTATAGTTAAGGCCTTATAATTCTGAGATTCCCGTATCTCCTTTCAATTGTAAAAGTAATTGTTTATATCTAAATTACAACATTATGCAATCCTGGATGGCCATATTTTACAAACAGTGATTAGTTATGATTTGACACTTTCCTTATAGTTTCTTTCTCCACTTCAAGAAGGAATTTTTAATCACCTCTGTTGAAGGCTACGGGAATCATTTGGCAATACAAAGTGTTGCATAAAACTCTGAGTTTGCTATGGCTACTTCACACCTAAACCACTGCAACTGCAGAATCAAACTGAAGTCAATAAATAGCTCACAGAGGTTTAGAGGCACTGTGCTAACAAGATGCTAACAAGGGAGCCTTATGCAGGACAGCAACAACTAAAATATAAAGAGAAATCTGTTCATATACCCATCTTTTTACCAAAAGTTAATTCCTTCAATTTGCTAGTATACATTGATGTTTCCTGAACACAAACAGTAATGAAATACATGTAACACTCATGTCTGTCTTCAGACTGGAACTGTGCATAGGCTGCTATGTGATATGTAATATCAAAGGAACAAATCTGTATTTAAATTCATTATTAGAGTCCTGATAATATACTTTGTCTTTTTATCATCTGAAAAGTTGGTAAACATAATCTCTGCATCATCAGTCTAGTAATCTTCATCTAACATTGTAATGTGTGTCTTCATAGCACTTATACTACGTACCAACATAAATCATAGGCACCTTTCCTGCACTCAGCAGCATATGTATTTTTTACCATATATAGCGCATCCCAACATTTCTGGAAGGGATTTTAAATGCAGATCACATATGAAAAAAAAAGAATATATATATATATATGCAGAATTCAATGCACACACTTTAAAGAAACATGCACTTTGAATCAGCTCTCATTGGCAACAAACTGTTCTTTCAAAATTAATGCCGTACCCTGGACAGTTGGTCTGTGAAATTCTCAGTGGGAAATTTTCAGTATTGACTTTCTTTATGTCAACGTTTTTTATATTCTTTTTTGTATTTTAGGGGTTTCGCACAATAAATTCCAAAGCAATCCAAATTAATGATACCTTTCAATTTTCCTTAAGGACTCTGCTGATTCAGGACAGATCTAATATTTACCACTTCTGTTTAATATGTCCCAGGAAGCATGCAAAGTCAGGATAAAGCTAATTCAATAGAAGTATTGTCAAAACAACAAAAAAAGGCTCTCTTTATCTGCAACTGCCACCAAGCTGAACGGTCCATAGAGATCCTCAGCACAGGCAGTTCTTTTTCTCAGCAGTTTCTTCTGGCTTGAATAACTAAGGATTTTGTTTAAATGCATGTTTAGACATCCTCAGTCAGGAGTTGCCATGACTTCTTATACCAGGACTGTCTGCAACATCTGTGCATTCTCCTATTCCTGACTCCTTATTTTTCCACTTCCTCCCAGAAAGGGTGGTTTGCTCACCAGTAACATGCTGCACTTGTTTTCAATGATAAGTGCAGTGTTAGACTATTACACCATTGCAAATATTTCCAGCTACTTACATTCAAGGAAATCATCACTTCAGGGCTTTTCTAGGATTTTGGGTATCTGCTTAGATGCTTTACTAAGAATTTTCACACTTCAAGTTCTACTGCTACCATTGAAAAATCTGTGCAACTCTTGATCAATCAAAGATCACAAACAGTGTCTGACGAATTTGTTTGCAACAATCACACAGCGTATAAGACATCATACTGGATACCAAAAAAGGCAATTTTTCTACTGAAAAGTAAGTTTACAAGTATTACTGCCCAATAAAGCCTTTTCTAATGTGTTACAGGAAAAATCCAACTCCTTCATGCTCCAGGAAAGCAGGGCACACCCCTCTGAATCCTGCCTTGCATACAACTGCAGACTTGAATATACTGGAAATGCTAGATACAGGCTTTCAGCTATAGCTCTGAAGATGATCTTAACAACAAAACCAAAAAGTTTTGTACAGAACAACCAGAGATTATTTTTTAATGTTTTGGTATGCTTGTTCATCATACATTTCCCTTCAGCTTTAACTCTTCTAAGGGAGTAATGACACATTTCAAATCTTCAGAATAAGCCAGAAATTCCAAGCTTTAAGCATTTGCCAGTCAGCAAAAGCAACTGTGACTGTGAACTACTAAGGAGCATGTTCATTGTCCTGGATAGTCAGCCACTTTTTGTCTTGCAAGGCCATTGAAATATTGTTAGTACCTATCTTTCCTATAACACTTTTCATCAAAATTCATGTAAGAACACTTCACTGAGGAGGTAAGTATCTTACCCTACTTATGAGAGAAATCAAGATATAAGGAGGCTGAGTAGTTTCCCTAGTCTTTCAGTGGATGAGTAGCAGGAGTATAGCCTAGGCTTCTGATGCTCTAAAAAATGCTAAATGTCGATCATCATGCTTTACTCCCCGCAAAGAAACCATTAAAATTATAATGACATGATTTCAGAGGCAACCAACACTTTCTTGAGACAGGTTTTAAGTATTAGTCCCCAATAACACATTGCTTGGTTAGTTCATTTTTCTTACAATGACAACAGATCACACAAGACACATTAGTGCACGCCGGTGCTATTTTCCAACACTGCATCTAGAAGGAGGACAAACATCAGCAAACCAGTGAATATGAGTAGTTGGTGAACCTAAATCTTGCTCAGAAGGCAGATTCTACTAAACAGGTTTTTGCCATTCAGGTCAAGATCAAACTTGCTTTCACAACAGCATTAAAAACAAAACAAAACAAAACACAAAAAAAAGAGGTGTTTTCATGATTCTTTTAGCTATGAAAACAAAGAATGCAACAGTAGAATAGCTGCTATACTTTATCTGTTATATTAAGACCCATTTATCTTAAATGGTGGTCTATACTGTCCGTTAAGTTGCTGCTGATATTGAATTGCAGAAGCACTCCAAGCAAAGCTAGACGATGTGTCAGATAGGTTATTTAAATTTTGCTGTGAAAGGAGTTAATAATATTTCCATTTAAATAATCATCTTTGAGTTCCAGGATTAACAAGCCAATGAGGAAAAAGGGCCATTCAGAGTTTCCAGGTTTTCTTTTGGCTAACAAAATGCAACAGTATTAATTTACACTTGGATCACATAGGCAAGGTTTTACTTCTGCTTTAAAATGAAGAACTTCATCTTTGAATGAATTTTTATGATAACAAAATGTGGACCATGCATATCCTATACAGATAAGACTCTGCTTTTCAGTGATTAGTAAGATCGCAGTTTGGAGAAGAAAGATTTCAACCCAGATATTTTGTCTTGATTCAGCTTTTAAAAAGAAACACTGGCATATCAGGGTACTAGTACATCAGCTCTTCCAGGCTAACTTTATCTAGGTCCACAGAATCATAATTTGAACCTTCAATCATATCAAAATAAGTAATAGAAATAATTAACCCATTTTGCCAAGATTACTAGAATTCCCATTTTAATTTCAAGTACTGCTTTTTTTTTATTGCACCTCCTAGTATGTCTTTAATTTTATTACAGTCATATGTTGAAATACTTTAACATGGGAGTCCTACATAAAATTTCCTCTTTTAAAATGAAAAAAACTGAATTCCTGTGTGTTCACAGGGAGAACCTGGCTTTTTTTTTTTTACTTTTAAATATAAACGCTTTCCTGTAACCACAGCCTAGCAGGGAGGCAATGCCACTTGGCAAAAAAAGTTATATTAAGTGCACTTGCTGGAACTGTTTATATTTTGTTCCTGAGAAATAGATTGAGTACTTGATAGTATAACACAATGAGAGGTACTGGTGGTGGAGATCGGATCGGATGCTTGGGCGGGGGGAGCGGGGAAGTGTTGCTACCCCAGAAATTTATTTTTAAAGTGTCTGCTATTTCATGCAATCTGGTCTATTTCAAAGGCAAGCAATTTGCTCTTCAGAAGTATCTTTATGAGCCCCAAGGGATGAAACTCATCCCTGGCAGAAATGATTTAGCAGTATCCAGAGAGGGGGTGAACTCCTCGAGAAGCAAGGGAATAATTTTTTGAAGGGTGGCAGAATTTTAACAAGGGCCTCTAGTGAGTTCTTGTGAACCCCTTTCAGCACATCACTGTTTTATTAAAATATTCTTCTCAAAATACTGAAACACTGACAGCTCCTGTAAGCTTGCCAAAAATTGAGTAAGGAATAAAAATAAAATGTTAACTTGACATGTGTGAATAATTTTGATTTGATGATAACACCTTTTGGAATCGAGGCCATATTCAAAGCTGACTCGTAACACATTCACATTTCTAAGTTACATGAAATAACTCAAACTTTTCAGGCATTGTTCTGGTGCAGTGAAAGAAGGGGATGTGAGGAGCTGAGCTCAAGCTTTCTTCTGAGTTAACTGAAGATCAAAAACATTTAAGGTCTTGCTGTCTGAACCTAGGGGTCTAAGGTTGTACCTGGTGCGTGCAAAACATGCTGGTTAGAGTAACCAACTGCAACCAGCCAAAAACACCAAAAGAAGATGACCTGCTTTGGGTTGCTAAGGATAATTCTGAGATAATTGATTTCTGAACCTGGTCGAAGTATTGAGAAGATTTTGCAAGGAACATCCATATTCTGGTGGGGCTCAGCATTGCAAAGTCTTGCATGGTCTGCTCCACCTCCATGTCTCACCTGCACTTCTTCACCCAGTCAATGAGAAACAAGGCAAAGGGGAAGCTCAGATGAATTATAAGAGCCTCTTTGGGCAAACCCTTCACTGCTTTACATTCCCCACATCTTATCACCAAATTAGAACCTCAGATGTTTAGCTTTAGTGTGGTAATACTGAATTGGTTTAATTTTTCCTACTGTCCCAACACACTGTTGTCCCTGCTTCTGAACTCTTGACAAGTAGCCACCACTTAATGACAGTAAGGCTGGCAGTGCAATGCCTGTCAGAAGTGTTAATTTATTTAGAAATCTCTGATTAAACACTGTGGTAAGGAAACATGGGGAGCAAAGTCGAAGGTGAAAAAACATTTAAACAGACGAGCTACAAGTCCTACCACAGTCAGACGTATCTCCTCACAGATATAATCATGGAAACACACCTATTACGGCAACAGGGCTGCAGGTTCCCACTAGCGACAAGACTACTTGTACCTAGAAGTCATTCTTTATTCTTTTTTACAAAAAAGAGTGTTCTTTGGCATTGTGCTTTTAGACATTCCTAAGGTTTTTTCAAGGGACTCTGACCTCCTCTGGGACAGCTTCTCAGCTAGACAGGGCTGTTGCACGCTGTCTTCAGGGAGTAGTAGCATCTATCTCTAATCCATGTGACGTTCTCCTGGGTCCAGTTTTATAAGTCAAAGTGATTAAGCCCTCAGAGCTCAATCGATTGTGTAAAACCATACATGACACAAACCCATCATCTCTTATTTGGCTACTGACTCAGCCAACCTGTAGATCCTACTGCTTGGCTGAGCTATGCAGTCTGGTTTGGGCTTGTAAATAGATTTAAACTCCCACTCAGGACAAAAACACAAATGAACTTTGGCATGCTTCCATCATTTCACTGGCTTCCATATGTATTTAATTTATTGTGATTCTGAGGTGTAACATTAGAGTATATAGCGCTAGGAATATGGCACAGGCCATTTTTAGCTTGCATCCAAAGGCATGAGATAACATTGGTAAAGATTGCAAACTTAAAGGGCAAACAATAACTGGTACGTGAACTACCATTCCATAAGTCCAGAGGAGTTTATTTACCAGAGGCCAAATTCAATTGCTTTGTTTCGAAAAAGAACATTAAGCCAGACTGGTAAAAGTAAGGAAATGGGTAAATAAGGCACTCTGGACCACACTTTACTGCCATTTGGTGAGCATATAAGATCAATGTTAATGTATTTTAAATAGAGCTTACTCCCTACTTTAAATGCTTCTACTCAGGCATTCTTCTCTATCATGTATGTACAGATTTCATATTTGTGCTGTTACCATACAGAGCACAGATCATGCAAAATGGGTGAGTTATGTATGACGGGGATTTAGCTGGGTTCAATGAACAAGTTGTACCAGTTCTCTTTTCCAGAGTATAGAATGTTTTTTTACATTATATGCATGAAAGCAAGCTAATAACATATGACATTTGAAATGATGGTCTCATCAAAGGTAGCAAAATTGAGATCAGAATCCTACTGCAGATTAAACTTAGTCCTCTCACATAACTGAAGGGTGTTCAAATGTATGAAGACATAATTTACAAACATTACAGAAATAAATGCTGTTTGACTGTATATTATAGAAATTACATGCTAGAAGACTTACATGCTATGGGGAGATTTAAAATCTCTATTAGGAAATTATTCAAGAAAAATCCTGATAATGTTTGCCCTGATTTGCTATTATACAATCTCTTAATTTAATATCTACTTAGTTTTCCCAGATGCCATATTTATCTAAAGTTCTCTCATCAAGTAATCCATCCTGATTAAATTTTCTCTCTTACTATCTGTAATAAACACTGCATTCTTTCTTCTTGGATGTGTCTTCTCAACTGCTAACTTCTACCTTTTTTTCTCCTGTGATAATATTCCCTTTCTCTATTTCCATTCTGGCTCAGCCTTCTTTCACCTGCACACCTGTCTCTGTGTGCTCATCACCACACTCCAAAGTCCCTAAAAAGGAGCAACCAGTTCCAGCCAGCTCTTCCCTACAACTGAAAGTCTGAAATACAGCAAAATTCTGTATGCAAGACTAGTTTCAGTGCATGTCAGTGACCCTGGCAGGTTTACCTACAAAGTAAAGCCGAGCACACAGCCAAGGATAGGCATGGCTCAAAACTTCCCCAGACAGTCCTCAGGCACACAGAGAGCACCTGTGTCATTTCCCATAGTCACACAGATTAGATGAGACATTCACAGAGAGGAATACACTTTCAGCCCTAGGAAATGAGACAAATACAGTGGCAATGGGAGCAAGGACAGAGGGAAAGAAAGGTGATAGCAGGTGGCAGGAGGATACGCATTTGAAGTCTACCATAGTGGATAATACCCAGAGCAGTAAAGTCTTATAACAAAGTAGTAACACCCCGACAGGACGATAAGTGATAGGACTGAGCAATGGTTCCTGACTTTTTCTTAGAAAATTGCTCTAGAAGTACTTCCAATACCTTCCCAAAAGAATGGGAGGATCAGCATTCACACCTTTTTTACCTAGAAATGTTGTTCTGGTTACCTCATCTGCTCTTGCAACTTCTCCAAATTTTGAGTGTGAATGAAAAAGATATCAAAGACAGTGAAATAAAGAGCTACAGTGAGAACCTACAGTGGTCTGTATGCCTATACATTGTGGCGCAGAAGAGCCCAATCCCAGTGAAAGGTTGCTGGCACAGGACATCTTTAGAATAACAGCAAAGCTGCATAGGTTCCTTGTGCTTATTCATATGCCCTGTGGATGCTCACATTGTGGCAACCTGTAATCTCCCTGCAGTCTGACACTCAGGACAGAACAGCCTAGCCTTTTTTCATCACAAGTGTTGACCCCTAAAGGGCACCTAGAGAAGCGGTAGCATGTTTAAGGGCTAGGGAGAATGAGATGTGTATCTTGTTTCCACCTGCTCAGACTTAGAAGACATCACCTCCCTTTAACAGCTCATCTGGCTGCTTCAGGCTCTGGCTTCAGGCCACCTCATGATGGTACATGCGCACAATTATGTTATCATTTCAAATGACAATTCATGACAAGCTGCTAGTAGGGTGATAGTCCTTCTTGCATGGTCCGCGTCTGCAGATTATTATAAACACTGGCTGTGAGACAGGGCTCAATGCTTCTCTCAGTCTTATCCATCTAAATGTACTGACTTCTACAGTCCTTATTGGTGTAAGTCACAGAATTTGACCCATTGCTTTTAGCTGCAAGAAAAAAATTAGAATGCTATGGGATAATGCGTTTCGGGTAAAAGAAACTGTCTCATCTTAAAGTGAATTCACTGAGGCAAGTAACTCTGGAAGATCTATTTATGAAATATCTTCTAGCCTGACATACCATATGAGACTAATTGAGCAATAGTGTTGCCAGTCATTGCTACTTAATTGTGTGATTGCTGTAAAACACATAGCCCTGCAGCATGCTCACCGCTGCGTGTGCAACCTGGCTCAGAGAGGTTATAGTGCCAGCGAGCTGAATGAGGATCCCCGTGTAGCCCTAGACTGCAAGCCAAGTACTAACAAAGCGATCATCTTTAAACTGCCTTCCTTCTCTTTTACATTCACTTGTCAGTGTGGCAGCTCTAGCAATTACTCGCACAGAAGAAATGAATCCGGGAAACTACGGATTTTTAATACCATTTCTAAAATTCATTTTAACAGGTAAGAAGTTGAACCATACCCATTTTTTTCCCAGTGCACACTTTTTTTCAACAGAGAGGAATGATTAGGAAGAGAGCTTGTAAAAATTATATGTACCTTTCATGTTAGAATGTCCAAATATCTATTTTAAGTTCCTTCAATTTCTGAAAGGCCAGTAACAGAAATTATGATAAGGAATTGTTATTATATGCTGTTATGTATTCTCACATTTGTCAGCATTACAATCATTTCATTGCAGTAAACATTTATGAATAAACTTCCAGCCATCCCAGATGGTTAGATGCAAACTCTGCACTAAAAATCAGATATCCTAACTTCAGTTTTAGGCACAAAAAGCTAAATGATGTTTCTTTTGCTATTAAGTCCGTGAGAGTTAATGAAAGGGAATAATACCTTAATGATCTGCGTTTTTTAAGAGCTAAAGGAAAAACTCACATTGGCGCTCAAAAAGGCTGTAACATGCAGGACTTCCCCTGAGAGCATTCCCTTACCGAAGGAGAGAGTGCCACGTTGTGACATAAGGAACCCTTTTCGGCAGCATGCGCTTGGAAGCGCAACCAGCGCCGGCAATATCGCTGATACAGAGATTTTGTTTATCTGAAAATATGTCTCGCTAACTATTTTTGGTAACTCAAAGAAAACAACAGATTTGTAACACCTGCGCTTGCTGCGGGCCGTGAGGCTAAAGGTTTGGAAGGCTTCCCTCAGACGCTGGTCCCTGGTGCCACCTTGTGTCGAGACCGGATGCATCCCCGTCGGTGAGAGAGCCCGGTGGCAGAGCGCTGCCTCCGCTCTTCTCTGCCTTCGAGAGGGAAAAATAATCCTATCTCCGTCCCTTCGCTAGTCAATATCACCTAACTGCTGCAGAGCGCGTCCCAGCCGTCGCTGCCCCGAAAGCGCTACTGCTGAGTTAAAGGGCTCCCAAGAGGTTACTTACTGGGTTGTTGTTTGTTTGTTTGTTTGTTTTTTACTTTGAATTAATTGGCGATAACGTGAATGTTCTTTCTGCCTAAATTACTCCGGTGACACCACAAGACCGAGTTTGTAGAATCCCTTTCAATGTATCACCTGAATTCAGATCATTGTCCTTTGAGGCCATTTAGAGGGTGGGATTTGAGAGCTGAAGCACAAGTGACAACAAGCAGGAACCTTATTGTAATATGTGAGGTATTATCTTTTCTGTAACAAAAATGCACAACCAAAAAAAAGGTCAATGGCATGCATCTGTCAATCACTTGAAAGTTGATGTATTTAAAAGAGTATCTAACTTGCTTGCTTTCAAAGGTGCTGAGCACTTATTGGGACCATTCAGAGTGCCTTAATACTAAAAAAAAAATTAAAAAAAAATAAAAATAAATATTAAATCCCAGGACCCTTATTTGGGTGTTATGAATTTAGGTACCTAATTTTGGCCACATGTTTTTTAAGGCTTGGAGATTTCCATGAAAACGAGCCTCTGCCTGACCCATTTAGGAACTAGCAAAAAGATAAAAGTGTGCGTTCAGCTTTTCTTTGTATACTTGAACTGATCATACTGTATGCAGCATTGTCCTAAACCATAAAAAAGAAACAACTCTGGCTTTCAGTATTTTTTCTATATGTTTCTAATGTCTGTATACTTCCTAGTTTTAACTAGGCTAGCAAGCAGAAATACCGTAGTGCCAGCAGATCTGTTCTTCTTGTCCTTTAACCTGACCCAGATGAGAAACTACTAAAGACCTCACAACGAAATCCAATCTTTGGAAATTACCAGCATGAATTCTCAATCAAATAGGCTGAGATAACTTCTGATAAGCTTCTGAACCCAGCCTCTGAGACTTTTGATGTTCATCCGTAGTATATAGTACCATCTATAACGTTTGCTGCTTCTACTCCCTGCAAGCATGCTTCACCTCTCTAACTGCATCAGTTATTAATCCTATTTTTTTCCCCTTTTTTAGCATATAGCTATGGTTCACCTCTAATTTTGTTACATTGCTTTATTTTTAATCACATTTGCTGTTCATGTAATGTGCTAGATTGACAGTGCAGAAAGCTGAAGTCCTCCCTTTATTGAAAGGACACTTGCAATACATGCATCATCAGTGGAACAAGTGAGTCCTTAGACTACCTCACCTGCAGTTAGGTTAGTGCAAACCAGAGAAGGTATGTATTGAGACATAGATGCCTTCAGTATAGAAAATCCAAGCTGAATTATACAGTGAAAATAAACCTGATGCCTTGGAATATAACAGAAATTATTCTGGTCATAACTGCCCATGCACCATCCACAGGATTTAATATATTCCATCCTTCCCTAATGCTGAGAGAAAAGATAGGTTACCTTATTTTATTTATTCTCCCAGCTTATTTCCATCATCAGCTCTCAGAGAGAGAATGTACCTGGGCCCCTGCGCAGACCCAATACCTGCATGCTTGGCTATGCCTACAGGCACATACCAGTTCACCTTAATTCTAGTGTCTGAGGTGAACAACTTTATACCACTTTCACCCTGCATTTCACTTAGATTTTCTAAAAGTGCTCTGTTTTTTTCTGGTGATACATCTAGCATGCTTCAGTATATTAACCTAGAGAAGTTTCTTGAGTTATTCGTTAGCTTTCTGGGCTCTTTGCTACACACTTCTTCTAAAGCTGTTTCATATCCATACACACTTAAGTGCAGCTGGGATCGAATGTAAAGAGTCATTACAGTGTTCTTCACGATCCCATTGCCATATGAGGCAGTAAGTACACCCTTGTGGCTAGTGCATCCCAGTGGCCTGATTCTTCACTGTCTTACATCTGCGGGAGTTATTTAAGCCACTACAAAATGCGTGTAAATCACTACCGAGCCCGAATGGCAGGATTTCACACTCTGCAGAGGCAATAATGACCAGATAAAAGAGCAAAGCAGTGGAGGTATGAGGGGGATTTTTTTTCCCCTCCTTCTGTTCCTGCCATTCAAGTGCCCAATTCAGGGAAATTGCTCTGGCCTTCTGAAATACATCCTAATCGCACAGGTGGGCAGCCAAGCGGAGGGACGGAGAGCAGCCCTGGGTGGGCAGCTCCAAGCCCAGACACACAGTCCTGCCAGGTGGGTGCTGCTCCTCCAACACCAAGATTGGTTATATCTGGAGAGAGGCGAGTACTCCAACCCCATAGTGTTTCCAGTCATTTGTCAAATCACAGGTGGCGTTCAGGCACACTAAGTCTCTGTGCTGGGGCTGGCACTAATACTCATTTTAAGCTACTTCAATACCACTAGGAAAAAAATATCAGGTCTACTGGAGCCTCATATCTTACCACAATTCGCAAATACGCGTGTACACGAGGACACATGTTGCCTAATGCTACCATTAGCCTAGAAGTTTTGAGGAAAAAAAAATAAATCTATCACTTGTGTGATAGTGAAATGTTTATTAGGGTGACACATGCAGTTCTTTCACTCCTGTGCCTGAGGAGTCCTTTAGGGCCTGATCCAAAACAAACTGAAATCATCCTAATCCCTCTGTTCGCTTCAGTGAGTTTTGGATCAGCCCCTGAAGCCGTCCAGCAATAATTAACCTATAGGGGAATCATCTTCTTAATAGAGAAGATTGTTAGGATTTACACATAGGCAAATCTCTAGCCTTGTACATAAATCTGTGCTTTTCTCTTTATGCAAGCTAAGAAAACTTGCATTTTGGATTTTGTGAAAAATAATTAGCATTTCATACACTTCAGAGGAACTGAAAGTACACTTAATTATAATCAGTTACAAGACGTTATTCACCAAGTGTTTCTATGCCTTTATTCATCTTTCAAGCATGGAAAACAGGAAATTAATTACTAAAGGTCTTTCAAATATTCAAAGCTATATCTTAAATCACTTTAAAGAATATAGCATTCCTCTGATTTCAAATATACAATTTCTGGTGAAATACTGGAATAAGGACTGAGCTGACCAGCAATGGAAGTCCTTCACTCTAAGCCAGCCACATCTAATTATAAAAGATGAAGGCTTTGAAAATTTACATAATTACTGCTCTGGTAGGGGTCGGTAACGTATTTGCATTAGCTACTTATGCTTCATACCAACACTTTTAAGCACCACTTATCAAAAATAAGTCTATCAAGTCAGAGGTGCGTTGGTGGCTAAATAAAACCTGCTAAATATGGGTAGCACCACCTCTTTACGTCATTACGAGATATATGGGCTTTGACACACAGGGTATTTTCTTTGTCTTGTTTGTCACTTACACATTAGAGTAATAGGTACATTAGAAATGCTCTTGATAGAAATTAATACCTTCTGATCATTTAGTGTGCATTTGTTATAGCTATTTACTGTGGCTTTATCCACAGAATTTATTCGATTTAATTTGCACTCCAGAATTTCCCCCTGTTCCCCTCTCTGGCTCATTTCTCAAGCCATCAGTCTAGACAGTAGCATGGCTCCTTAACACAGCAGGACAAAACCCCTCCAGTCTAAATATATCTCTCTAATTCTTCTGTGATTATTTGTCTTTTTCATATAGTATAAAAATTCTGGCAGACCTAGATATATGATGTGAGAACTGTACAACAGAAAACGACAGACCAGCACATACATTTCAAAGGCTCTGTTTAGAAAAGAGTCACATTATGTTACAAACAGGTCTTTTTCTTATTATGTTTGATGTCAGCAAGTGAGCTTTAAGGAGCCTGACACTGTTTGAACTTTTTTTTTTTTTAATTTATTTTATTGTATACGGTGATTTGATGGTTTTTGAACTCTGGATCAATTTGGTGACATTGTGGCTGATCCATTTTATCCTTGCTTTGCTGGGCCACTCTTTCGTTCTGAGGCTCCAGTCTCCCATTTTCCTTGAAAGGCTCATTAGGCCTGATGTCTTTTAGCCTTTTTGCTTTTTCTCCTTTCTTCCCCACACTGGACTCTGGTTTGCTTTATTCCTTAGGTCCCCCTATAGGTTAAGCCTAAGCTCTTATCCCCTATTCTGTTTAACTCACAGCCAGCATTTGATTCTGTTTTTTTAACCCTCTCTATGAATTACCCAGCCTGGGTGCAGCCCCATCAAGTTGGAAACTCTGTCTGTGTGAATCACAGCTTAATTTGCACAATGAAGGGTAATGATTTTACCCAGAGATGCCTGACACAGAAACCAAATTAAGCAACTTCCAGAGAGGCTGTTGAACAAAAATAATCTTCTGGGCTGAAACGGATTTCTATACCATGAATAAAATGCCCAATGTCAAAAGTTTAAGCAGTTAAGTATTTTAAAGAATTATTTACAGAAAGACTACAAATTAATCATTCTTGCATGAAGCTGGGAATATAGATTTGGCTATTTTTTCTAGCACATTGTCTTGTTTTCTAACTACATCTCGCATGGAGAAGATGAGGCTCCTGCATTATTTGTGCTATATCAATGAATACAGAGACATAAGGCAATGCTTTTAAGAGCACATAAATGAAATACAATCAATTACACACTTTTCCTCAAGCACTGCCAAAAAGACACACGGAGAAAAATCAATCCATTTACCTGATTTTGTAGAAAACAAAACATTTTAAACAGTGTTATTACTTTGATGGGAAAACAAGTACAAATTTAAATTTCTGGCTGCTTTGTCTTCTGTAGGGTTTCTCTGCTGAGCATGCTTTTCTTTCTCCACCACCTTTCCATCACCTCCATCTTTCCAGCTGCTGTATTGATAATATGAGAGTACCTAGAGTTTATTCGCAAGTATATTTCTTGCTGAATCTACTTGAATTCTGGGTAGGACAAAAGAAAGATGCAAGATATTTGGTGATAGCTCTAAGTTACCAGGGAACAACTTATTACCATGGTCTCTTGACTCTTTGCAATGAAAATTGTCCCATCTTGGCCTGATCCATTTATAAAAGAAGTTATCAGTGATTTAGCACCACTTTGGATGACATGTTCACTTTTATGTAAATTATTTATTTTTAAGATTGTTTAAAGATTTTTTTGGGTTTTTTGGGGGTGGAGTTGGGCATGGTTTTGTTGAGGGTTCCGTTTGTTTGTTTGGAGGTTTTTTTAAGTTTGCTGTGGAAGCTCAAACCAACCCATTTAGAATGACCTATGACAGAAGTTTAAGTTTCCCATGACCATATAGAGTAATATAACCAACAGATTGGATTAACAGAACAATCAGGAAACTCCAGGAATACTCAAGGAAAGAAAATCTAGAATTGATTTACATACAGAAATCTGATGTAGCCATAGATGCAGCTGAAAAACGTTTACAAAAAGTTTCATCTAAAGGGCGTGCAGAAGATCTCTGAAGATGCCCTGAAAAAGCTCATATTTTACTGATTGTACAAGACAGTCCTACTCAGTGTCCATTGTTGCAAAGCAACAATTTCTGAAGTTAAGTGGAGGCTCGTGGGTTTGAGTGATCTGTTGTCTTTAGAAAGCACAGACTTTAGAGAAGGGGATCGCAGCAGGACAACTCCTAGTCAGCTAACTTGCACTGTGCCAAAACTCAGTTCCGCTTTCCTTAGATTTCAATCTAATAATACAACAGTAACTCTCATATTTTTCAAAGGCGATACCAGATTAGTGACAGAAGTTCCAGATTCAAGTTGACAAAATATGAGTGTTTAATAACAGTTCAATTCATGGAGATCACAAATAATACCTGAATTTTTCAGTCATATATAATTCATTTCCTTGAAGGCTGTCTGCTTGCATTCTCTGTGTGACCACGTAAATATTTTTATATACGCAGAGAAGTATATGCCAAAGACATCATAAAGATGAAGATTTCATTAACACCTTCAAAAGAACTTGCATTTAAGACATTTATTTCTAAAGGTTCCTATTGCTCATCACAGCGGATACCAGAGATGAGAACTCTCCTTTGGATAGCAGAAAATGAGGAATAAGCCACTTTCAGAACAGTTTGGTCTCATTTTCTGGTACCTTGGAATTTTTTGAAGTTTAGGGTTTTTATTTCACACGAATTTTCTTATTCACAAGAAATAGGTTTTTCTTTCCCTGTTATTGGATATTTTTTGTCGCTTCAATGGAAATTATTTACCCAATCTCTTTTCATGAATTCACTAAGACTTTTTTATTACTCTAAAGAATCCTTCTTTTCCTATATTTATATATTGCTCTTTGACTGAATTTCCGTTTCTCATAGTAAGCTTTTTACACAGGGAAGAATTTATAATGGAAGTGCTAATAGTTGATATGAATATAATTTCTTTTCTTTAAAGGTCTTAAAAAAATGAGGAACTCCAGTGCTACAAAGTACAAGACTGAATTTTGGGGCAAATAAACATATTTATGGCTCTCCATAGACTATGTGACACTGACCATAGTAATCAAATATATACATCATCTTTTAAGCCCTAGCCTAAATAAGGGCGATATGAAAACCCTCTACTCACCCAGATATCCCAAAAGCAGTAGGTGAGACCTTACTTTCACAGAAATCAGTGAAAAGCTCTGATTACCTTTAATGGGGACAAGATCTCCCCACTGGAAAACTGTAACTACTACTGGACCCTTTAAAAGGTCCCAGCCTGCCTATTAACCAAACAGCAGCTGCTTTGGCAATCCCAGCCCCACAGCTGTGAAGGAAGAACACCATGGGTGGCTCTGTGCTGGAAGGATGGGGCAGAATGAGGCTAGTGGAAAGGGAAGAAGCGCAGAAGGACAGAGAGTACACATAGGAGGAATCCAGCATAGTTTGTACTTCTCTACAGTTCAGATTGACTGTCTGTATAATGAGGATGGTACCCTTGACCTCACCTAAGTCTTAATTAATGAATTAATGTTTATGAAGTCTTCAGATTAAAGGCTTTTCAAAATCACAAGGGGTTTAAATAACTCAGAGTGAGATAAGCCTGTGTTTCTACAGTACCATCTCTAAAACTAAAGATCAGAAGTAGATCCTAAAATAACTGTTTTCCATTCACAACTAAACAGAAAAATGCATTCTGGCAGGAGTGCGTCCCTTCTCCAAAGCCCCACTCGCAGCCTGCTCCCACCATCACCCCTCTACCTGCACAGCTCAGCATCTGCCAGAGCTACCCTGAATGACAGCAGTAAGACTGCAAGCAAAATCAGGCTGTACTGTTAGTCTAAAACATTTTTTAGTGTTTTGTTTAGTGGGTCTCAGCCTTTATCTGGCATACAGTGCAAACCATGGAGTACATCGATTACAGGAGCTTTTCCCTGCACAGAACGATCTATTTTCAGCCGTTGTTTCACAGTGCAGAACTAAGTTCCAGGTAGTTGAAATCTCTTTCATTGAATAAGTCCATGTTGCTATTATTTAGAAACCAGTGTGGTTCAAGAGTGTAGTATTGTGTGTGAATGATAAACTGTAGTTCATGACCTGAGTCTAATGGTTACTTTATCAGTTGCAGTGGACAATTAAGTGACTGACTAGTGCAACTGACGGTGAAGAACAGATTTTGCCTCTGAGCAGCTTTCAGGAGTTAGATTTCGCTGTATCATGTTCAGAAAGGTCAGAGCTCCGGCCAGATGACCAGTATAGCAGTGCAGATGGCACTGTATGTCACCTGGCTGCTCTGGGCCTCTGCAACCTGCTGCAGAGGGCTTGGGTTCAGGAAAAGGTTATGGGCATATGCAATTGCAGTGCATTACCAGCTCACAAGGAAAATGGCTCTCTTTTCACACAGAGATGAAAAATCAGTACAGCAGCTCTGTCCAAGATGTGATGGCAGACCACAGCCATTTTCAGGTACTATTTAAACAATGGAAAAAGCTTTGAATCCTAAATTCTGACCACTATGCTATATATGAAGAAAACATTGACATAAATCTGTGTAATTTATAGCAATGCTCCTTTCCACCCTAACACCATTGCCCTTTTTCCTTCTCTAAGCCCCAGAAGTATTAAGGCTCAAATTTAATAGCCAAGCTAAGAAGCCTGTTTGCAAGACAAGAGTCTAATTAATACACACAGTTGTAGCCTTGTATGCACATAAGGTAAGCGACTTTGCAGCTGACCAGATCTAGTCAGAGGTTTAGTTTGGTTCAAGTCACAGAAAACTCCTGTTCTTAAGCCTCACTGCTCTTTTTCCTTAGAAACTACCTAATCTGCAGGCATAGCTCAGTTTAGGTGTAGATTTTGCAGATGAAAGCAGGCATGCCAACATGGAAAAAATGAGGGCTACTCTGGCTGTCTTGGCTTCCTAGAAAGTATGGTACAGTATAGCTTACTTCATTCTGAAAATGGATTTAGGTGATCCCTAACCAAATAGAAAAGTTATTCTTGGCTAGATCTGTGGTAGTTTCTATGAAAAGCCTGAAAGGGAGACAAGACCATCTTTCAGAAAGTTTCTACACAGTAACTTCTTATGCTGTTTATTATCTCATTCCAGATTATTAAAATTTCAGTGTTTGGATGAGAAAATAATCTGAAATTAAATAATAATATTTTTTAAAAGGCCTCTTTCAGCCAAAATAGATGATTCATAGGCATGCTCTTGATGCAGAAGAAGTGTGGAACCTATAGCATTTAAATGGTGGCCAGCCTGAGCAACTAAAAAAAAAATATTTGGGTTGAACAAAAGTGGAGAATTGTTATTCCTAAGTGTAAAATAAAACCCTCTGAAACACAGCTCAGATTGACTTGCAATGTTACTGTGGACCTGATATGAAAAGCTTTGGGTTTAAGTGTTGCTTTTTAACCCTTCTTAAGCTTTTAAAAATAGGTACATCTCGAAAACAGAAAACTATCCGAAAGAGAGAAGATTCAATGAAGCATGAAGTCCTCCTGTTTATGCTGAAATATATTTGTGGAACTTAAGTAAAATATATGAGAAAAAAATCATTCCCCTAAACTGCATTTTTCAAAACATGAAAAGATGCTATTTACCAAAGGGACTACTTCTTCCTCTAAAAAACAGTTTATTTTTGCAGGATTTTAGACTGAAGGTCAAAGAAACAGTGCGAATTATTAATAAAGGATTCAATTTCATATTCCTCAAGTCAGGCAAACACACTGAATTTCTCAGGAGTTTTGGCCTATAAAAACAAAGCCAGAGACTACCAAAATGAGCATGAAGATTATAATTTATATTAATCATTTCGGGGCTATTTTGGTACTAACAACATGCCTACTACCAGTGAGATAGTGCTTAGTTCTGTTCTCCTTATTCATGATGGGGACCATTTTGTTCTAGGGTGAAATCCAAATTCCAGCAAGATAGTTTGCTCTGGAAGAAATACTAGCCATCCTAACGAGTAAGAGAATCAAGCTTTCATTGCCTTCTTTTGTGTAATAGTTTGTCAGTTAATAAAACTAATTTCACACTTTAGAGTAAGTTGCATTTGATCTCAATTAAATGCATGGAGTACGGTGACATCTATAGGAGGCTCTAGGTCTCTACATTAAAGTCGATTTTTCATGCTATTTTGTATATACCTCAGAGATTATTGTGATATAATTTGCATGAAATATCAGGAGGTGAATTAATCATCAACATTTTAACTTAGTTTAGGTCTCTCCAGAGAGTTAAATAGAACTAGAATGCATTCTGTAAAATAAATGCTCTCAAACACAGCTTGGAAAGCTGAAGGGAGCAGGAACAATTGCTATGGTAACCATGTAATGGGATTAAAAAAAAAATCATGGAAAGTAGGAAGAGCGCGAGAGTAAGGACACAGTACCAAATTTGTAACAGTAAATGAATGTTGTCATAATCATTAAAACTTCTGTCTTAAACATTGTTTAATCCAGTAAAGAAGAAAGCCACAAGCAGAAAACAAAGCACAGCAAATTATCCGACAGAATCTTATGTAGATGCCACATTGCTCCTTTCTCTTTCTATCCACTGTGCACAGTGCTGTATAATGCCCCACTGTAACAAATTAATTCCTGGCACAGCAAAAGCCAAAGGAGAAAACATCCCAAATGTTCCAGTTCCCAGAAACAGTTTTGCTGGAATTATGAAAGGTGGTGTGACCCTCAAACCCCACACAGATCAAGATATGTAACTGGGAGATCCTGGCTCATGTAACTGTAAAATAACTGCAAGCACCAGCTGAATGGCCTTGAGGGTTTCCATAGCCTTAACAACAGGACTCCTTCACTTGGTGATTGCCTCAATATACTGTTTGATGATCAATGTATTGTTTTTTTCACTTGTGTTATTGAATATGGAAACTATCCCAAGTTCCTTTTTGCTTTCAGGATAAAAATAAAGATACTTTTATTCTGCTTAAAGAAGATAATAATGTTTATCATTTAGAAATCCTCATTTCTGATTGTACCTCCATGCTTAGTTAATTCTTTTTGTATCTTTCAAGTTTAAGTGGAATGATTCCAAATGGTTCTAAACAACAGCAGAAATGTTCTGTACAAATGCTTCATTCAGACTCAGAAAATTAATCTGGATTTTAAGAAAAAACAACATTAACAAAATTTTTGGACTTCTGTGCAGAGGTCTTTCATTATGAAAATATTAGACATGTTTTTCAGGGGCTCTTTGGGTAGTTTTAGGGGTTCATTTTTTTGGTTGTTTTTTTTGGTTTTGTTGTGTTTTTTTTTTTTTGTTTTTTTTTTTTTTTTTTGAGATTAACTGGTGAAACAAAACATACCTAAAATACAGTTAAGCATTGATAGGAAAGCAGAAAAAAAAGGCTAGCTAAAAAAGTAATTTGCTCTGAGAGTTTCATCCTGCACTCCATCCCTAAACCAACAATGGAACGAAGACACAGATTATTTCTTAAAGAGTAAGAACCTCCATATCTCCTGATATTTACTGTTCAGCTATCTTCTTTTATTAGTCCACCAAAATAAGTTGCAGTAAGGATCTTGCCGCTGCTACAAATATGATTTGGTTTTGTTATTCTTACTGTTCAAATGAAGCCCAAGCCATATTTTCACTAATTTTCTGCACTCTTTTTCATTTTGGGACTTCCGGAATTATTGCACTAAGCCCCAGATTCATCCTACATTGTCTAATTCACAAGATTACCAAAAACATCCTTTAGACCACTACAAAATTTTATGTCTGGCATAATTCACCTCCAAACACAGTAAATGAGGTATATCACTGTAATTTTTGCTATATTATGGCATCTCTTACACTATTATTCCTACCTTCTCCTTGAGAGGTCAGTGATAAATGAAGCATGGGTGTGTGAGGACAGCAGAGAAGGAGGAAGAGAATAAACAAACAGTCATTTCTTGAAGAGAAGAACAATGATGACATCTATGAGCCAGAAGCTAACTTGAAAGGCTGAGCCTTAATGGTATAGAATCATAGAATAGGTATGGTTGGAAAGGACATTAAGATCATCGAGTTCCAACTCCCCTGCCATGGGCAGGGACACCTCCCACTAAACCATGTCACCCAAGGCTATGTCCAACCTGGCCTTGAACACCGCCAGCAATGGAGCATTCACAACTTCCCTGAGCAACCCATTCCAGTGCCTCACCACCCTTACAGTAAAGAATTTCTTTCTCATATCCATTCTAAACTTCACCTGTGTAAGTTTGAACCCGTTACCCCTTGTCCTCTCGCTACAGTCCCTCATGAATAGTACCTCCCCAGCATCCTTATGGGCCCCCTTCAGATATTGGAAGGCTGCTATGACATCTCCCCATGCAGCCTTCTCTTCTGCAGGCTGAACAGCCCCAACTTTCTCAGCCTATCTTCATACAGGAGGTGCTTCAGTCCCCTGATCATCCTTGTGGCCCTCCTTTGGACTGTTCCAACAGTTCCATGTCCTTTTTATGTTGAGGACACCAGAACTGCACACAACACTCCAAGTGAGGGCTCACGAGAGCAGAGTAGAGGGGCAGGATCACCTCCCTCGACCTGCTGGTCACGCTTCTTTTGATGCGGCCCGGGATACGGTTGGCTTTCTGGGCTGCAAGCGCACACTGCCGGCTCATGTTCATTTTCTCATCGACCAGCACCCCCAAGTCCTTCTCTGCAGGGCTGCTTTGAATCTCTTCTCTGCCCAATCTGTAGCTGTGCCAGGGATTGTTCCAACCCTGGTGTAGGACCTTGCACTTGTCATGGTTAAACTCTGAAGATCATTTCCTTTCAACGATGGGACTCAGTCCTTCACTGGACTAGCACATTTCATAAAGCTGAATTTTTAGTAGGCTTTATTCTCTTTTAATACTGCATAAAGTGCTGAAATTCCCATCTCAGGGTAATTAATGCAATTATTTAGAATTACTTTATTCAGGCTTGGAATTAAAAATATCTTACATCTCCCATCTTAAAGAAAAAAAAAAAAAAAAAAAAACACAAACATTCTAGTTCATTTGGAAACTTTATTACTTTTTAACCCAGAGTGCTGGGTTTGATTTTTAAGTTTCTTTGGTTGCCATCCTAAAAGAAAAATAAAAGCCACTGTAATAATACCCAGAATTAGCTGAGTGGAGAATGGATGGTTGCTGCTTGCTTTCTACTGAAAATTCCCAACTAAGCTAACACAAATTTCTGATCTAATGAAGTTAGTGTGCTCTAACAGAAGAATATTCCACAATGCACCCTAACAAACCAGGGAAAAACCATCTCACTGAAATTACTGTTACATGGGACCTCAGCTGGTTGAAAAGGCTTCAATCAAAACATTATCGTCACTGCAGTCTACCCTCTGTACCACTGCAAGGTATCCTTACAAATAACACTCAAAATACTCACAGAAGGAAACACCAACAAAAGGGATTATGAGTGCTTCAGAGGATGTGACTAGAATTAAAAATCATCTTGATAAATTGAAGAAGTTATTTTAAATCCATAAGGTAATTCTGTAAAGAATGATGCAAAATGCTGCACTGAAGTAAAATAAATGGGATGACTGCAGCTAACCGCAAACTGGAGAAACCAAGAAAGAAAAATGTCATGTGAGGAAGGATTAGCCAGACTACCAGAAGCAGACAGAGGAGGTGATTATTCAAATCCGTTCAGCACTGAGAGGTAGCAGCTGCAATCCTGTGCCCAGTTTTGGACACTACACTTGAAAAATGTAAAGACAGTAGGGAGAATCCACAAGAAATTAATGCAAATAAGTTGTTTAAAAGAATGGCTGAAAAGATTACCTTTGTTTGCTCAAGGTAAGATGGAAAAGCATGTTAGAGCCATCTTCAGATAGAATCATAGAATAGTAAGGGCTGGAAAGGACCTTAAGATCATTGAGTTCCAACCCCCCTGCCATGGGCAGGGACACCTCCCACTAAACCATGCCATCCAAGGCTATGTCCAACCCCACCTTGAACGCCGCCAGGGATGAAGTATTCACAACCTCCCTGGGCAACCCATTCCAGGGCCCCACCACCCCCACAGTAAAGAATTTGTGCCTCAGATCCAATCTAAACCTCCCCTGTTTAAGTTTAAACCCATTACCCCTTGTCCTCTCACCACAGTCCCTAATGAAGAGTCCCTCCCCAGCATCCCTATAGGCCCCCTTCAGATATTGGAAGGCTGCTATGAGGTCTCCATGCAGCCTTCTCTTCTCCAGGCTGAACAGCCCCGATTTTCTCAGCCTATCTTCATACGAGAGGTGCTCCAGTCCCCTGATCATCCTCGTGGCCCTCCTCTGCACTTGTTCTAACAGTTCCATGTCCTTTTTATGTTGAGGACACCAGAACTGCACGCAATACTCCAAGTGAGGTCTCACGAGAGCAGAGTAGAGGGGCAGGATCACCTCCCTCAACCTGCTGGTCACACTCCTTTTGATGCAGCCCAGAATACGGTTGGCCTTCTGGGCTGTAAGCGCACACTGCCGGCTCATGTTCATTTTTTCATCAACCCACACCCCCAAGTCCTTCTCCACAGGGCTGCTCCGAATCTCCTCCCCGCCCAACCTGTAGCTGTGCCTGGCATTGCTCTGACCCAGGTGGAGGACTTTGCATTTAGCATGGCTAAACTTCATTAGGTTGGCATCAGCCCACCTCACAAGCGTGTCAAGGTCCCTCTGGATGGCATTCCTTCCCTCCAGTGTATCAACCGAACCACACAGCTTGGTGTCATCAGCAAACTTGCTGAGGGCACCCTCAATCCCACTGTCCATGTCACCCACAAAGATGTTGAACAAGACCGGTCCCAACACCGATCCCTGGGGGACACCACTCGTTACTGGTCTCCAGCTGGACACTGAGCCACTGAGCACTACTCTTTGCGTGCGGCCATCCAGGCAGCTCTTTATCCACCAAGTGGTCCACCTATCAAATTGATGTCTCTCCAACTTAGAGAGAAGGATGTCATGTGAGACAGTGTCAAAGGCTTTACACAAGTCCAGGTAGATGACATCAACTGCTCTGCCCCCGTCCATCAGTTCCGTAGCCCCTTCACAGAAGGCCACCAGATTGGTCAGGCAGGATTTCCCCTTAGTGAAGCCATGCTGGCTGTCACCAAGCACCTTGTTGGTTCTCATGTGCCTTAGCATGCCTTCCAGGAGAATCCGCTCCAAGATTTTGCCAGGCACAGAGGTCTGCCACTGACTGGTCTGTAGTTCCCTGGCTCATCCATTTTCCCCTTCTTAAAAATGGGGGTTATATTTCCCTTTTTCCAGTCATCAGGAACTTCACCTGACTGCCATGATTTTTCAAATATGATGGACAGTGGCTTAGCAACTTCATTTGCCAGCTCCTTCAGGACCCGTGGATGGATTTCATCAGGTCCCATGGACTTGTATACATTCAGGTTCCTAAGGTCCAAGATCCTCCCCCACAGTGGGCCCAGGGTTATAAACAAAGTACTCTTAATATGAGAATGATGGCTTAATGGGCTTAATTTGCAGATCTATTGGTTATTGTGCAACAACATTAAATTATACTTGCACAGAAATGACCAAGCTGATTTTAGCACCCTAGTTACAGGAGGTGTACAAACATGTTAGAAAATTATCTGTGAGCAATGATCCACAAGTACTGTAGCTCATCTCAAGCAGAGCATTAGATTAGCTAATATCCACTGTTACTTTAAACTAACTTTGCTTGATTTCTGTGAATATTTTCAGCCCACTACATTTTACTGGTTAGTGTATTTATATTACATGCAATGAATTGCAGTCATATTGCATAAGAAAAAGCAATCTTTATAACGGCGTCTCACTTAGCAGCTAGACCTGTTCAAGCAAAAATCTCTATCATTAGTAGTTCTGACTGCAGTGAGACTGTTAAATGACCAATAGCTGAAGGTTCTGGCCAGAAGTTTATGTGGATTTTTTTCTTAGTGTCCATACTCAAGCAATACTAAATCCATGAGACATGGAATGAACTAATAATAGGCAAAAACATTTTTGCTGTGAAGTAGATCTTAGCTTACATGCTTGCATGGAAATGCTTTATTAAGCTACTCAGACTACTCTTCTTTTTATGTTGTCTAATCAGTAAGAAAAATACCATATTTGAGATAGCTTACAAATTGATTTGCCATCTTTCGGCTTACCTCCATTATTCAGATTCTTAAAAACAAGATTATCCAGCCACTCACAAAAAGATGGTCTTTTAGCTTCTGCCTTACTGAAGTCACAGCATTACTCCAGGGAAGTCAAAGGAAGCAAGTGGGAGTGGAGAGAATGTACCTCATATCAGTGCCCAAGTACCCTGTATTCATTATTCAAATGTTCTCATTTCTCATCTAATTTTCTTCTGTCCATTACACATATAAACCTTTTTCTGAGAGAAATTATTCTGCATCCCATATCCTTACCCTTATTCTTGGAAGACTTTATTTAAAAGCAAGAAGAAAAAATAAATTTTAATGCACAAACTAAACAATTACTAGAAGAAAAATAAAAAGGTATCTAATTTTCTGCTACAAAATAAAATGCAAAAAATTGGTTGATGTGCTACTGTTTTAAGGTTCTTGTTATTAAAAGGAAATGCAACTAAATCCCACAGCAATAAGTACCATGTGAGTGGTAGTTGCTATGGTAACTTATTAAGTAGAATAAAAATAAAAAAAATACACTTTGTTGGTATGTGAGTTAAGGATGCCTCAGGGCAACCTAAAGAACATCGATGGGGCAACAAAAAAGTACTTAAAAAGCTGAAAAAAAGTGAAATATGATAGTATTAATAACCAAAATGTGTATTTTAGATTAGGACTTTTGAATAGAGAAAGGGGAATGGGAGACAGTCGCTGCCTAGGCCGCTGTAGGTTTCAGTTATTAGGAAAAAATCTGGGCTTAAGCCTCTTTAGAAGAGTGGAGAGTGAGCACACTACAATATCTTGTTCTTCCCTGAAGCTAAACTGGCATTTAGGTACTAGTAAAGTGGAATTGGCTTTCCTATTGTAGGGCCTCATTAAAGCATGGGGACTTTTCATACCCAACCTCCATTCCTCAGGTGTCCTCATCCCCATCCTCTCATCTCCCCCCCAGAATCTCCACTGAAAAATTTGGCAGAAAGAACTCTCAGCTACCACAAAGGAAAGACCTCAGAGAAATCTTAAAATTGCCTATTAAACCTGCAGCAGATACATATGTATTATTAAAGTACCCAGCCACTGGATGTCATTGTTATTCCACAGAAATGTAATGAAGAAAAATCTCTTTAAGCCACCCAAAATAAGGGGCAACATACCCCCCAGATACAAGCATGTACTGTTCAAGTTAGTTTCAGCATCCTGCTCCCTAAACACAGCTTAACTATTTTTAAATGGATGAATAAGCTGTGTGTCCTATATATGGGATTTAAAATAGCTGACTAAACATCACATGAAATAGTACACCCAGTTGGTCCTGTACATTATCTGTGTCAAAGATATTTCACTTTATTTTTTAAAGGATCCTGCTTCGATTTAAACTTGTGATGTTCAGAAGCTCATATGCTTACTGCAGAGAATTTCTGCCCAGTTTGGGTTGCAAGAAAGAACATTTTTTGCCCATGCATGAAGCTGTTGTCTTGCTGCATCTGCTACACTTCTACCCCTCTGCCCAAGACTGAGAATGCACATTTCTCACCCCATTTTCCGCAAGAAATCTCAGCATGTTTGCTGAAATTGCTCATTATTTTAGCTCATATGTCCCTTCTTCCAGGGTGCGAACAAAAACTGCAGCCCTACATATGCATGACTGTGTAGACCTGGTTTTGCGTCCCTGTTCTGCCTGCAATGCCAGTGTTTTGTAGAAAATTGCTTTCTGCACTACAAGATTGAAAACTCCTTGCTCTGGTGAACTGGGATACAGCCAGAATGATTTCTGAACCATCCTCCACCACTTCCAGGACAAGTCTATGCCATTCACATGTGGCTCAGGGTATTATCAAAACCAGACATGGAAGCATGCAGTTGAATGGAGGTCTGGTTTTCAGTGCTTGCTCCAGTGACTAGTACTGCAGGGGCTAGTTACCATCTTATGACAGCTCACATTATAACATCCCACACCATAACCTGTAGCCATGCACTGCACTAAAAAAGCACCTGTAAGCCCTACTAGTTACAGGACTCCTGGCAGGCTGGTTTCCTATTAGACCTGAGCTTGATTGCATCCTGTGTCATGTTGCCAAGCCTGATACTGTCACTTTGTCCCACACTTAACACTGGTCTCAGTGACATGCTAACCTGCTTAAAGTTAAGTATGTGCTCAATTTATTGAGAGCTCAACTGAAAAGAGAAACTAATTAATTGGGGATGTGTAAGCTTTTACTCCTATATTCATGTTTCAATATGGGATCTTTAGATTCATCTCAGGAGTTTTTGTTTCTCATTGTCCTTACTAGTACATACTAAGCATCTGTTTCCTGGTCCTTTTCTGTACAAGTAGTGTCTTCCCCCAGATGGATCAGGAGTGGACATAAAGAATTTCTAGCTTGAAAAGCAGGTGCTCTTCAGTTGCTTGTCTTGAAACCAACCAGTTGCTGTCACATTTCTGCGACTGGGGGTGTAATCTCCCACAGTAGTTGCATAGAGTAGCAGTCCATTAATCCTTCTTGTTTCTTCCTTGCTCACGCTAGTACCCACAGGTGTGAATTAGAGGCAGATGTGGAAGCTGGGAAGTTTTCCAGTTTTCCATTTTAGACAGAAGTATTTTGCATTGTGGGAATTTGGATCTTTTCAGTCTTTCTCACAGCCACAGGGAACACCACAAGAAATTTTCTGGATGGTTAAATAGCATGGTTTACATCTCAGCTAGGTCTAACAGATAAATGTTCAGTTAACCCCACTACAATTTTTCTGCAATAAGAATAGGCTTGGATAAGAGAAAGTAAGTCTGAAGGTTAAGATGCATGTGGAAGTTGGCAGGAAAAGGATGATTTCAGTGAGTTAGTACTCAGCTGCAGGAATAAAAATAGGAGATAAAATGAGGTTTCATACCTGATAGATAAAAGGTGAAGGAATTCAGAATTCAGCGGGAAAAAAAAAATCTATATCACAAAAGGAAGAACACACCTTATGTTCTCATACACTTGTAGATGAGCCATGGCTGACCCAATCCCAGTAATCCAACCAAATTCGATGAATATGATTAATCTCAAAGCACACCCAAAAACTAATGAATCAATACAGTCCTTTCTACTAACTTCAGTTCAGATCTAGGGAAAGCTTGACAGGTTAGCTGCAGTCTTGGAGTCAATAAAGTTACCCTCAGGTCACTTCTCAAGGTAATCAGCAGTATTTACCTTTGCACTCACTCATGTATCAGCTTCTTTTCTTTTTTTTTTGGGGGGAGGAGGGGGTGTTCAAACTTCTTTTTCCACTATTCTTACTCGTTGTCACTCCATACCTGACCTGCAATCTGCAGCATGTGAGAAAAAGGTTTTGTTTCCCCTGACATGAGGAAGGGGAAGACAGCTGTCTGCCTGAAAAACAGATAAATTGCCTGACATATCCTAGGTGAGTGGCACGGAATGGAGCCTCTTTAGTTTCTCTTTCAATTAATAGAAAAGTGCACCTCAGGGAATTTCCAGTACCATAGGAGAAAACAAAAAAAAAAAAAAGAGCACAACAACCAGCAAACACAAAAACCAAAAACCAGCAAAACAGAACCTAGTACTGGAAGCACTAAAACTATGAGCTGTAAGATGTTGCTATACAAGCTACTTTTAGGGAAAGTAAAGAGCTGCTTGGTTGATATTTAAGGCCTTTTAGTTTCAGCAGCATTCTCTTTGTCTGAATCAATTGGGCTCATAATACAATAAGAACATGAATTTATGCTATCTCAAAACAAGTAGGAAATAGTTTCTTCCTGAAAATGCATGGGGCAGCAAAAGTAAACAATGCACTGTTTTATGAGGCTTTGAGATGACAGCCAGGTTTGCTATTCAAAGGTAACGGACCACTCCCAACACATGACATGAAATCTCAGTACTCTATCACATCAACATCATCTGTGTCTTTTTACTAGTAATTTAGAATATCAGAGTGATGAGATATCCTGGTCATTAAACTAAGTCCTTGCTAGTGGAAGCCACCATATCGTGTAATGACCTTTGGAAGGGTATGGATCTTCATTTGGAAACCATTTTCTGTTTTATTCCCACTACAACTAATGGATAGCCACCTACCACTTTTTGACTTAATTTCTCTTCCAGTGAAAAGCATTATCTAATTTCTAGGTTACATATATGTTCCATGTCCATACTTGCTCACTGGAACTCATTTAGAGATACACAATTTACCAAACTTGTCAAATGGTGTTAATCTTCACCAGTGACTAAAATCCTGGTGCCAAACACTACATCTGAGCAGGGGTAGCAATGAATTGCTGCAATCATTAGATGAAATGTTCACAAGCATGTGATAAATGTCTATATGACTGGTTGAAATACGTTCATGTACTAGTACCGCATGGGGGCCTACAGGCATGCTGCAAGAGTGACTTTTTACAAGAGCAAGTAATAGTAGGACAAAAGGTAATGTCTTTAAAAAGAGGGTAGATTTAGATTAGACAACTGTGAGGGTGGTGAGGCACTGGAACAAGTTGCCAAAAAAAGCTGTGGCTTCCCCTTCCCTGGAAGGATTCAAGGCCGGGTTGGATGGGGCTTTGAGCAACCTGGTCTAGTGCGGAGTGTCCCTGCCTGTGGAAGGGGGTTGGAACTAGATGATTTCTAATGTCCCTTCCAAGGCAAACCTTTCTATGATTCTATGATAATTATGTTATGCTTCTGGAATTCCAGAGCCACTTCACAGCTTCGATAATGAGTTCCTGTGCCATTTTGAACTAGCAACTCCTTTCTTTTTAACTCAGTCCTCTACCTGTGAATATGAAATAGACTTTGGTATCTACTTTGCTTCTATGACTTACTTGTGAGTTTCTCAGGACAGGGATATATCTGGTGATTCAGGATACAGAGACATTTAAGGGCTCCTTGGTTTCATAACTTGCCATGGTATCCCACACCATAGTGGACCACCCTAGGGAAAGCATCCAATAATTTGTAGTTGCCCAGCTGGAGTCTTCATTATCAGCTGCTTCATACCTTTCCTATAGCAAAGAAAGTTCATATCACATAGTCTGTAAAAAGCTCATTCGGCAAAATGTTCCTGTGGTACTCATTTGCTGCTATTTTCTATGCTAAAACTTTCATACCGAGAACTAGAAAGCAGAAAGTTAGACCATCAGCCCTAGAAAGGAAAGATTTTCTAATTTGCTTCTCACTTCAGGAGATACTCAGATGCTGTGTTTTCCAAAAAACAACTGAAATCTGTGGTGAAAAAAACTCATGAAGGTTTTCTGTTTCATTTTTTTCTTTTATTTGACTTCTAGCTGGTCAGACGAGAACTAATTGGCATTTGGCATGCTTCAGCAAGGAGAGAGGCTGCAGTCACTCTTGAAAGTCATTCTTTGAATTAGCACCAGTCATTTTAACAGTGCGGTATCTGGAGCACTTTAGGCTGATTTCGTAGGGAATAAGAGTATTTTTTTTTTTTTTAATTGGGCTGCTGTACTTGAGAAAGTTCCATGCAAAAGACCCTAAAATAGCACATAATAAGGTGTAATTATTCTGATTCTCACCCTATTCTTTAGCACCCTCTCCCTGCCACACACACACACACACACACACACACACACACACGTGTGGTTTGTCAGTTGGCAGCATTCGGTGGTTTGCATATGGTGCTTTCACACTTGGCTGTGGGACAACCTACTGCTTAATTTGCACCAGAAACTGTAAAAAGGGATGTTATCTTTGTTCTAAGGAACTTACATAATTTATGAACAGAAACTGTTAACAGGCTCATATCTTTATAACACAGACATTTTTGAAATACCACCTTTTATGTTAAAATTTTACCATGAGTAGGGTAATTATATATGTTTAATACTGAATGAGTTTAATTTGTTCAAATATAGCAGATTTAATCCCTCAACAAATGTGGCTAGGCTTAAAGAAGAAATCCCTGCCTTCAAATTGCTCGGCACTTTTGACTTTGGTACTTTATGTAAATCCTAAACTTGGAAATATGCCAGGTTTCCTAGTTTAGATGGTGGTTTGTGATCTTCGCAGTATTACTATTTGTGGCAAGCCTGGGGTAAAGTGATCAAGAAGGTAAAAGTACTGAGACACCACTGAGCACAGAGCCTATAGGAAAAATAACTTGTGGAGTTTCCTAAATGATACTGCTATATTTAGGTTACCACATCCATGCCAGTGATGGGGCGGAGCATTAAAGGCATAGTATACACTCACAGCTACAAAGAACGGACTTTGGGAATTTTTCAAAGTTGCTCTCGCCTTTTCACAACTGACACTAGATGGCATCAAATATCTTCTTACTTTGTACACTCTGTTTGTACTTGTGCAATGCAGGGTCATTGTTCATTCATTTGGCCACAGCAATGGTTTTAGGTTTTAAGCTGTGTTATTTTATTAACATTTTTTTCATGTAGGTTACACATATTACCTTGAAAGTGGAAAAAAATACGAATAAATCAATTATCCACTAATTCCCCTGTGTTTCCCATACATTTCTCAGCACAATGACTGCTTTTGAATTCATGCAACTTCTAAAGATTATGGAGACTTTAAAAGAGAAACAGATCTCCATTACTCTGATTGAATACCACTGCACTGAAAAAAAGTACTCCACATTTATCCCCACGTTTAATTCTCTAAGTATCAGTATACACCCCTTCCATAATGAACATGTCAAGAAATTCCTTAAGTAAACTCTTTAATGTATCTGCATTCCCAACTACATATTGATGTATTTGATCATCCCAATTAACAAAACAGGTGCACTTAAACACCACCAATTTCCCTAGGGCAAATCCAGAAAACCAAACAAAACAAGCCCAAACGCAAACTAAACAAGCAAGAAACCTGCCAAAACCACAGGAAAACCCACCCAAAGCAAAGCAACAAACCATAATCAGTTAAATCACTAAAGGTGCAAGGACTCATAACAATGAAAGTATGCACACACTGTGTGGAATAAATCTCAAGCATGTATTTAAAAAAAAAAAAAAAAATCAATAATTAACATTTTTGTGAAATTAGCCAGTCCTGTCATTAGGCAGAGGGATATATCTACACTGAGAAATTGACTTTTAAAGGTCCCTTTCAACCCAAACTATTCTATCATGCTATGTGTGCTGAAGCTAACACTGCCTTTGAATACGTTGGTACAGGAGCGTAGAGTAATAGAGCACCAACACCACACCATCAGCATGAGCCTCCAAAACAGAAGAGCTATGTTCCAGCACATTCCCATTGCATTAGTTATCCTTGCTGATGTAGCCTTAAGATTCAGTTTCAGAGTTAGCTTGTCTGTGACATTTATGTATTGGGTAAACTGGAAGAGTCTATCCCAGTAGTCTCTAGAGAAACTGGATGCCTTAACCAATCATATAACTGGTACCATAAATGAAGAATTTTGAACTAATGCTGTATTTTCCAAACCTAAAAGAGCTATTGCAGAGACAGCTTGAGACCTCCCTCCTGCTGTCTAGGCTGCAGGAGGGCTCAGAACTCAATGAAATGATCCTATGTGACCATGCCTGTATTGGTATGGAGAGGAGCTGTTTCTGCAAACACCTAATCAAAGATGAGCTGAGTGTGGCTGTACAGGCCCTATGAAGGAATCTGTGCACCATGGGAGGGTTAATGCGTTCTGCAGTCTCTAACCGCAGAACTTCGCCCATGGATCCTGCAGAGCTGACTCCATCTGAACACAAGTTCCTCCTCTTATTACTTTGACAGAAGTTCCCTTTCCTACTCTATTTAAGCCAAATAGATGCTACTCACCTAAGTGAATCATAATTCCACCTAGGTGCTGCCCAAAATACATTTAACAAACAAAAATATTTTTTTTCTGTCTTCTTCTCACTTAATTGTGAAATAAATAGCTTTATTATCTGACAGAGTTTGTTTCTACTGTACAGACTATATCTATTAGCTTGATTGACAACATTAACTGATTTGAATGCTTCCTTTCAAGTGGGTAAGTCAAGAAAGAATGTTGCTTTCTCTGAGGTGAGGTCTGCGACAAATGTAAGTTTCTACAAGAGGAATACTCAAAGGGATTCAGAATGTGAGAAGGACCACTTCTGTCATTCCCTCCTATTCCTATCAGACCACAGGCATACTCAGGTTTGTAACACAACACAAGTACCACAGGAGACTTCCCCATATAGGTTTCTAATACCAAAGTATGTCTAAGTAACAATTGTATTTGTACTACCTCTTCTTGTCATCCCATTATTAAAAGAAACTCTCACTGTGAGGTTGCTCTTAAATCATTCCCCTTGTAGTTTTTACAGCTTTGTGCTGCAGCTTGGAAAACCTTCAGCAACATCCTGGTTTTATGTTATCTTTTGTTTTACATATGAGGATACCAAACTGATACTGCCAGTCCCTCAACACTAGGCCTTCACTCTAAGATAAATATACAAATAAATTCTTACAAGTCAGTGGGAATAAAGATATCTAGAAACATATGTTTAACCCTTATCTACCATTATTCCACAGTTACTGTAGCACATAAAAGATCATACCTATCTACTTCCAGTCACTGGGTAAAAAAAGTAGTATTTCCAAACCAGAGAACTAATAATAATTGTCTTTCTTTTTCAGTTTTAGAATACTTTATCAGAACCAACTGGCAGGCTTCATTCTCTGCCTTATAGTCCAGAAAAAAAGTTGTCAAGATAATGTTATTATATATAGATGTACAAACACTTTTTTTTTGTTGCTTCATTTCAGCCAATGCATATGATGAGTACATGGCCTGGAAACACTCACTTTCACCCTTAAAATCTTATCATTCTTTCAAGTGCCTGGTACTTAGAGAAAATGTGTCTTCCCTTTACTGGCATCTACCAATTCAACCATAATTTTTGTTTGGTTTATTTGTTCCCAGTATTCTGCTTCATTTGCAAAATTTATAGCTCTGCTTGACTTTATTAATTTACTTCTGCAGTTTCTTTTATCACACACAAATACCTTTGCCTTCTGAATTTTGCAGTCTCATTTTCCTTTTTTTTTTTTTGTTTGTTTTTACCCATTTTCTCTAAGTAGTATTCCTTGGAAGGATAGATTCATTGTTGCTTGCTTTAGGGCCTCTGAGTTAGCTGCTGCGGCAGCCTTTATCCTTTCACAATTACAAATAACTTTGTTATTTCCACTGCTTTCTTGAAAACTACAACTATCATAAACACACACACACACACACACACACACAAAAAGCAGCCACAGGAAAGTGTGAGAGCAAAAAATGTATGACAAGTCATAAAACTGCACCTAAGAAAAGCAGGTATCAGCAAAGCAGGTAAGGTTTAATGAGACCTCATTTCAAACCAGCATCCTGTACCTGCACTGAGCTGAATGTAGAAACAATTTGGAGCTCCAACTGGATTTTAAGTTCTTCCTGCAAACAGCCAAATTCAAAACCAAGAACAGAGGCAGATGAAGTCTGATGTTTTATTCTTCTCACTTTTGAACTTGCTTTCCATTTCATAGTTTTGACTAGGAACACAAAGCCACAGAAATCTGTATCCCAACCAGGGAAGTATTAGGGGTTTTCGCTTGTTTTGTAAAAAGCCTCCTTTGGAAATCCACCAGAATGCAAGGGCTGAGGATCTGTGTCATCTATTCAAAACACCCAATTATTGAAATATGCTTAAATTTGAAGGTTGTTGGTAATTTCTTGATCAGGTGAAGGGTGTCAGAAAATGAATCATTTTATGCTCTTTGCTTTAGTTTCAGATGTATCAGTAAAACATACACTATTTCCTTTCATCTTTTTCAGTGTAACTTCTGCCTTCAATGAACTAAAGACTCAAGACTCGCTGACATTTACTGTCATGGATACAGAGCCAAGTACAATGACAACCTCAGCTGTGGCCTCCAGTTCAAATAATAATAGTAGTAGCTATGACAGTGCTAGCATATGACCAAGAACAAAAACATCTCAAAAAACGCATGAGCCAAATTGGAAGAACATACCAAAGAACAGTAAATGGCTAACTCTGAAAAAGAGAATTCATTATTTGCTTTGTCATTCAAATATTTCAAAAAATTAGTGACATTTGACAAACATATGGCTAGCATTTATTTAAGATAGCAAGCTGATGTACTGTAGGAATTCAAAGGACTCATATGCTGTGATGTGACTGCTTAACATGCCTTACTAAATCAGCTCTCCAAAATGCCTAGTACAATCACTATCAAATATCAAAGCATAGGATATAGGCCTCTATTTTTCCTTTGATGCATGCATAAGCAGAAAGCAATTGATTGTAATTATTGCAACTCAATTCAGTTCTATTTCTTAGAGAATCTCAACTGAGAATAACAAAAGGCAGTGCTCAGTTCAGTAATACTTCATTGTTATGACCAGCTACAGAGCTGTTACCAGAGTGCAGTAAAGAGGCAGAACTTTCAAGAAAAAAAAATAAAGTCGCTCTCAGGATAGAGTATTTTAATCTCTGTATCTATTTATTCAGCAGGCAGGCTGAGAGGATCACTGAGATTTTGACAGTAGAATCAGCAAGGGGACTACTTACTTTAAAGTGGCTTTAAAGTTCCTTTGGACTCTTAATTAAACAAATATAAAACAAGTCAGAAGTAAATGTCCTTATTCAATATGCAGCTATCCACTGAAGCATTTATGTCCTTTTTTACCTTAGTGCTGGTACAGACTGCAAAAACTTGTGAATTTTGTTATACTTTTAGATGAAGGAACTATTGTAACTCAGTTTTATAGTTAGAAATGATGCTCAGAGAGACTGGATGGCTTCACACAAAAATCTAATCCAGATCTTTCTAGACCATATGTTTTTCAATAATTTTGAATGTACCAACAAAAAGACAAGGTGTGGTAAACTGTAAGACCTCAGTGCAACAACGAACAAGTAGGCATAATGACCCAGCTAGAGGGTATAAAATGAAAATTTGGTCTTCTGCAGATTGCACTTGGCACAACTGCATCAGATCAAAACCTAGGCTGACAGTTCTGAACAGCAGGTCAATATGGCACAAAGCAGAAAACCATGAAAAAAATCTAAACAAAACAGTGGCAATTCCTAACAACCTTTCCACATCCCTGCTAACATGTACAGAAATAGAATAAAGTGAGAATGGCTCCACATTTAAGCTGAAGTCAGCTGTAACTATTTTTAAAGTTGAAGTCCCAGATATCTTGATAAAACCCCTTTTGGGTCAAGTTGTGTTTCTAATATTAACCTTATTTAGGGCAATTTATATGATTTCTCAGCCCACAGTTCCATGATTCCTGGATTTCTTTCATTAGCCTTCTGGTCTTGCTTCCTAGAATGCCTTTTTTGGGATTAGACTGGGCACAGAGTACTGTCTATTGGGTCCTTCAGAGAACTAACACATCTCTTACAAATAAACGCACATGAAAAAAAAAAATTAACAAACCCAAACAGTAAAGCTTGATCTGAGTAGTGATTCACAGACTTGGGAATATATATATCTCAGGAGAAATTAAAACCAGAAAATCCCTAAATGTGCATGCATACACTCTCTAAAATCTGATATTTACTACTGTTCATCTGCACTAAGTAGCAGCTTGCTGCCCGAGTTGCTTGCAGTGATATCACACCCCAGAGGAAATGGTACCAGATAACATTCTGGAGGATCAAGGCCAAATCTCAAGGGAACAACATCATGATGGTAGGTAGTTGCATTGGGTAGATGACTGCACAAGTTTTCCACATCTGTTTTTATGGTATGAAATAGTTAACTACGCGGATTTGAGGCTACTTTAGATCATATTTAATACTTTGTCCATTATGGAACTTTCACGTGGGGAAGCAGCAAAGAAAAAAAGAAAGCATGAGTTCACCCAGTCATGCTTTCCGTGGCTCTGCCATTTGAAAAACTCACGTTAAAACCAGCACAATTCACCACATAAACGAGATCTATCCAGTTGGATGTTCCTGACACAAATCTTTGCCATGCTTTTGATCAGTTTTACTTCCTTATTTTTTCTTATTTTTTTTTTGTATTTGTGTCAATATTATCCATCTTTTCCTCACTAATGTTGTAAAAAATTAACAGATTTGATTAGAAGTCCCAGCAGGAAAAATGGTATTTCATAACTTTTTCACAGCTATTTCTCCTGGAATCAATAACAATTAAAGCAGTACCATTCAGGTAACAACATTACGATGGATTTCTCTACTGCTAAAGCAAAAGAATGAATAATTTTTGTCTCGAACAATACATGCAAAGAAGCTATAAACGAATTCAAAATCTCAGTAACAAAATCTCTTGAAAACCTTGATATTAAAGTACTGTTAACCATGTAGCAGAGAACACTTGACAGCTTTGCACTTTCCAACTTTAATACCCTGAAATGTGTTAATTACTAATCATAGTATCATAGAATGGTTTGGGTTGAAAGGGACCATAACCTTAGGTTGTGAGGAGGGTTGTAAGACACTGGAACAGGATGCCCAGAGAAGTTGTGGATGCCTCATCCCTGGAAATATTCCAGGACAGGCTGGATGGGGCTTTGAGCAACCTGATCTAGTGGAAGGTGTCCCTGACTCTTGTTAACCAACACCCCCAAGTGTTTCTTCTCAGGGCTACTCTCAATCCATCCAATAATATAAATTGGATTTCAGACAACAGTCTTACTCTTTGGAAAAGACCAAAGTAGATCACATTCTGAGAGAATAAAACCCAGTAATCATCTGAAATATTTTTCCAGAAATTGATGTTCATATTAAAATAGGGAAGACCACTTTCACTGACCAAATATCACTGACCAAATTCTTGAGCCCACCAGGTACACGACGCACTGCCATCCTGAGGAAGCCTGGTTTTGTTTTACTGATCCTGATCCTTGCTTTCTGCACTGCATACATGTTAGTGGGAATTATTTCATTGATTTCCTCTACGTTTAGTAACGAGCCATCATTTGAAATAACACTGATATCAGATCTCTGCCCACAGTATACAGGGTAGAGGAAAATTTCAGCTGACAGAAATGTGAAGCTAAACTGAAGACACACATACATATGAAATTCAGGGGATCCTGTTCTGCTGTCGTGGACTACAATGTAAATCTGAAGGAGCATAACTGAATTTTTGGATCAGAAGCCACTATCTTTTTTCTGAGCTCTACTTTGCTTTAGCTGAAGGATTCTTTTTATTACATGCCCCAAAATATACGAACTTGTTCCCTCATTCACATGCACAGTGTCATTTTAATTATGGTACTAGCACCATAATTACAAAAAAAAAAAAAATACCACAGACAAAAATCAAACTCAAACTCAAAATCCTCACCTGGATGTTTGAGTTATTCTGCTAATGAAGCAAATAAATATGGTCCCAATAATTAACCTTATTTTGGTGTCTGTTCCTCCATCTTAGTGCAAATGGCCAGGAGGGAGAAATGAAAGAATGAGAAAACAGAAGAGGAGGTCACAGAGACAACCAGGAGTTCCTGAGTTTAATACACTGGATAGAGGAATCAAACATTTTCAAGCTATGAAGAAACAAAATGCTGCTTGGCATGATTTGGTTGCTTGAGACACAGCTGAGAGCTGGATCTCTGCAGCTCAGGCAAACCCTGCCAAACAGGTTTGCCTGAGGATTAGGAAATCGGAGATAACTCCAGGTACCTTCAAGCTTCATCAGACTCCTACAAGGCACCCCAGTGAGAGTGGAAAACAACAGATACTGTTTTGCAGAGAGAAAACATTTCAAGAAATAACATTCCAGGGTGGAAATGCTCCACCAGCTGGGAGCAAGGAAGGAGCAAAGAGCAAAAGAGAACACGTGGTTGCAAATAGCATGTGTCTGAAAATAGAGCAAATGTGTGTAAGTACAATTAACTTTCTGTGAGTTGTGCTGGAAGCACAGCCCAGGGCCAGTGCATCTCTACTCATACTTTGGCAGCCAGCCAGAGACTATAGAAGTGACTTTCATCCCATTATTTTCTCATTTTCATTAAACTGTATTTTAGGGCACCACAAAACAACTCTATTTTCCTCTATATTTTTCTCAGACACATGCCCTTTGCTCCCAGTGTAAGAATGTTCTCTCCTGGCAAATAAAGCAGGTCCTCACTAATTATCTCTCTCTCACTCCCTCCCATCTTTCAGCTTTACTTGTAGGAATATTGCCACGACTACGGGCTGTTTGCCAAGAGGCCTTACACATGCTTTTTTCATTATTGGACTACTATAAAATTCAACCATATAAGTCTCCTGTGCTGTACCCTCCTGGCAATGCCAGCAGCCATTCTAAAATAGACTACTTAAGAGAGTGTAGAGACCAGGCCTTTTGCAACTCATTAAACTGTGGTTTATTTTTACCTTGTTAGTAGATGTGTTCCTGCTCCCACTGATGGTCACTGGAGCAGGCTCAGTTTGTATATGAGCATTAAAAAATAAGAGCCAACCAAACCATCAGCCCCTGTCATGCTCAGCACTTACACACACACAATCACCCACACAAAATCATTGAATTAAGTGGCAATTTTGCACGTCAGTAAGGGTTGCAATACAGTAAGGGCCAGATTTTGCAATTGGGCATGAAGGATTTTGATTTTAAATTACTGATAAAATACTGGTGTACAAAGATAGAGCTTGCTTTTCTTTTTCTCCTCAAGTCACAGGATTTAGTTGGTCCTACAAATACAAAATTGTAAGGAAAAAGTTTGATCCTGAAATAGTACTTTTTATCAATAGGAAGCAGAGTACTTTGCAGTGAGCGTGATAGCATTTTCCCCTTGTAAAATGTTCTCTTGAAGTGAAAAGAAATTACTTGCTTATGACCATCCAGGGTCTCGCAGTAATCTGGAAGTATGGGAGTAAACAACATTCAGGCTTCAATCATTTTTGTTAATCCTAGTATGTAATATTTACTTGCTATCATTAATTTCCCATCAATGGTAAAGAATCTGCTCAGAAGGAGTGCAGACTCTTATTCCAGTGTGTGAAGACAACACACATGGTAGGGACACTGGAATTTATTCTCTCAGTGCAGCAAAAGAAAGAGTAAATAACACTGTCCCTAAGTCAACTTTCAGGAATGTCAGCCAGAGCTGTCAGGGAAGGGCACCAGCTGCCTGTCGTCTCATTTTGATCTATTGCAGCACAGCAGCAATAGTATCTGAGAGAAAGGAAAAACCCAAAGCGGTCACACACCACAGCAAACACCCATCAAGATTAGAATTCAAGCTTTGCACCAATTACAAAAAAACAACAGTAATGTTGTAAACATGACTGATGCAATCAAGAAGAGAGTGATGTTTTACATATGCTTGCTAACATGCCACTTCATTTATTTTCATGTGTCGCTTAATATCTAGGATATACTGAGTTTAACAGCTTTAAAAATACGATTAAGAGTCACCATCCTTGGCTAACATGTTTCTAGAAGCTTATGTCTGTAGTAAGCCCTCAGTGCTGTTAGCGTATGCACAGCCATAGCTGCTAGGGAAGAAACAGAGAAAAACATGCCATACCTCATTTAACAAACCAGCAGCATCTGCATTATGTGGAGCATCATGCAGAAGCTGCACACTGGTCCCTTCGTTAAAGAAAATATTTTCTGGTAGAAGGAAGTAAAAAAACTTGTGTAGCTGTTAGTTCATTGTTTTGTTGGCAGTGGTACAAGAACTCAGTAACTTTAGGTTGAAGAGGGAATAAAAACAGACCGTAACTGCACAAGGGCACAGACACCCTGTGCCCATTCCCCGTGTTTCCCTGTCATGCTCGCATTGCCTAAGGACGTATAGCCCAGCACAGATGGCCTTACGTGATTGTCTGAATATGCTGAGAGAGTCATTCTTTCAATGTCACTGGGATTTATTTTTCTCTCTTACATCTCTCTGTCGCTTTATCTCTCCTGAGATTCCCCTTGTCTTCAAGCAGTTGCCCACAGCTTCCTGCAAATTCCAGCCTGCCTGAGCAGAGTGTGACACAGCTCAGCCCTGGAGGCTGTGTAAGGAAGGCAGCCAAACCCCAGGTTTCCTGTAAACTAGCAGAGAACTGCTAACACCATCATTTTGAAATTAGTTTTTACTTTCTCCCAGGGTGTTTTATCTTTAAAAAAAAAAAAAAAAAAAAAAAAAAAAAACACTAAAAGTGGAAGGTTTTATTTTTTCCATTCCACCTATTAAATCAATGAATTCCTCATTCTCTTTTTCAGCTTTACTGTCCTAGACTTTTTCCTCAAGGAAGGCACCTATCAAGCTCTGCCCAGTGCACAGTAAGTGAGGACGCTGCACCCTGCTGAGGCTGAGCCAGAAGGACATCTCCTGTGAAAAATGAGAGCAGTGCTGTAGCCATCCTGGTCACGGCAATATGAAGATGTCATTGCTGCACTGACAGCAAAGGGACTGCTGGTGGGTTCCTCCCCATAGGCTTTTGTGAAAACTACTGTGAGCTACCAGACTTACCAGGATCCTCCTTAAGCATTCTTCTGAAATATGTCAAGTAGGTCTATAACTCTCTCCAAACAATAGCTCTGCAAAGATTCGAAAGATGCTGCAGTGTACTACAAAAGAACAGGGCATTAGAGGGGCAAATTTATTGACAGGAAAGGCAAAGAACATGCACCCTGGGAGCAGCCAGCAGGGCTGGGGGAGCCTCACTGCACAAGCAGGTCCCTTTACTGGGGCAAGCTCCATCTGAACTAACACACCTTGCAGGAAAGCACAACGGTGTCAAACACCTCCTGCTCCCTTGCTGTACCCAGTCATCTGTGTGCCAGCAGCAGCAGCCCCCGCACAGCATCTCCCCCCCACCCCGAGGGGACAGTAAGCCTGGGGCCAGCAGCCAGCAGCAATGGACAGGTCTGTTCTCACTGGGTGCGGGCCAGGGGGCTGGCAAGAGCTGTTTCTGCACTGAAGTAATGGCAAGGCAGGGACCAGGCTGTGACCTCGTTTTCTCTGTAGGCAGACAATGTTTTAGCAGGGTTTGTAGGAAGACTGTGGCTATCTCAGCAGGATGGTCTAACAGAAAAGATCACCGATGACAAGTGACCCCTCAATAGTATTTTGTAATTCCAAAGCCATGTGAGTGAGGACAGCAACCTCTACTTATCTGGCTACTCAGGTCCTCACCAACAAACGGATGGTGATTGGACTGACCTGTTGAATTTCGGCAGTGTTTCTCAGAAATCAAGACCCTAGTAATCCCATTAACCCCAATAGTCTGTTTAAATCCACTGTGAAGGAATTAGCTTGGATATTAGCTCGCAGAGTGCTGCATCATCTACACCCACAGACACACGTCAAAGAGAGAAATCATTTTTCAGTGTTAGTTTTATCAGCAGTAGATTCTGTTGCATTAAAGATGAAAAAAAAATAAAAAAAAAAAAGCTGTGCAAATACTTTCCATGACAATTTAAAGAAAAGCAATACTGTTACCCATACATCCCTTGGGCCAAACTTGTTATGCAAGTAGGATCATTAATGTCAGCAGGGATATAAAGTGAGCAGGACTTGCTCCATGTTCAGTAATAAAACCTTCTCAAGATGAAATCAAACTCATTGTAATGTAATAGGAGTGACTGGAAGATGCAGTAGCACTATGCAGACAGCGTGTAGTGTACTATGATTCAAGGACTATAGATCAGGTAGTCTCAGAGTTCTGTTGTAAGATTTTGCTGGAAATGATGTTAATGAGTGGTGACTGTCTGGTGCCACTGTTACTTCAAATTGCTATTTTAATAGAGCTCACAACAAAAGCAGCACTGACAAACATAATCAAAATGGCAGCCTATTCAAGTACAAGGCAAGAATACCATCCTCGCTTAAAAATGAAAAATAAAGCAATAAGTACGGAATTTTGAAAAGGAGGAAAAATGCTAAAGGAAGAAATAACCAGTATCATGTGAGCTAAATCACTATGCAGTGGTTACAGTCTGTGACAATCTGTATGTGGACTCCATGTGTGATAACATTGATACAGTCATTAGAATTTTGTTTTCATGATTTTTGTATAGCAATGAGATCAATGTGTGCCACGACATAGGGAGAGTGCTGCCACAAATGAATTCCCACTGTATATTTTCAGAGAGTATGGGCTTAATTTTGAGCACAGCATTAATTCAGCTTCCCCCCTCCCTCCCAATCAGGTTCTCATTATAACGTCTAAAACCTTGATTCAGACAAGCCCTTCTGTATGTGCTTTGTTGGAACATGTAATTACTTCCCATTAAAGTCAACAGGACTAAGTAGCATAGTTAAGTGCTTTGCTGAATCAGAGCCTAAATGACATCAGCTGTGCCAGTAAGTTACAGGTGCAAAAAAAGACCATGTTTTTAAAAAATCTGACCTTTTTTAAAGTCAGCTTTCATAATGGGCCGATTTGTGATTTTGTTGTGGATTTTACTTAGCAGATGATACTACTTCCCACCTTTCATCTCTCTCAGATGTTGCCATGCTACTCTTCACTGACTCTCTAGAAAACAGGGTAATCTTTAGAGAAAAATATACTACCAAGATGACAAACAGTACTCTGGTTTGCTAGAAGTGAGCAGAAAAACAAGGAAAGCACATACAGTTGTTTGCCCTTGAAGTTTTGTAATGTGGCAAACTTAGACAAGGAAAAATGTGCATTAATCTTAAAAGGAAATCTACACAACCAAGCGCACATAAAAACCCAAAACAAACAACCAAACCACAGCAGCCCACGAAAAGCTTTCTGAGCCAGCTTACTCAGGAAAAGCTTATGCAAGTTTGCAGCTCTCTTTCACCAGTAACAAGCTCAAACACAGATGTGTGCAGCATGGACAGCAACAAACAGCAACGAACTGCCTCCCCTTTCAGCCATATGAACAATTCAGATCTGACCCAAAGTTCTCACAGGCAACCCTTAAAACTGTTTACCCAAATGGGACTGTCCCAGAGGCAGCTTCACAATGTCACAGTACCTTACACAAAGGTACCTTAGACACAGAACTAAGGATATTTTTCTTCAGTGTTCTGGTTAAAATCTCATTTCATGAATCTCAGCATGTTGCTTGCTTGCGTTTACAGCAGCCGTTCTGAAGCACGGCAAAAACACTGTCATAAGTTAAGTAGGTAGAGCTCATATCGTGTAAAATTTGTGTTTACCCAGGTAAAATATATCTCTGAGAGCACCTGATAGTCTTTGAGAAGCAGCAGGAAAAATAAATCAAAGACAAAATTCATGAGCATCTGTAACTTCTGAAAAAACAGGTTTTGTTCCATTTGAGTCCTCATGCTGTGAACACAGCCTTGGTATCCGAGTACTTAGGTGTCATATTCAGGAGTCTAACATGGAAAATCTTGTGTACGAGGAAGCAGCATCATGAGTTCCACATGATACAAAACTGATGGATGTGCCCATATCACAGAGGTGACACAGGGGACAAACTGAAACACAAAGAAGTGGATCAATGGGATCAAAATGACATGTTTCAAAGTGGACAAATAGCTGTTGGTAAATAGCCAAAAGTAGCATAACAAATAGGAATGCCAATAAGAAATTAGCTATCACCCCAAATTTTCAGTCGCAAAACACAAAGCACAACAAGACAGATATAAACACAGATGTCATGGGAATGAATATCTTAAAAATATCCCGCTAAACATAGGAGCCATGTTACAGGAGGACTTAATTACTGTTTCCAGGCCAAAATAGATTAACTGGCTTTTCAAAAAGCCTCCAGTAGAAGACCTTAACATATATTGTATTATTTGCTTTCTTTTTTAGATTTTCTAAATGTGCCTCTACAAAGACCTAGGGAAAATATACAGATAATTTAAAATTACACACAAAATTCCAGCTACTGCAATGGTCACAATTACAAAACCTTCACAGAATCCTGACCCTAACCCTTCCCAGGTAAAAATCCCACTTTCTGAATCCAGTCACCATCATTCAGCCTGTTTCCTAAGAAAAAGCTCAGGAGAATAGTTGGGTTCTTCCATTATCAATCAAGAGGTTAGCAATTGGGCCATGTCTAACATCTAAAGCCACAACATGCAGTGACAAAAATTATTCCTGGCACTCAGCTTTTCCTTCTCCTCCTCTCTCTGGCATTGTCTGCTTTATCTGCAAGTTTATTTCAATAAATTATTTGTATCAGCTGTTTGCCTTCACCCCTTGGTGCTCCTTGAGACCTCTAAAATATGTTCCTGGAAGCAAGATGACCATCATCTTTTTTTCCATCTCCAATCCTTGCCTTTTTCTTCTGTGGTTCCCAGAGATGGTCACTCCACACAATGAACTAAGCAGAAGTATTGAACAACATAGTGTTTCTCAAAGCCATAATCAAAATTGCTCCATTCCTTTCAGCTAGTATTGTGCCCATTTTATAGATGCATAGAGACAGAATAAGAGTCAGACAGAAATAGAGCCAGTAGAAGACCTGGGAACATAGTGCAAAACTCATTTCCCTTCTTCTGGCTGAAAAGTTGAGCTAAACAATAGGGACAGTCTATTTCAGCCTATTTTCAGGTAGCGGGTCTCAGAGATATTTTCATACCAACGGTAAAAGCAGGTCTACATATCTCAGGAGATTTTTTTCCCCAGCTTCAGTCAGTGGAAAAGAGGAACACGTAAATCGTAACACATTAAAATGAAGGGGGAGGATCCGCTTGCTTTCTGTGCTGAGCAACAGATGTTGTTATAACACTGTTATGCTCAGATGAGTTATCATAGACTTTCTGGATGACAAATTGAAGATAATTAGAAAAATAACCCTGTAACTGAATGCTTATAATCCCATTATTGACTTTTAATTCATAATCTGTATCTTACTGAACTAAGCAGCCATGCTATAAATTTAATACACATTGCATGACAGTCCAAGCTTTCCAAAACTTCATTTGCAATAGTATCTGCAGCTCTTAGCCACAGTAATTTATAATAATAATCAGTAAATATTACATAGAATTGATGTTATTCACTGTAAAACAGGAATCAGAAATTTCACATTATAGGCCAGAATCAGCCCAAATTTTCACAGAAAAGGTTTTCTTATTTACATAAGTTTTACAGGGGTAAGGAGACACTGACTGCAGAATTTCATCACAAAAGGCAGTAGGTAGGTCTGTGCTTTAAAGGAAACCTTAACCTGCTGCAGGCAGCAGTTCATGGTCTGTACATTGACCCAAGGAGAGAAAATTTAATTCAAGACTACCCTACATTCATCTCTGAAGTTAAATGCTTTTTCCACTTTATTTCTATAGATTTACTGAAGCAAATTACCAACTGGTTATTTGCACTTTCACATGCTTAGTAATTTATGTCCAATGTAGAGTTTACACCGGATTCCATGGCAAGCATTTCTCCCCTGATACCTGCTCTTATGCCTTGTTACTTGTCCTATTCTTGTACTCTATGAGGGACCCCTTTCCTGCAGCACTTGGGGTTTGCCTGTTCACTCATCGCCATTTCTGTTGCCTCTTTTGAAAGCCACATTGATTTCACTTTTGATTACTTCTACATTAACCATTAAGAAAACTATGAATCTCCATTCAAACTGTGCCTTGTCACTGCCATGTATTCTAAGAAATATCTCTGCTGAAAATATTGTCATACATTATATCAGTCCTTCAGGATAAGCAGAATAAACAGAAAGGTTTGGAGCTGGGTGATCAGATTCCCATTTCTACAGGGCATCCCGGGACTGCTTGTCTCTGTATTAAGTAAAGAGACCCCACTAGTCCAGTTTTGTGCTATGCAGAATTCTGGACAACCTCAGGCCGCTCAGGGTAGGATCCCTCTCTGTGCTGCGCACAATATGCTGGCTGCACACTAGCTGGGGGAAGACCTGGGCAAAAAATGCTAGATAAAAACACCCATCTTCAGACAACAGCTCTAGCATTTGTTCTTGCTCTACTTCCGCTCCTCAAAATATAGCTATGTTGGAGGCAATATTTGTGAAGCCAGCAAGCTGGTATAACAAAAACCTGAATACAGGGCAACAACATTGCAGGGAAGAGAGGTACACTGCCTTGTGTCACCAAGTCTCGTTCATCCCCAGAACTGCTGTGGGAAACTGAATCATTCTCATCTGTTGAAGCTGTTTTGTATGCAGCAGATATCAAGCTTGCAAGATGTAACAGTCATTCTGCAGACAGAAAGGTAACCACCTTTCAACTATCCACCATTTCTTCAAAGTTAATCCTAGAGTTAGATATTTAGAAGCCCACAGGTTATCTCAGAGCACAGCTTTTACTGTGTTCATGTGAATACACATATCACTAAACATGCATATTTGGCTAACTCTCTCTATTTTGGGGAAAATAAGAAAACCTTTGCCACTGAAACTGTCCTATGCGTAGACCTTACTGATGATACTTGTGATTTCATGGGAAGTTGACAGCCTTTAATGCAGATTCTACAGCTAAGAACAAATGCAAATGTCTCCCACTTGGTCTTAATGTATTGCAATAAGTACAATTCAGTTTCTTTTGATTTATCAGAAAAAATAGACTTTAAGTGGGAACAGTAGTCCTCAAATCAAACCAACAAACCAACCAAACATTGGAGCATCATGGAATTGACAGTTAAGTATTCTTGAAGAAGTCATTGGTTTGGGGACACAGACTTTTTTATACCAACATTTGTAACTCTCCTTTTACCAACTGCAAGTTCCTTCTCTCCTTCTCCAACTGCAAGTCAGTTGTTGGCTCAGACACTTTAAGCCGTTCTCTAATATTATTCAGATCACAAAGATAATGACAGTTTGCACATTGGTATAGGAGAGCCCAATCATCACTACAAGTGTGTCCTTCAGCACTCGATGTGTACATTCTGGTTGCAACCTATTCAGAAACCTCTGGTCCTGAAGAAGCTTTCCAAGAACCTGTGGCACACATGAAAGAAAATGTATAAGCCAACGGTCAAATGAAAAACTCTGGTAATCTGACCCAGGGAGTCTTTAGGGCTGAGTGCCTTTCTATGTAATCCAGAAGGTTCCTCGATTGCGTGGAAGACAACTTCCTTCTGCAAGTAATAGAGGAGCCGACAAGGAGAGGTGCCATGCTTGACCTCGTCCTCACCAACAGGGAAGGGCTGGTTGGGAATGTAACGCTCCAGGGCAGCCTTGATTGCAGCGATCATGAGATGGTTGAGTTTGAGATCCTCAGGACAGTGAGAAGAGCGTGCAGCAAGCTCACTGCCCTGGACTTCAAGAGAGCAGACTTTGGCCTCTTCAGGAACCTGCTCAGTAAGGTTCCATGGGATACAGCCCTAGAGGGCAGGGGGGCCCAAGACTGTTGGTTGATATTCAAGGATCACCTGCTGCAAGCTCAGGAGCGATGCATCCCAACTAGAAGGAAGTTCAGCAGGAGGGCCAGGAGACCTCCTTGGATGGATAAGGAGCTGCTGAGCAAAATTCGAAAGAAAAAAGAGGCTTATAAAAGGTGGAAGCAAGGTCAGGCGGCCTGGGGAGAATACAGGGATGTTGTCCGGGAAGCTAGGGACCAGGCTAGGAAAGTTAAGGCCCACTTAGAATTAAACTTGGCTAGGGATGTAAAGGATAACAGGAAGGGATTTTATAGGTACATTGCCAATAAAAGACAGGTTAGGGACAACGTGGGCCCTCTCCAGAAGCTATTGGGAGAACTGGCTGCCCTGGATTTGGAGAAGGCTGAGGTTCTTAATGACTTCTTTGCCTCAGTCTTTACGGGCAAATGCTCTGTCCACACCACCCAAGTCTTGGAAGGCAGACGCGGGGACGGTGAGGGTGGGGACCCTGGGCCCACTGTGGGGGAGGATCTTGTTTGGGACCACCTTAGGAACCTGAATGTATACAAGTCCATGGGACCTGATGAAATCCATCCAAGGGTCCTGAAGGAGCTGGCAAAGGAAGTTGCTAAGCCACTATCCATCATATTTGAAAAATCATGGCAGTCAGGTGAAGTTCCCGATGACTGGAAAAAGGGAAATATAACCCCCATTTTTAAGAAGGGGAAAATGGATGAGCCAGGGAATTACAGACCAGTCAGTCTCACCTCTGTGCCTGGCAAAATCTTGGAGCGGATTCTCCTGGAAGGCATGCTAAGGCACATGAAAACCAACAAGGTGCTTGGTGACAGCCAGCATGGCTTCACTAAGGGGAAATCCTGCCTGACCAATCTGGTGACCTTCTATGAAGGGGCTACGGAACTGATGGACAGGGGCAGAGCAGTTGATGTCATCTACCTGGACTTGTGTAAAGCCTTTGACACTGTCTCCCATGACATCCTTCTCTCTAAGTTGGAGAGACATCAATTTGATAGGTGGACCACTCGGTGGATAAAGAACTGGCTGGATGGCGCACGCAAAGAGTTGTGCTCAGTGGCTCAGTGTCCAGCTGGAGACCGGTAACGAGTGGTGTCCCCCAGGGATCGGTGTTGGGACCGGTCTTGTTCAACATCTTTGTGGGTGACATGGACAGTGGGATTGAGTGCGCCCTCAGCAAGTTTGCTGATGACACCAAGCTGTGTGGTTCGGTTGATACATTGGAGGGAAGGAATGCCATCCAGAGGGACCTTGACATGCTTGTGAGGTGGGCTGATGCCAACCTGATGAAGTTCAACCATGCTAAATGCAAAGTCCTCCACCTGGGTCGGAGCAATGCCAGGCACAGCTACAGGTTGGGCGGGGAGGAGATTCAGAGCAGCCCTGCAGAGAAGGACTTGGGGGTGTGGGTTGATGAAAAAATGAACATGAGCTGGCAGTGTGCGCTTGCAGCCCAGAAGGCCAACCGTATTCTGGGCTGCATCAAAAGGAGTGTGACCAGCAGGTCGAGGGAGGTGATCCTGCCCCTCTACTCTGCTCTCGTGAGACCTCACTTGGAGTATTGCGTGCAGTTCTGGTGTCCTCAACATAAAAAGGACATGGAAGTGTTAGAACAAGTGCAGAGGAGGGCCACGAAAATGATCAGGGGACTGGAGCACCTCTCGTATGAAGATAGGCTGAGAAAGTTGGGGCTGTTCAGCCTGGAGAAGAGAAGGCTGCGTGGAGACCTCATAGCAGCCTTCCAATACCTGAAGGGGGCCTATAGGGATGCTGGGGAGGGACTCTTCATTCGGGACTGTGGTGAGAGGACAAGGGGTAATGGGTTTAAACTTAAACAGGGGAGGTTTAGATTGGATCTGAGGAAGAAATTCTTTACTGTGAGGGTGGTGGGGCCCTGGAATGGGTTGCCCAGGGAAGTTGTGAATGCTTCATCCCTGGCGGCGTTCAAGGTGGGGTTGGACATAGCCTTGGATGGCATGGTTTAGTGGGAGGTGTCCCTGCCCATGGCGGGGGGGTTGGAACTCGATGATCTTGAGGTCCTTTCCAGCCCTTACTATTCTGTGATTCTGTGATTCTGTGTAATCAGGGACACAAATACACAGTTTTCACATTCATAATTACTAGCATGTATCTTTCAAGGACGGAACAAAGAAAATACATCTATATGAGAAATGTCCCAGCAATGCAGCTAGTCAAAACAGGCCTGCCACAGCTCACCTTGGAAGCCATCTCACTGTACTGCAGTGATTCTCACAGGTTATGTGGAGCAGATTATTTGCTACAATGCACAGGAATGACAGATACCTTTCCAGCTTGGGTGGACCTGGCACCAGACTATGTGTTGGGCTGTACTTCTCTGTCTGCTCCAGATCCTTTCTAAACACATCTGAAGTCATGTGCAGCATGACTTCAGATGTGTTTAGTTAATAAATACTCATTCTTCGCAGACTATCCCAAATCCTCTAAAGCTACTACATGTGCATCTGGCATTGATTAGAGCTAGGCAGAAAGTCGGCTACCAACTCTTGTTGAAGTCTACAGATCTCTTGTGATTTACAAAGCACAATTTATTTTTCATCGCTTTCTTCACAGGTCTTTTATTAACTAAATTCTAGCCTGGGATACATAAGCTACATTCATTTTCCTAAGGTTCAGCTGCCTACACAATTAATCCTACAGGTTTGATTGTGCTTTCGTTCCAAGGCAGCCAATTCCTGTTGTCTCAAGGGGCAGCATCCTGCATTGATAAGTGCCAATTTCCAATTCAAGAAACATTCGCAGTCCTTGGGAAACATTAAATTTTGTATGTATTTTGCAATAAACCCTTATCAGACAAAAAAATAAAAAAAAACCCCAAACCCAAAACACCACCCAAAACTAAACAAAACAGATGACTTTGGAAGAGAGACTTTCCTTCCTATAAAAGAATGCTTTAAGTAATAGGCTATAAGACTATGTGTGTGCATCCACTTTATCTCACTTGCTTTCTCCTCCCTGATACACATTGGCTGTTTTTTCACATGCAAATTTCCTCATTCTTATCACCTAGATGTAAGGTCAGTTTAAAGCAGGCTTCCTGCTTCCTGAGCACATGCTCCAACCACACTGGGCTATGGTAAAGAAGGTAGTAGCAAATTCTCTTCCACTCTCCCATGCAAACAGAAGCCAGATGCTAGAAGCATCGACCAAATTCCCTGCGTATGCCTGCGCCTACTTGTGTCTTCAGCAGTAAGTTTCATCCCTGCTTGCAAAAGTACCTATCTGCATGCACTCTCATTTAAGTACACATGCACTTAACAAACCTTCAACTGCCAAAGTGGAAGGGCAGTGTACCTGAATCTTGCCCTGAGCTCTGGAATTGCAAGTTCAGTAGATGCAACAGCAGTAGCTTATGCTAACTGAGGGCCACCATGATCCCAATGGTCAAGTCATACACAAATAGCTGTAGAATCTCAATCTAAGATTCTTTGAAGTGATCTCCATTTATGTGTATAAGAACTACACAAAGTAGCTGTTGTATGATTCTCTGCAGCTATCTGTGGCAAAGTAGTTGCCTCCTAGAGCTTAGGTGCAGTTCGTAAAAGTGCATTAAGATCCTACAAAACAGAGGGCTGTGTAAATACTGGGAGTATTCTTTCAATATGAACTGACAGAGTTCAGTGTTTTCAGATGGAAGGATTGCTACATTTAATAGTTTAGACGGAGCTTCATTAAGGGGGTTAATGCGCTTAATATAGATATCCCAAAGGCTTCTACTAAATTAACCACAATTTTAAGTTTTGTTGATAAAGCATTCATTCTCTAAATGACTAGGAATAAAAATCTTCCAATTTTATACTTGGGGTTATTGGCACTTCATCTGAAGTGTGTTTTAGAAAGACCGAGCTATAGATTTCTTTAATCTGTAAGAACTTTAGTCCGACCCTTATGAACTGCCACATAGTGCATTTTCATCTGCAAACCCCGGAGGTGGGATTGCCATGGCTGCTGTACATAACATTCAGATTGCATTCAGATGCATAAGATTTTTTTCATTTATGTTTTTCAGTTAAGCAGCTTAGACTCAGTTTAGCATCCTAAAACGCTTGACCTGCTCTTTGGCATCTTGCATGTAGCTCGTGAGCATTAATGCTTCACTGAGCTTGGCCAGACATTCCTGAATGGACTATGAGTGCCCATGACTACTTGAGGTCTTCAGCACCTGACAGAAAACTGCTGCTGTCCCTGCTCCTACTTTGTATCCTAGATGGCAAGTTGTAAGGGGCCTTTTTTCAGAAATGTAGGTAAAGCTCCTACTGACAGGATCCTTCACTCTACCCCTGAGCAAGGTATACCTCAGCTGGAGAGCAGGGCAAGCACTGGCTAACACAGACTACTCTGACTTCTGTGGTGAGGGTCTTCAGGCTTCACTTCTAGGTATGGGCTATAACTTTACACACACAGAAGGTTTATCCAAAATCCCCTATCCTTGCTAACTGCCAAGCTGGAAGCAAGGCAGCTGCTGTGGACTCTGCTTGAGATAATATAATCTGTCAGCAGCAGTATGGCAATAGCTCAGACACAGGGTAGTGCTCTCTCCTAGATCAAACTTAGGAGGGGAGCTCTGTCTGCACCAGACTCTACTGTCGTATCCTGATTCTCTCCACATACTGTGTGAAGCCTGCTGCAGTATGCAACTTACCTGTTTAAATCCTTCATAACATCTCTTCTCCTTCTATAAGTCTAAAGAGTTTTTCCATTAATGCTTCCTGGACAACATTTTGTGATGGAAATTCTCACACCAATGAATTACAAAGCTATTTAAATAAATAATTAGGTTGAAATTCAGTGTCTGATTAGTAATGGATTGCTTTCTTCAACTGAGTAAAATATACAAGCAAACAGATCATACATTAAGTATCTTAACTCCAGCTACAGTATGGAGCTAGAAGGACCAAAAAGCCCAATAAACCATTAACATTTACAATAGTGCTGGCTCTACACTTGCTAAAAGATGTTCCAGACATCAGAGATTATAGGAATATAAAGTCTGGAAATATTTCTCCTCTTGAAAAGCACAAGGCACTCCTTAGTGCAAATCTTTCTTCTCCCTTCCCTCAAAATTTACAGCTGCTGAAGCTTTTCCAGAACCTGTTTGATGATGAGGTGCACTTTCAAATACCTGTTACACAGTGGCTGGTTTCTGGGGAAAAGTACTAGGTTTACCATTATAGTATAGGGAACACAAGAAAAGTAAATAACTCTCCTCACCACAGATAGAAATGAGAATATAGTGCTGGTAGAGTGCTACCTGAAACAGCTTACTGAGAATTCTTGACTGTAATGTCAGGCAAAAAAACAAACTAAAGACTTCAGTTGTACCTAAAAGAGTGATTGTTTCCTGTGCAGACACAGTACTTTTTAAGTGCAAATATTGGAAGTGGAGGACAATGTGTATCTGCACTTATTACAATGAAAACCTGATTAAACAGATCTGCATTCAGCTGCAGTAAAACATCTCAAAATGGGTTTTGTTTTCTCTGTCCTACATTATTATGTGCAGTAATTAGTTTATTAGCCAGTGATTTGCATATAGAATCATAGAATAGTTAGGGTTGGAAAGGACCTTAAGACCATCTAGTTCCACCCCCCCTGCCAGGGGCAGGGGCACCTCCCACTAAACCCTGCCACCCAAGGCTATGTCCAGCCTGCCCTTGAATACCGCCAGCAATGGAGCATTCACAACTTCCCTGGGCAACCCATTCCAGTGCCTCACCACCCTTACAGTAAAGAATTTCTTCCTCATATCCAACCTAGTTTTATCTAATTATCAAAGGACAGTAAAAGTAAAGCAATGCACAAAGTCTTTAGAAACTCTCTTCAAAGAAATGCGTGTCCCCCCCAAATTTTGTCATCCATAGAGGAAGACCAAAAGCTTCATCACAGTTATCAAGCTATGGCAGACTTCAGGTCTGTCTAGCTCAGAATTTGCTTCTACTTCCCAGTAGCAGATGTCTAAGAAGGAATGTAAAAATAATCAGCATCTCAGTGCACTGAACACAAGGAACTCATCTAAGCCATGATTTCAAAAACCACTAACAGATTTGTCCTTCATGAGTTTGTCTGATTTCATTTTGAACTGATTTATCACAACCTCCTGTCAAAGTGTATTCCAGTTTATGTCACTTGACAAATATTTTGTTGTAAAGTTGCTGCTGGACATCTTTATTCTGTTTGTCACAACAAAAAGCAAACATTTTTTTGCTCCATCTTCATCTTCGCTAGGATATTCAGTTTTATACACCACTGTCCTCCTTTAATCACCCCTTTTCCAAGGTGAAATGCTTATTTAGCCTCTTCTTATACAGGCTTCACTCCACATCTTTTATCAGCCTTATTTCTTTTTTTGCTCTTTTAATCAAGCTTTATTGCAGCCTTTTCAGATAAGATGGTCAGAGTCTTTCATAGTTATCAAGATGTGAAAGCACCAGAGACTTCTTCTGTTTCATAATTGTGCTATTCTATTGTTATCAATCCCTTTCCTCATAATTCTCAGCATTCAATGTCTTTTTTTTTCCTTCAGTGAGCAATGATCTAATGTTTAATGAGAAATACCCGCACTGACATCAAAATCTTTTCTGTAATGTTAGTTTAGAGCCCATCATTTATATGCATTTTTAAGTGTCATTTTCCAAATGTATTATTTTGCATTTATCAAAATTGATCTCCACCCGCCAGCTTACCATCCAAGTATGGGAACTTTCTGTGATTCTTTACAGGAAGTATTAGACTCTCCAATTAGACTTCTGCCTATTCTTTCCATATGAAAGGATTGTATGAAAAATGAACATGCAACACAAATTTCAATGGCTTCACATATGTAATCTCTCTTTTTGGCAAAACCTGACCTTTTATTCCCACCCCTTATCTTCTAGCCTTTAACTGAGAATTAATCCAAAAAGGATCTTCCTCCTTATCACATAACAGTTTAATTGCCTGAACAGCCTGTTTCTGTCAAATCTGCACATGCAATTTTGACCAGATGACCTGCAAGACAACCGATTAGGATGTTACTAGGAGCTGATTTCACGCACATACACAAAATCTTTAATTAAATCACAAGGAATTATATGGATTTTGTTCTGAAATGAAAATTCTTCATTATCGTTGTGCTAGCAGGAGAAATCAGGCAGGCTTACTGGAGTCAATAGGAGCCATACAGATAACTGGAATGGGGAAAAAAAGGCAGAGGTACTTTGAATCAGTCACTAACACCCTCTTTATAGGCTCATTACATACGGGCTAGGAGTCTAATGCTCATGGAAAATATCTAGAAAACATCTTAGTGTGTTTCTGCTGGGAACAAAAATGCACACAGCTCAGCTCAGCTCTGCACCTACTGGCCCCACCATTGGTGCCAATGAATGGTGCAAGTGTAAATGGAGATGTACTGCCCTCCATACCTAATTAAATGCCCACTGGCAAAAGTCAATACCTTTTTTTTTTCCTTTGGAAAAGAATAACTTGCAAGTTTCTGAACCATTTTTCACTGCTGAAGGACGGAAAGGGGCATAAACATGTCCCTGTACTGATGTGAAGTACTGATGAAATACAGTGTTGCTTAACATACAGACATTTTCAGTGGGCTCCCCCATATCTCCAGACTTTTTCACCCAACATCAAGACTCCTCATCACTGAAATTTTCTCTTTTTGCATATACTGAATATTTATTTAAATAGCAGGGAACAGAGCATGATCTCACAGGCTCAAGTCTTACAGCTTTCTCTGCTTGGCAGTCATTTTTTTGTGAAGCTTGGAGAACACACCTCATTTACAAAGTAAAGCAAAAACCCCAACTACTATGAAACAGCAACTCTGCCATGAACAACACTCTCTACACGCCAAAACCAACAAATGAATAAAGTATTGAACTTCAACAGAACAGTGACCTAATTTTTCATTGTTTATATACTAATAGCAGCAAGGAGGTTTCTGTGCTGAGGGGGGGGGGGGGGGGGGGGGGGGGGGGGGGGGGGAGGAAATTCTCATATAAAAGTGAAATCAGAGGTGCAGTATGAAAATGTACCTTGTCAAGGTTATTAAATTTATTGCAAAATATTCATTCACACAATAGAATCTACTGGACTGATAATGGCAGCAAATTATTAAAAGCTAGATGATGTTCAAGTTCATGTTTGTAGCCACCAGAAAATGAAAGGCAAACTTAGTTTTTGGCCTTTTGCTACACTGTGAATCAGTTAGCAAAGTACTTTGCTCGTGCTTCTGGGCCATACTATACAAATTACTTTAAGGACACCATTTAGAAGTTCAAAACAAAATCCCACCCAAACACTCCACCTCTTCTTTAATTGTAGGGAATAAATAGCATTTTTACTGTCTTGTTCCTTCCTTGGCACATTGGTCGGAGTTCTAGCTATATTTACCACATTAGTATACAAAACTGTTCTGTCATCACTCTCCATCACTTTTAAATAAAGCTTACATAAAGTACTGCCACTTTATAATTTTGGTAGATCAATAAAGTCGAGAAAACAGCAGCCATATCTGTCTGGTAGCAATTATTAAGATTACATTAGTGGTATTTAGTGCATTTAGGCTATTAGAACAGCAATGTTTATATTTTATATAGGTGGGGCTGATAGTACCAGCTATTAGTAAGATTGCTTAACAGTTTCTATTTTAAGACGCTGGGTTTACTTTTTTAGCTGCTCATAAATTTGAAAACTTTTTTGTAGTCTTGACCATGGTTTTCTATCCTAGAGATTTTGCAGAAATATCATAACATTTTGACTCCCTCAAAAAGTGAGGTTCACTTTTTCCAAGTTTAAAATATGAACTCACCATCCCACAACTTGATGTACTTGTGTTAGAAATGTTAGTGTCCCCAAGATCATAGACTCATAGAATCATAGAATAGTTAGGGTTGGAAAGGACCTTAAGATCATTTAGTTCCAACCCCCCTGCCATGGGCAGGAATACCTCCCACTAAACCATGCCACCCAAGGCTCTGTCCAACCTGGCCTTCAACAATGTCAAACACTTTGCACAAGTCCAGGTAGATGATATCAACTGCTCTACCCCTGTCCATCAGTTCCATAGCCCCTTCATAGAAGGCCACCAGATTGGTCAGGCAGGATTTCCCCTTAGTGAAGCCATGCTGGCTGTCACCAAGCACCTTGTTCTTTCTCATGTGCCTCAGCATGCCTTCCAGGAGAATCTGCTCCAAGATTTTGCCAGGCACAGAGGTGAGACTGACTGGTGCGTAGTTCCCCGGCTCTTCCATTTTCCCCTTCTTGAAAATGGGGGTTATATTTCCCTTTTTCCAGTCATCAGGAACTTCACCTGAGTGCCATGATTTTTCAAATATGATGGACAGTGGCTTAGCAACTTCCTTTGCCAGCTCCTTCAGGACCCGCAGATGGTTTTCATCAGGTCCCATGGACTTGTATACGTTCAGGTTCCTAAGATGGTCTCGAACCAGATCCTCTCCTACAGTGGGCCCAGGGTCTTCATTCTCACTGTCCCTGTGTCTGCCTTCCAAGACTTGGGTGGTGTGGTCAGAGCATTTGCCTGTGAAGACTGAGGCAAAGAAGTCATTAAGAACCTCAGCCTTCTCAAAATCCAGGGTAGCCAGTTCTCCCGATAGCTTCTGGGGAGGGCCCATATTGTCCCTAGCTTGTCTTTTATTTGCAATGTACCTATAGAATCCCTTCCTTTTAACCTTAATTTCGCAAGGAAAGGGCTTGACAAATTCTGCTCCTATTCAGTAGAGTTTTCTTAGAATTCAGTAAAAGTTACTCAAGGAAGATTTCTCCTGCAGCACTGAAGCCAGATGTAGGAATTTAAGAGCACGTGCTCTGTGTCTCCATGGATCTCGGTGAGACATTGCCACATTCAAATACAAAAAAGACAAGAGAAAGGGGAAAGAGGATGAGACTACAGGGAAAATGGGATTAGAATCTACTAAAAGGAAAATAGAAATTGATGTGCTGCACACAGACTGGGGCTAGCACTGGGAAAAGAGGAGAAAATACCAAGAATGCAAAAAGTAGAAGGCATGAGAAGAGATATATCTGCAAGACACTAGCATGCAAAGGAAGAACTGTGAGTTACTTGATAAAAATATGATGCCATAGAAGGGACCAGAGACCCTGGGGCTGTAGGACATTCCCCAAGGGCATTTAACTAATGAGCCAGGAAAGACAGAATAAAGGTTGAAAAGCATATCTGGGCAAGGATTGAGGCTGGATAGAAAACACATGGATGAAACGTTAACCAGAAGAAAAGGGCTGGGATTTGGAGCTAGTATTTAAAAAGTACTGAGTAACCCAGTGATCAGAGCAGGGTTTAAATTTACGAAGAATGCAGACTCACAATGGACAATGGTGAAGAAAACAAAATACCATCTAGCAGTTGACTTTGCAGGTGCAGTCCTGCCTGTGTCTTGGCTGACGTAAAAAACCCACGTTTAGAAGTCAGACAAAATGGCCCCGATGTTTCCAGAGACCAGCTTTGCATTCTTCTCAATGTTCTTTGAATAAAACTTCTGTGAGTGCGTGTGACCCTATGCTGTTAAATACACACACACTTAAGAATATTTTTTCCTCTCTCCTTCAAAGGGAATAGAGCAAAGCCCATCACTTTTAAGCTTTCTGATTGAAAGGGATTTTCCTCCCCCAATGCCCTTGAAACCCCACTTGAAACATCAGACTGCAAAAATATACCCGATTAAACTTTGACGACACTTTCTATCCATGCTTCTGATTCAAGAACCATTCCCGGTCCATTAAATTAGCGCCACTCACTTTTCAGAACACAAAGATGGAAAACATCTGAGATTACTTTCTTGTGTAACCACTTTTGATGTATGCTCAAGAACACAATGGAGACAGAAAGAGATCAATTATGTCCCAGCGTTAACAGGCTACATAGACCCTGGCTTTACAGCAGCTGAATAAATATTGCAGATTAAAAAAACATAGTTACTTTTAACTTTAAAAATGGGTTAAGAGCATCTCAAGTTTCAAAGCTGTTTCATTATTGAGTAAACTATGGAAAATGAAAGAAAAATTTGTTTTTAATTTATATTTTATTGTAATTCCCCCATCTCAATCTTCTCTGTGGCACAACAAATAACAGAAATTTTTTTCTAGGAGTATTAGTCACTTTTACCCTTGGCCCATCATATGTTGCATTGCCAGACCTCAGTGTCAAAGTGTGTGACTATGACTGACAATTTTAAAGAAATCACAGGTTCCTCTTACTAGGGTCTGTGCAGATCATCTGTATAGCCTCAAATGTCTGCAAGACAATCAATTTTCCAGTAGATCTGGATAGGGACCTGTGTTCTATTAGCTTCTATAGAAGAAAAAGTAAATACAAAGAAAATCCTTAGGTTTTGTCAGCATTTTGCTTCTCATTTCTTAGCTATGATCAACTTCCACTTCTGATATTTTATCCTTGGTTATTTCATTTGTCTACTTTCCAATCCAGGGGCCAGAAGGATAAGAGTAAGACTCACCAAATATGTTCTGGAGCTTATGAGGTTTGCCCATTGCAATTCTGTTTAGGAAAAGTGTACTTGCATTAAATAACAATGGCATTTGTACTAAAGAATAACAGATTAAGGCACTGAGGCTTATATTAGTTTTGCTGGATGCCAAGGCTCTATTTGCAGAAATCCTGTCTCTTTCAGAACTTATATGATTCATACTGTTGTCCAAATCTTCAAGATTATGAGGACCATGTGTTCGTGCACATTACAGAAATAACCTGGGAAAATATCTGGTTCTTTATGATTTTATTCAAAATCTCAAAGGGTTTGAATGTCATATATTAATGAAAGGAAAACATAGGAGAGAAAAATCGATCAGGTATTGCTCATCAGGTGTTGAAATCTTTGCTTTCTATTTCTTGCCTTCTAGAGTAGAACCCAAAATCCAGAGTTAGCAAAGGGAGTTTTGTGTTTCTGTTCAAGATTTCTGAGACATAACTTACATTAGTAAGACAACTCTACACAGTACACCACATCTACACAATGACAGTAAATCCAGATCATGCAGAGCACAAACCATTTACAAAGGCCACATGTAGAAGCAGCTCTTTGCCCCTGTGCTCCAGATTTCTAGAGGTACCAAATAAACAGAGCAAGCCCTCTACTTTCTGCCTGCAGAAAACTTCTGGTGGAAAGAAGACCCAATGAGAATGACAGTCCACCAAAATATCTTAATTGAGTAGGAAACTTTCAGAACAAGGCATTAATAGCTATTTACCAAGTAAATACACCTCTTCTTTCTCATATGGTGTGTTTTTTTTTTTGTTTGGGTGATCGAGTCTGGGATTCTCCTCCCTCCCACCCCCCCACCCCCCCCACCCTTTGCAGCAGGAGGAGAGGGAGCTGCGCAAGAGTTCTTATTTGTGATCAATACCCCTGCCTCTGCAGGCTTCCACTTTATTGTGCATTGGGAGTATGAGCATTTGTCTTGCAGAGAGGCACTCACTAGATTTTCAGGCATCATATCTAGATTTTTGAGCTATGGAGTTTAGACAGAAATTGGAGGGGAGAGGTAGGAGGAATGTGAACATCATGAATTTGGGGAGCTTCCAGCATGAGGAAGACAACAAGAGCCAAGAGTTTTCTCCTAATATTTTTTAATTAGGCACCTAAATTCTATTTGTATCTTGTTTTAAGGGCTTACGTCCTTTTCAGACTACCAAGTCACTAAAAAATACGCACGGTTTCATCATTAACAAATATGATTTCAAACCCTGGCCCTGAAATATCTTAATGAATCTCTTAAACCTAATCTAGATTTGGAAATTCCTCCTTGACTTATGCCTTGTTCATTCTTCTCTAATTAGCAGTGCGGTCATGTTATTGATGAAAACCAGGTTCTTTCTACATGTGAAGACCATCTGGTCTTGCCAGCACATCACTCTTCCTACCCCAGATGGCAAATTCTTGGTAAGGCTAAGAGGTGCAATTGCTCAATAATCATACACACACTTCAATTAGTTACTGTTGATTAAGATTCCATGGTGTTTCTGCTATTTACTGTTTCATTTGTCAATACATTCTATGCAATCTTTGCAATCATCACAGTGTTCATTGTGGTGGTTAAACACTTTAAAACACAGCAAGTTTTATCAACTCAGGAAGTCAAACTAATTTTGTCTAAGCACTAACTAGTACCAGTATAATGACAGGCATTTGATTGCCTGTAACTAAGAATAGGGCCAGAATTCTCTGTATGGCAGGATGGGTATCCCAAGAAGAGAGTTATAAAAAAAATCTGAGCACACGTTTGTGCAAGTCATGGAATTGAGAAGAGGTGAAGCAGATCCAAATGGTGTCTAGAAGCAGTAAACCTTAAACTATTTCTACTCCAAACACACATTTAATCCACTATAGAATTACTCTCACCCAGCCAGAGTATTTAGTATTTATATTTATGAGGAGAGGAAAAATAGCCATTGCCTTGTTATCTTTAACATCCTCCTACACGCACTCCCTTCAATAAGCCTAAGCTGCCAATTGCCCTTTTCTGGGAGGCTGGGGAGATGGCCAAACCCCTGCTCAGAGCTATAGCACAGGGGCACAGATGCACAAGGACTTTAAATCATTTAACGTTCCTGAAGAAAAAAGAAAACCCAGAACTATGTAAGCTCACTGCATTATTACAAGTTTGTAGGAGGTTTGTAGTTCAGCAGAGGTACACATGGTACAGCAGAGGTGAACAGCATTGCTGTTTGCCACCCCACGATGCTGGTAAGACAGAAAAGCACAAAAGGATTTGAAAGAGTTTTATAAAGTTCTGGTGGGGACAGACTATACCACCTCCTGGATAAGAGCTGCCACATGCACAGAGACACAGCTCTTGACTGGATTTCTCAGAAGCAGGTTTGGGCAACTTGCTGCATCTTCTATTTTCCCCTCATTAAGGGTTACCAGTACTTCACTCTAAAAACTGATGTTATTCCTATTTTGAGGCTATATATGCCTCCCACTGATTTCATTTTTGTAGCATAATAAACTGAATGAAACCTTGGGTGACTAATTAGGGCCCTTAACCCTTACAGTCTGCCCACAGATGGACCTGCCAAGCTATAATGGACTTCATCAAGGGCTGCCTGGATGTAGCTGAAGATAAAAGCAGGTCATATGAACAACAGGCAAGCCTTAAGATTACCTCGTGGGTTTCCTGAGGCGTGAGAGTCAAGAGCTAAGAGAGCTCTCCACCACTCCTCTCAGCTACCCAGCACATGTCACTACATTGGGTGACGCAGTAGTATAGTATATTTGATTAGACTGGAACTGAATTTGCTCTGGAAGCTATGGGAACTTTAACTACTTGATTTTTCAAGGGTCAGTCTGAAATATTAAAACAACAGCAAACAAACAAAAAAAAAACAAAACGCACAATTATATTTATATTTCCACCATATATTAACAGCACAATAGATTTACATATGAACTATAGGTGAATTCATAACTACACAGTATTAATTTATCCAAGCAAAATGTGTAAACAATATTGAGACTAAAACATGTTGAGACCCAGTGTCCCAAAGAAGAGTCTGGTTAACCTGCGGTTGCCAATGTAACCTAAATTCAGGCTTCTTGGACTATTCCTTATGATACAGTATGCGACTCTGAGTAGTTGAAGATCACATTATAAGGATAACCTTAAATTTCAAACCTGGACTCCTTAAGTTTTTTAAATACAGATGGTGGGTTATAAAGAAACTAGGAAGAGATTAACATAAAAGTGAACAGAACTTTCATCCCAAAAAAGAACTGCACCAAAACCCACACAATCCTAGCTACAGCCATCAACCTCTACCTCAGATAGATACACATACAAATAATGCATCTAGATTTACAGCAGTGACTTTGGTTTTTAAACCTCTATATAGACATCCATATGATTTACATTATGAAACCCACAGATTATTCCTTAATAGAATCTCAGAGGCTTAAATCAATAAACATTATAGCTATTTTTAGGAGGTACCAATATTTACTAAATCTCCCAGTGGGAGAGAATTTACGTTTATGATGGCTCCTATCAGTCTGTGCACTATTTATGCTGCTAATGGACAAGGAAGACTAGCACAAACTGCAGTCAGCTGAAACAAGCTTTCTTTCTACTATTTGTTGATAGCAGATTACTCTCACTTAACCAGTCCTGTGACGCATTTTTAGCTACTTAGAGTTAGGTGCTGGATTAAGCCTCTGGGCCTGGTGTCACTTTTTTTTTTTACTGTTTCTAAATCATCCATTACTGCTTGCTTGGGCTGTTGGTTGCAAAAAGATTTGTTCCCCTCTTCTCCTAAAGAGCTTGTCCTGAGGGCTGTCAGGGGATGAGTTCTCTTATATCCTTATAATATATATTATTGCTTGCACAGGGGCCAAATAAAGCCAGTGCTTTAGTGAAAATCACCAGGGAAACCACAAGGACAGACCACTGAATTCAAGCTCCTTCTCTGGTCCTTTACACTTCTTCGGGGAGTTTCTGATGTCTAACTGATCCTTGTTACTCCAGTTCCAGGTTCTCCCCCCCACCCCATATGCTTTTATCTGTACAAACATAGGTTTCTCTTTAGAGGTACTCACGACATGCCCTAGATACATGTTGGTATCCACATATACTCAGGCATATATGGGGATTCTTACAGTGCTCAGTCCTTTGAACTCAATGTTATAAAAACATGACCTATGCATTTGGCCAGATTCACTGATCTCCTGTAAGAAGGAAGTCTGACACATAGTAATTTGCGATTAGCATTTCCTCAATAGATTGGACTCTCAAACCACAACGCAATGACAGAAGTTGGTTTGTGCTTTTGCAGGAAGCAATTTCAATGGCAGTTTAGAAGTTACTCAGAAGTGCTTGAGAAATTGGACTCCACAGTGCTATTCAGTCAATGGTAACAAATACTCTGACTGCATTGTAGAGTTGAGGTTTTAAAAAATTACCTTAGAATATTGACAGTAACACATTAAATAATATTTGAAGACTTCAGAGAGCTATAATAACAATTACTATTATTATATTATTAATACTGTTATAACAACAATAATAATGAGAAGTCTCCAGCGAACGGCTAAGCTCTCTCTCTCCTTCAAGAAGCAGAGTCCAAGGGAGTAGAGCCCTGCACAGCTCATGGGCTCTATTTCCCCAAATCTAGTCAAGAACTAGCTGGAGCAAACTGCAAAACAGAGACAGCAAGGCGACAAAGCACCATTCATTACCAGAACCCCACTTAAGCATTATGGCAGATGAAATAGAAACAACAGATCATTGATATTCCCATCCATAATGTAGAACAGGGTTAAATACACCTTTAAAATGAGAAAATAAGAATCAGTCATCTCTTAAAAATGCAGCCCAGCATTTTGTAGGGGCTGTGTCCTATTGTAGTGTGTTGATGGGGAGAAGCAGGAAAAGAGTCTTCTTGCTCTGTGCGTTTGAACTTGGAAATGGAAAGCAGCTCCCCTCCTGCTGATCTAAGCTGCTGCAACAGCAGAAAGCTGTTCTAGACACAATGTGCACTCATAATTTATTGTTTCTTTCTCCTAAATGCATTACTTGCTGCTCTTTCATTTCTTTCTTTTATTGTCCTTTTGAACATTGACCTTCCCTCCAGTAGCCATGTTTTTGTAGAGTCAGTACAAAACATCGTTCCATGAGAATGGCAGCATCTAACAGCCCTATTGTTAGGCATGAGAGTAAAAGGAGGGACAGATGAAAGTTTTTAGCATGCTTTCTAAGCAGGTAGACAGTAAGATGCAAAAATAAGAAGACAATAAAATTCTTGTTACACCAGCATGACATGACTTTCTAAGGAAGGCCAGTGTATATGACTGGCAGGCATGAGAGGTGTTACACATAGCACTTTCTTCTTGCCTTTGCCATGCATCTCTGCTAGCTTGTTTCTCCTTGTAAAATCCACATCAAACACAGTAAACCAGATTTTCAGCTTCCCCCCATCCACTTGTTAGTAAAACCAGGGACCTAGAACACCAGGGCTGAGATCTGGCCAGGTTCAGACAGGTGTAAACACAGTTCACATTGCAGAGCAGACCTTCTGCATCAGAAGATCCAAGCAGAAACAAAAGTATTAGTTAAAGTAATTTCAACTGGCTGTTTTGTTTTCCACCCACTGTTAATTCTTCCTTCCTTTAGTAGACACTTCATGTCTTGCAGCAGGTAGCTGGGTCTGAACATGATGGTTTTTAAGTGTGTTTACTTGGTAGGGAAGCTGAATAACCAGGAAAAGCTGTACCTTGCCCACCTACTCCAGTTCTGTATCTGTTCCTGCATATTTATCCATTCTTCTATTTTCCCCCACCATTTCCCAAACACTGCCAAGTGCATGTCTTAGTAAAAAAAAAAAAAAAAAACACAAAGCAAAACAACCCCCTTCTATATCTGTGTGCATTGAAGTGTCATTGTCTTTTAACTGATCTAAGTCTGTAAATAGCTGGCAATTATGTTCATTAGTTAGTTTCATCCATTTATAGTATCTTCCATCTGTGATTGTTTTTTCCTTTCTTAGTTTCCTTCATGTTTGCTTTGACTTCCCTGAGACAATTTTCTTCTATGAACCCACAGAATTCTGCTAAAACAACAATCTGAAGTTAAAATAGCATCATCAAATTCACACTCAGTCTTTGGAACACTCCTTATGCACTCTCTACACTTACGGAAACTACAGAAAACCTGACAGAACTTTCTCCAATTCACAGAGTGTATCTGCTATTAAGTTGATTTAAGGGAATAAGCCACACACACTGCTCTTTCACTCACGCTGTAATATCATCATGGTACAAGATAAAAAAAAAAAGCAATAGTTTGTCTCAAGCATAAATGTCATCCTTGATGCCTGCCTCATGCTGGTTTGTAAGGCAGTGCTCTGTAGCATTCATCAGCATTTTTTCACCTGTAAAATATTGCCAGCATAAAAGGATTTTGAAACTTTACCAGTTTCTGAAACAAAATATGTACTTCTTGTTTACAGCTGTACAAATGTAAATAAACCCAAACTTATTCCTATCCAGTTTTGATAACAGTTCGAGAGAAATACAAATTGATCTGCAGTATTGCAAAGTCTTGAGTTGCTTCATAAGGAGCTCCCCAGTAAGACAAAGAGGCTTAAAATCAATAAATCAATAAACAAATGAATCAAACCAACCAATGAGGTTCCTCACAGTAGGAGCTCCAATAATTACTTCATCATTAAGAAAAGCAACTATTAAGCAATGACAAAATAACAGTTACCTGTCTTGCACTCCCTCACAGACTGCCCTCACCTCTCAACTGTGTTTCATCCAGTTCCAGAGACTTCCGGGACCTAAGCAAGCCTTGTCATGGCTCCAGGAGGCCTTCTTAAGGAAGGAGGGTTGGTTTCCTCCCCAACACACCTGGGACTCTGATTCCATCCTTCCCCTGCAAGGCAGCTCCCAGCCTGAAGCTGCTCCTGGCCTTATAGCACCTGCTCTTCAGCCCCACCCTAGCATTTCCTTGAAGCCAAATAATAAAAGTGCAACCAAAGAAATAAAAACTAAAACTTCTGACTAACAAAAGGAGAGCAATGATATCATTATTTGAAAACAGAAACATTTCCAAGATTTTGAAAATTTTTGTTTCCCCCTCATTGTCATTGTGATTCCAATGACAACTTAAATTTTTTTCACTTTAACAGATCTGTTCACTTTCTTTTACAGCATGCGTATGTTAAAATGCCTCAAAAGGAAAAATAATGCAGTTTTGCCACTTGTAGAAATGCTAATGCATTTCAGACCATGCAAGGAATAAAATTGCATGCAAATCTGTTATGTTCAGTAGCTTAAATAAAGAATGAGAAGGAAAAGTGGGAAAACGAAAGTCTAATTTCGCAAAATATTCCGTGGAAACTTCAGCCAGAAATTACTACAAACTGAATTTTTACCTTAAAGGCTCACAGAAGATCTACAGTGTACCAAGAGGTCTAATTATGCAGGATAACTGACCCGCTTATTGATTATTTAAATGACAAAATAAAAACCGTGACCCGCAGGTTCTCTGGAGGTTGCATTGCCCCTAAGGCTTCTCTGCCCGAGACACACACAGAAACACTTTGACGCTGAGGTTGCAGCTAATAAGGCCCATGTCCTTCACCTCCTGTTTAAACCAGACTGGCCCTATAGATCAGCTTTTATTCTCCCTGCAACAACTAACACCTAAGCAGAGGCACAGCACTGGGCACAACCTTGACTTGTTTCCTAGGGCAGCTGAGCAAGTTTGAAAATCATGTGAAGAACAGGGGAAAAGGCATAGCCTATGTAAGCTTTACAGGTAGGAGATTCATGTTCAGGAACAGAAAACATTGAAGATTGTTTGCATTGCCTTGCTAAAAAGATACAGGTTTGAAGCTCGAAGAAAGCAATTTTCTTTAGTAGAATAAATTCCTTATGATTACAGAAAGTAGAGTTCCAGTAACTATACCAATGCCTCTCAGTGGATTAATAAAAACAGAAAACAAAATATACCAAAATCATGCCTCAGAAATTACTTTCTTCTTGTTATGTGCAAAGCAGGTTAATCTCTCCCACACACTGTATAAAAGCCATAAATTTTTTCAGGCCTTCTCGAATGCTATGGAACAACTTTCTGGGAACAAAATAAATTGGTCCAATCAGTACCAAACAAGTCAATCAGATCTCCAGCATCAGGATCAGAGGGAGGAGGATGTCTTGGTTGCTGGCAGATCACCCAGTGGGTGCAGAGCTGGCCATACAGGCTGAGGCAGCGCAGCCTGGCTGCAGAGCTCAGAGCCTGGCAAATAACCCTGGCCTTCCCAAGCTAGCTTTATGCTTCTTCCCATTGCTGGGGTTTCTCACTGTGCTTGGATGAATGGGGAACATGGCTCAGAGATCACTCTGCAGCAGCTGCTCTAGGCCTGGAAGCAACAGTCTTTATCTATTATTCAGACAGTGGAGATGCAGCTAAAGACTAGAAGAGCCAGAAGAGTGGTCCATCCACACTTTGAAATGGTTTTTCACTGCTGTGCTGAAAAAAAAAGGGTTTTTTCAGATGCCAGAATTTTACTCCTTGCCTCTATCTAAAATGGATTTTCCTTGCTGTGCTGTAACAAAAGGTTATTTTTGGACGCCAGAATTTTACTGCTTATCGTTACCTGTTTGTTATAAGGACTGTGTAAAGTAGTTTTATTATGTTTGTACTGACCACAAACTGTCTTCTGTTTAAAAAGAAAGATATTAAAAATAGATACTTATATAAAAGATACATAAAACCAAAATGGTAGTAAACAGATAAATTATAAATGAGACTTAATCATTAATATCAACTCAACTAAATGGCTCTGGACCCCAGGAATGTCATTATTTGGTGTTCAGCATTTGTGTATGACAGGTTTTTACTTACTTGTGTACTTGTGCCTGCAGACTCCAGCTGAGTTGTGGGGCTTTAACTGCCCTGGGGAATGAATAAAGACACAGAAAGTCTCACTCTCAGGGTGGTTACAGTCTGAGAAAATACGTCAAGTGCAGAACAAAGGTGCTCAGTGCACTCTCGTGCCTTTCCAGCATATGAAGAGTAGTAGCTAAGAATTTAGCTGAAAAACATAGTGAAGCTTCAAAAAGCATTCAGCGTGCCATGGGCACATTTCTGCCAGACAACTGCCCATGGAAACTGGTGGCAAGTGGGGGGAATCAATAAAAAAAATTATTAAAACCACAACACCTCTGCAGATCTATCTCACATCCCATGCACAGGACCTTTAGCAAATGAGGGCAGGGATTCGGCTGTCTCTATGACCAGATGAAAGTATGGATGATGCTGTAAAGGTTACACAGAGACAGAATTTCTCATGGAAGTCATGGTTACTGAAGTAATTTCAACTATGTCAGTAATTATCTTGCAGGCATTTGGAAAAAGTAAATGACTCAGATGACTTTATTTTCCTGAAATGGTTTTTCTTATTCCAAGTAAATAAAAATTTTATAAAAGTTATACCTTACCAGTACTCTTAATTACATTTGTTACATATAATTACGGTCAAGAATTCACCTGCTGAATAAAATAGATCTTTTCCTTTCTAAGCCATTGTTTACAAATGACTGTATTTATGTTTAAACCCAGTTCTGCTGGCATTCTATTAAATGCTACATGAAATGAACATAATCAAGAATCAACATCAAGGGTTTTTCTTGACCATTAAAACAAGTTTTCAAGGTAGCTTTTCCATAATTATCAGCAACTCCCTATTCAGTAACCCTGAAGTTGCAAAAGCGCCATAAATGCAGCATTATTGGAGACATAAATGGGCTCAAAAAGGGTGCAATACTGAAAAAAAAAATCTAATTACAACTCTAAATCTCTTGATATGTGTCCATTCAAACTTTGAAAGTCCAAAACCTCAAAAGTTGATGCTAATATCTAAACTCAGGACGCTACCCAAGAGAATACTACTCTTCTCCAATGTTTCTATTTGCACAGACATTTTGTGAATATAAACCAGTTTTCTACCTCTATGTTTTAAGCATTACTTTTAAAACAACACAAAATGAGAAATAAAAATAACTGTGGCTCCATTATGCAGCAAATGTAGGCAGACCTTTAGTTTCAGAGTGACTTCGTAACAAAGGCTGTCCACTAGTGTCCCTACACAGCCCTTTTTGCACAATCAGGCTTAAATTAGTAAAGACATATGATGCATTAAGCCATGCACATTGCACTGTTCAGGCTTGAAAGTCCCTCATGTTGAGTAAAGTTTCCCACCAGCTGTTTTTTGTGTTAGTTGTTTTGTGCTCTCATTTGAACTATTACATAATGTATTGAAATGAAAAATTGGCACATAGAGGTATAATGGTTTGTTTTCTAGAGAAAAAGCAGCATATCATTTGATTTCATGGAGACAGAATGAAACGTATCTTTAATCCAAATTGAAAAACAAAGGGAAGTATGCTAAATGACATTGTAGTATCATCATTTTCAGGAAGTATTCATATACTATGAAGACAGGTTTTCATCACCTCAGTGTCATAATTAATGACATATCTAAATCAATATTTTTCTGCCTGAATTATCATAGCCTAAAGCCATTATGTACACTGACTTGCTGCAACATATGAAAAGAAGGGCAGAAAAACGATAACTGATATGTTGCACACCATTTTTGTTTCCCAAGATATCCAGTGAATGCTACAGAAGTGTGTAGTATTGAATCAAATAGACTAAATGAGTGTGCATGCACACACACATGGAATCTATTGCAACAGCACTAACATTCTGCGTTTGCATACTTGTGCACACATAGAAATGCAATCTCCTCTGAGACAGAAAATGGAAGCATAACAATTAGTACGCATGACAAGTGCCCGAGTCATTAGGTGCTCAGTGAATTATTACAGAAATGAGTTGCGATACCACCATCTGGTTTTGAAAAGCTTTGCTGGTGTTTGGGAAAAGGGCTGACTGTCTTCTTCCAGTAGAAAACCTGGGGCTAAGATAACATCAGTAATTCACTAGTGGCCCAATCTTATGTTGTATGTTATTTAACCCCAGCAGACAGCTAAGCACCACACAGCTTCTCACTCATTTTCCCTATGGTGTGATGGGGGAGTGAATTGGAAGGGTAAAAGTGAGAAAACTCGTGGGTTGTGATAAAAACAGTTTAATAGGTAAAGCAAAAGCCTCACACATAAGCAAAGCAAAACAAGGAATTCATTCATCACTTCCCATGGTCAGACAGGTGTATGGCTATCCCCAGGGAAACAGGGCTCCATCACACGTAATGGTTACTTGGGAAAACAAATGCTATCAGTCCAAATATGTCCCTCCCCTTCCTTCTTCCCCCAGCTTTATACACTGAGCATGATGTCATATGGTACAGGATATCCCTTGGGCATGTTGGGGTCAGCTGTCCTGGCTGTGTCCCTCACAACTTCTTGTGCACCCCCAGCCTGCTTGATGGTGGGGTGGGGTGAGGAGCAGACAATGCCTGGACTCTGTGTAAGCAGTCCTCTCCAGTAACTAAAACATCCCTGCATTAGCAATGCTGTTTCCAGCACAAATCCAAAACGTATCCCCATAATAGCTACTATGAAGAAAATTAAGTACCCCAGCCAAAACCAGCACATGGTAGCAGACTTTCACATCAGAAAGTGTTGGCTACACAACTCACCCACTCTATAAATCATGCAACTCCCACAGTGGTCCATCCATAAATTCTGAGAACACAATCTTCAGCTGGCATTGCTTGAGCCTTTTGTCAGGAAGATGCAGAAGTTTTCAGCTTTTGGTCACCGCAATTGGGCTTTCACCACCATATACTTGCATGAGAGACAGATTACCTGCAGGATGAAAACCAAATCTATTTTTAATAAGAGGCAAGTCCAAGAGCTAGGACCGGTAGTAAGTAGAAAGGCCTGAGGGGATGCAGCTGCCATCACAAGTTAATCTTATCATGTGGCAAGTGAAAAAAAAAATGTATTTTTTTTTTATTTAATGCTGCCTAATCTTTGCATACATGTGTTTTGCCCAGAGGTGAATGTGGGCTTAGTTTCAGAGACTGTTAATGCACATACATAACAGGCTTTTGGAACAGGGAGAGGCAACGAAGTCATGCAGAAGTTAGAGTAGGACTCAACATAAGTACAAAGCAAGTTGAATGAGACCCTTGGAGCTGGGTAAGCCTCTGGCAGCATACCAGGGAGAGAAAAGATGAATTTGCTGCCCATTCACACTCACCTGAGCATAGATTTTGAAGTGAAACAAAACCAGAGGTTTTATTTCCCTTCCTTCCTCCCAGATAAGGAGCCCAAATGATCTGTGTGATCCGTATTTGTGTAGCGATACTAATCTTTGGTATAGCTGAAAGTAGTCACCAGTGGGAAGCATGCATTCAGACTCAGTGGAGAAACATTATTCAAATAGAGACTATCTGTAACCTCATTTCCACGGAGTTATATATTGTTTCAAATCTTTGAGCACTGGTGGGGGTGAGAACACTCAGAATCAAGCAGAGGGAGATGGCACTTTTTTAAATAAAGAGGTCAGAAATTCTTCAACATCAGTTTCTGTGTACTCAACACCCTCTTTTCTATTTTTAAACACCAGCCATGCAGGCACTTTTACTGGTAACACATCCACACAGGTTTCCTTGGCATCCCTCAAATCCTGGCAGCGCTATTATACGTGAATGCTCCACTTCTCCATCAATGGACAAACTACTCTCTTTCCACATCTTGTAATATTACACCCTGAGAAGACACTTTTGTTGACTGACATCTCTTTCTTCTTCTTTTTTCTGCGCTGGGATTGGGAGCCTGCACCTCATGAGAGTTAATATTTCTGATTTTTCCACTTACACAATTGAAAAGCAATCTCATGGAAGAACAACTTTCTGCAAGGGAAGACTAGTTTAAAAATACAAAATCCCAGGAAAGAGGAATGTGGAGAAGTACTTCAGCACCCTCGTTAAAATTCAACCCTGTAAAAGCTCACATGAAATATTCATACTTTAATGTCCACAAAGTAGTTTAATCTGATCTGCAGAATCACAACTCTGGCAGTATAATATGTCCCATGGCCATGCAAAATGCTGAAGTGAGCAGAATATGTCCACATTCCTCTGCCAGAAAAATTCTGACCCGCAGGCTCTGGTGCAAAGCACTCACTAAACACCCTGTATAACTATTTAATATTTGTGCCCTCTGAAAAGGCTTTTCTCCTTAGGTGTCTGCCTCTGATCCTAGTAACGGACACTGTTTTTTTGTTCAGTGACCTTATGAATGGAACTGCTACGATCCAGAGAAATTGCTAGCAGCATCACAGACTTCAGTAAAGTCAAGTCCAGTGATTCTCCAGATTTTAACCTAAACATAATTATGTGGAGAAATACAACTACAGAATGTTTTGAGTTCCTCAAAACTCTTTGTCTGTCATCACTCCATTGAACCAACGCTAATCATTTGCAAGTAACCATAATTGATTTATCTGTTGCTTGTAATAACACCATGATAAATAAATTATCACTTAGACACAATAGATTACTAACATTTCCTTTTCTAATTATATTTATGACATATTATTAGGTCTTGCTTCATTTAAAAGCTTACATATGTTTTCCTCATCCCTGTAATCTAATCCAAGGCGCAAAATCTGGATTTGTGCCAGTGAACCCCTTTGTTAATATACTGCTGCACTCATAGAGTCCATCTGGAGTTACTGTTCTGCTTGATGTCACATGGCAGATCCTACCTGCATGGAAGATGAAAGGACATTCAAGGCATGTATTTAGGGATGACAGTTTTCTTTGTGATGAACCACAGAGTCACAGCTTGTTAAGTAAGACTGTGACAGTGATAAAAGACAAAGCCATCATTTTATAGCAGAATATGGCCTATCTATACATGACAAGCCATGCTATCTCTGCTCGCACATGCTGATACCTCATAATGTATTCTCCCAAGTGCTGGACAGAAATAGTCCCTGAAGACAGCACCACTAGAGAGTAATAGCATAGTGCTTATCTGGAAGCAAATGAATGGAAAAAAACCTGAAGTGTACAATGTGTCCCTATTAACATCACAGACAAAGGGAGCTTTCAGTTTAAAGTATTTTCTATTTTCATTAGGGGTTCAATAGGCCTAGAATCAAACAATAAGGACAATAAAGTCTCCTTCATTGCAAATAATTTTCACTCTTTCAATTTTTTATTTTTTTTTTAATGTTGAGAGTAAACTTATCTGTTGGGAACACTCTTTTGGAGGGCTGTGCATCCATACTGTGTGTGCAGTCTTATGCTGTACTTGACATTCTTTGCACTTGACATCTTCCCAGACTGTCCAAACATCATTAGCTGGTGCTCACAGCCTCCCAGGCTGCCCTGCAGGGTGAAAGCCCGTGGGAATGCGGCTCATGATAAGAGGTTGAACTGCCAGGCACATCCCAGAACAGTTGGCATAGGGGGACATATAGAGGTGGCAGTAGGGAACTTGAGGCTTGTACCTTGGTGGGGGAAATGGGAAGGCTTTCTGGGAAGGAGAGACCAGTGAAAAGACATTAAGAAGGAAAAGATTTAGATTGAAAAAAGAGGAAAATATGTAAAAGGACAACAAACCAGCAGGGGAGCATAAGGAAAGAGTAAATTCCTTTTGCCCCTAAGTGTACTTCTCAGTTAAGTTAGGCCCTTCTCTTGGTTTTAGACAAAGCCTTATAGTACACACACAACAGCTTTATTGAGATATTGATCCTTCTGTTAGTAAAAATTAAACCCCACCTGAATCTGGGCAGAAATTAATGCATCTGCTGTAGTGATCCATATAAAAACCTCTGACTTCCTACACTCCCACATGGACAAATTAGCTCTCCAGCAAGTGCAGGTCACAGCAGGGGAAAAACAGTGTGACATGATAAAAAATAGATATTCCCAGAGATAACCCTGGGTGGCTGAGAAATTAGTGGTAATGATACGATGCAAGTGCTGCTTATCAGCAAGATGCCATAAATGGCGTTAATGTGGGTGTTCAGGCTGTGACTACCAATCACATGGGCTAACCTGAGAAGTATGCCCAGTGCTGTTGTACATTTGAGACACACTGGCTGCATTGGCCGGGGCTTGTGAGTCTTTAGAAGTGACAGTGAAAACTGAAAACCTGTCTGCCACTATCCTCTCGAGTTGCATGGTGCACACAGCTCCTTTTCCTACTGTACATGCAATCCCACTCACTGAATCCTTCCATCTCACACCATCCTGTAACCTGCATCTCACTTGCACTGTAACCCACCCATAAATACCTGCAAAAGTCACTGCTTAATCACCTTCATAATTTTCCTCAGTGACACCTACAAAATGTTGACAAAGGTTAAGTAGCCCATGCATCAAGATTGCTCCCTGTCATACTGACCAGCATTTACTGTTTGCTGAGCCCACCCCACATGTTAACTGGATGTCTCTTGTCTTCGTACATAAATATTATATTCTTTGGTACAGTTGTAATATAAGTAAGCACAATAATAACATCAATATTAACCAAAGTATTCAACATTAAGCCTCCTGACTGCCATTTATATTGCCATATAGTTAGCTCAGCATTTCTGATTTGTGTCACAACTTTCATTATGTAAATTAATTGATTTATTTCCCATAGTTCTTACTGTATTGAAGAGAAACTTTTTCAAATTTCCCCTCTTCTGGGCTCTGGACTTTGAAACCCATATCAGCACTCAGGTCTCAGTACCTTTATCCCCGTTTATACATTTACAATACCTTCCTCACTTATCCTCATTTATCCTGAAGCATCCTCTTTTTGCTTTCATTTTCATGCCTTGTTTTATGGGGCTTCTCAGACCTGGAACCCCTCTGTTCCTCCTCTGATTTAGTTTTAAGGGAATTTCTCTCTGCTAAAGGAAATAGCTCTATGGACTGTAGCTAAGAACAACAGCTCCTCCTTGTCTCCCCTACCTGTCTTCCTTCCATTCCAGCACTCCAGCCGTAGGAGCCATCCCACCAAGTCTCTGTGATGCCAACAAGATCACAGCCCTGCAGGCATGCTCATATCTTAACTTCTCTTATTTATTCCCCATGTTATGTTCATTTTCATGAAGGCATTAAAGTTGGGCCCGCAGGTGAGAGTTCCAGTCTTCATTTGAAGAGAAACTCCTTAACCTTTAAAGTTTGAAAATCTGATTTCATATAGAGTGAACTAATTTTTTTCTTGTTCTTATTTTTTCATGATTTTTCAGCTATTTTAATGATTTTTGGATACACTGTTCTTGCTGTTTCATGACAGGAGTTAGGTCTATTAAAAAATGTTTACTTGAAGCAGACTGAATTTTTAGCTTGTAAAATCTTTACTTCATATTCACACATTCTGAGCATAGCCATAAATTGCAAAAGTGTCTTCCAAACATTAAATTCTCAAGAATATGAGTTTTTTAATAATTGATTTTGAAATGTTATAGCTTATCTGTTTTCCTGTAGCCAAGTCATCATATGATTTTGAAATTGGAATGGAAAAATTGCTTTATGAAGACAACCATCATTTTACCCGAAAAAGAACATTTTAAGAGATTCATGAAGTAAAGATAGCTTTTCCCTGGAGTTTTTAAGCTTTCTGCACACCATGGTTCCAGTCTGGATTGCAAGTGCCAAAATGCCACAGAAAAAGGCTGTTCCCTCAGTATTTTTGGCTTAGTGAGAGACAGAAAGTGCTGAAAATTTTGTAAGAAAAGAAGCCATAGTGAGAATTCCCACTCAGCTTTTAGATCAAAAAGGCTGATTAAGCGCAGGAGGTTTGGGGAAGTTCTTCAAATGGAACCAGTACTATAAATCTGCTGATTTTTCTGATATACACTATTAGTGTTAATATTTTGGGAGAGGTTTGTATATATTTAGAATGGGATGGCCTGAAGCCTAAATCTGCCCTCAGTGACTTTTGCTATTGGGCGAGTATGAACATGCAGAAGAAATGCCTATTGATGGCTGAACCCTGCCACTGACATAATTTTTAGCTATATATATGTTTACCTTAAGATGCTCCTAGAGTTATACAGGAGAAGGATAAAATTTAGAGATGTTTCCCACCCAGGGCAGAAGCTCCAGGCTCTTTCTGTGACTCTTGGTGAGGCAGAGGCTGCCACAGTGGTAAGGTTTTACTCTGCTCAACATTGCATGGGATCTAGGAGTCTGACTTTGCCACACCTTCTATGGCAGGGCATGAAGAAGCAATTTGTGACACCAGAATACTCTGTTTAACACAGACGCGGGATGGAAGAAAAACCTGCACTAGAAGTAGAGGAGGACTAGAGTTGGATGTCAAATCTGTCTAAAGTTTCCTAATTTCCTGACGTTTCTGCACACAGAGTGTTTTCGTTTCACTGCTGCATTGGAGCAGGGGCAACACTGGTTCTCAGGAAGACTTGCTGGATGCCTCGGGAGCAACAACTGGAATACATTTCAGGTGATTCTTGTCATTTCTTTACCTCAATCCTAAGGGTTTTCTTTCAAAAACATGACCGAATACTCCAAAGTGTACACAAGGGGTGTTTCGTTATACGGGAGCACTAATCAGAATTTGTGAATTTGTATCATACTAGTTTCTCATGCAGGCATTCAATACACAACGAATATGAGATAACCTCCACGTCAAAGCTAAGGTGTGAACTTAGGATGCTTTTTGGAAGTGGCGTAAATTACTTCACATGTTTCTAGCTAAGAGAATCTGCAAATGGTGTTAGTATGGAGTAGCTTATGATCTTTATATTTACACTTTGATTTGCTTTCTTTGTGGTAACTTTTCACTTAGAGAAACATTCAGACATTTTACTTCTGAAAGTCTTAGTTCAAAAAGTGTTCAGAATTTTAAACATGTGATGAAGTGCTCTTGTATTTTCTTCTGCAATCTCGCTCTTCTTCTTAGACTAAGAGACATCAGGGCAGGGGGGTTGGAACTAGGTGATCTTAAGGTCCTTTCCAACACTAACTATCCTATGATTCTATGACAAATTGAATTACACACTTAACAGGTAGTTCTGATACAAAATAACAGATAGAAACAATATATGCTCTAGGCTTTATTTTTCCTAGCTTAGTCTTGACACCCTCCATGGATGAAGACTGCACAAAATCATCTACAGAAAAACAGGCTTATAGCCATATTTTAAAACTTTTTTTTCAAATTTCCCTGTCATCTAAAGGGCTCATGGAGGTGGTGTGCTAGTGAACTTGCCAACCTGAAGTGTGTTGAAGCACAGGGGAAGTGAGGCTGCTTACCTGTAAAAGATGTCCTGGGCTAGAAAGCACAAGTAATAGTAAACCAAGCAAAACAATACTCTTTCAGAGTCTCCACGAGAAGGTAACTTCATTGTTTTTCTCAAGGTCAAAAAATTGTTGCTAGCAAAAAATCCCCACCCAAAATTCCAGGCTTTTCACGTAACAACACTCTTCCTGTAAACACTAATTTCTATAGACACAGACTTTGGTTAAAAATAAAAGGTCAACAAACTGGATATAATTCATTGACTCTGTGAAGAAAAAAAGAAAGAGAACACAGTAAAAAAATTGCTTTGTAATGCTTCCTTTCAATTACAGTGCTGCATTAGGTTGCTATCATATGAAGTCTTTTAAATATGGTCACATACAGCACAATTTGAGGTGTTTAACTGAATATTGATCGGCTGCTATTTTTCTAAATAACGTTCTTCGCAAGTTCAGCTTTGTTACTTGATACCTGATTTTCCAAAGTGCTGAGCATCTGCAGCTCTCACTGTCTTCATTTGCACTAACTGCAGTTACCTGGGAAATCAGGTCAGACCATGTTCATGTGGCAAGGCCACAGTTAGCAGTGGAAAACGTACATTTTGAAGACTAGGGTGTTTTTCAGTTAGCTACGCTTTATGTTAAGTGTCTATTTGCCCACAGAAGATGCTGGAGCTGTGTCCTTTTGTGCTGGCAACATCCCAGATCAGCTCCCGAGCTCATGTAGGTAAGAGAAGATGTGGGTTGGAGAGTACCATAAGAATAGGGCTCTGGTGTAGCTTGCTGTTTATTCCCTTCTGTAAGCCAATAACAAGGGAAAATGAAATACGAACAGATGCTTGCTTCTGCTCTGCTCTGGCTTCTGGCCAGACATACTATCTGACAAGGTGTAACATAAGCAGCCAACCCTTTCTAGGGATACAGACACTTAGAGAAACAGGGGAATTGAAAGGCAGAAAAATTAGAACTCTGAAAAATACAATTTCTTAGAGCTGCCTGGAAGGTGACACAACTTTTCCCCTATCCATATGCAGAGGCACTACCTAAAAATCCATACTTGTGCTACATAATCTGAGGCCCTTGGACACGTCAGGGTAATGCAGAGAGGTCCTTGTTTCAGTAACTCTGCAGAGCATAAATGCAGATTAGGAAAATAATTATACATTGTAAAAAGAGTGTATATGGCCTTAATCAAGATTATAAAGAGCTAACTACATCTGGGACTACAAAATGGTGTTATCCCAAATTCTCATTAATAGCATCCAATTACTGTCTGTGGTTATATAACTGTTCATCTCACTATGTGGCCACTTATTGCTGAAGTCTGTTGCTGCTCAGCACAAATTGCACAGAGCAGAGTGTGTAAAGGCACTAATGGCATTTAGTTTGCATTTTGCAGTACAAGGATAAACAAATAAATATTCTAAAACAAAAATAAATCTGGGGGAGGGGTTATTCCAAGCAAATTTTGTTAATTTGTATAGTGTAAGATTAGGTCAGTTTTGGGTTTATAGCAAAAAATATGTCTGTCATAGGGTATAAAAGAAAGTAAATGTTTTCTGTTTTAAATGTGTAGTAAAAATAAGTTCACTATCACATAAAGCATACCATTAATTTTAAAGTTGGTTTGGGTTTTTTTTCCACCTGAATGCTATACAAGCCAGAAAACCTTACGGAAATTGAAGTGCTATCATTAGAACATGGCAAGTTTTACTGAGAAGTCTCTGTGTGGCCACTGACGAAACAAAAAGGTTATGAGCCTCTGCTGATAAGAACAAGCAGAGATAAAGTAGGCAGAAAGATCAGGGAGTCAGTAAATACAGCAAACAACAATTATAGCAGGTCAGGCAATTACCAGAAGAAAACACTGATAAGTAAAGTCCAGCAGATAAAACGTGATCCCTTCACAAGCCATGGACATGAGAGGGAATGGCAGAAGACTAAAGCTGGAGTTCATGGGATATTAACCTTACTAAATGGAGGGCTGATGATTGCTGTTGCATCAAATCCAAAAAGCAACCTGTTTGTACAGCAGAATGCTTGTTTCCTTTGTAGAAAGGAAAGCAGTGTTTGAGTAGTAAAGCTACTGTGAAAACCAAGGAAGCAAGCTCAATGAGCCAAAACATAAGGGAACAGTTGCGAACTGAAACAATAAACAGAAGAGTTATGAAAGTCCAGAAGCATAGATTGAAGCAGCAGGAGGAAAAAAAAAAAAAAAAAAAAAAAAAAAAAAGAATCATCTGTAATGATTTCTGAGGGGATGCTTTTTCATTTCCTTCATGGTTAATTGGTTAATGGCAAGATTTCATTGACCCCTGCTGGAGGAGGATCATGCTTCTTAGGGTGGAAACAAAATATGGCTGAAAAAGGTAAAAAGGTAGAACAGGTAGTGAAAGGACTCAGTGTGAAAAAAAGTTAATAAATAGCTCTAATTCTTCCCCCATTATAGGTAAAGTGTCTGCCTATGTTGGAATGAGAATTTCCATTTGCTGTTATCTACTGAAAAATACTAATTTGACAAGAAGCTACCAAAGGGATTTTTGTCATAATGAGCAAAGCATCCAACAACTCTTCTCACAATAATAACAGTTCTTCATCCACAACACACTATTTGCAGTCTGAAAGGACACAGCTGATCCTCAGCTCCTTTGGAAGTGTTTGTTAAACACAGACCCCTTCTCATAATGTAGTACTTAATGGTCAATTCCTTTCCTAAGGAAATTGACATTATAATATAATTCTGGTATTTACTGACATCAAACTTAACATCTGAAGTTATCTACATAAGGGGGAAAAATGCCTCCTGCTTTATGAAAAAGACCATATATCATAAGTAACAATAAACTGATAGTCAAACTGAGACTTCTGGGAACAATCCTGACACTCTCTTTTATTCAGAATATTTGTTTGATAAGTCCTGACAAAGTACTAGCACAGTTTCCTGGGATAAAAACAGTAAAATCAGAATTAAGCATTATAAATTTGCTACTATTCTGCTTTCCCAACTGAGCCCCAGTGCATAAATTTAGTTTTTTTCATCAAATATTCAACATCTTTCAAATGCATATTAGCTTCACAAGGACTCTAAGTTATAAGCCATATTGAAAATGTGCTTGCAAGCAACAGCTTTTATCAACATTGCATACTTGTTTGATAGAATTACAAAATCATAGAGGGAAGTGAGACAGTAGATTTAATATAGTTAAATGTATAATATATTCATATTTACATTTTAGAAAGTCCTTTAAGAAGCACCTTAGCATGTATGACACACAAAACAACCTGCTGTGGCTTGCACAAAAGGATTCTGATAAAGTTACAAGTGAGGGCTTTCAATGTGTGTAAATGCATCAGAATAGTGGAAGAGGTTAGCCAGGAAGAGTAGACATTTATTAATAAAACAATTAAGATTAAAAATCAAAAGTTAGTAGTCTCAAGAAAAAAGAGTTTCAAAAATATGTATGTCAGAAAAAGGAAACATTTGTGAAGACAGGCATTTGTGACAAGACTGAGTAACAATTCAAATGTAAATATTTAGTATAATACAGGGATAAACTAAACAGGTACATACTGCTCAATTTCTGTCAGTACCAGATAGATGTACAAAGGCAAGAAATGCCTCAGAAAAAGATATAGAAACATGAACAAAAGTTCAAAAATAAATAGCCAATGTGTATTGCTGGCTGAAAAGTTCAGGAAAAAAAAATAATAAATAAATGTAGAGTTAAAAAGAAAAGAAACAAAATGTTTCTCATAGTAATTTCCCAAAACCTTACAGTTACCTTCTTAAAATCTGAGGTATTTCTGGAGGAAAAATAAGTATGGGTAAGGAGTTAGGCAAACTTCAGGACAGAGACCAATCACATGAATATTAACTATACATTTTGAGTACCTGTAACTAATAATGGACCCCAAAACTCACATATTGCTTGCCTTGGCTTCTGCATGTGACAGGTTGGGATGATTTGTAGATGCTCCATCTGGAACATCACAGGCTACAGCATACCAGTGTCTCCTTGGCCAGAGACCTTGGCACTCCTTGTCACAGGGCAGCACAGCTGTAATCAAAGGTAAGAGGGTTTCTCCTCTCTTTCCCAACAATGCAGCTGATAGCTTGAATAGTGGTGAAAGCACTTTAATTTGAGTCAGAAGTTGTGTATTTAATGCTATCTGACTGAGGAAGAAACTGAACTCGAATGTGGTGTACTCCAGAATCTCATAGAGAAAGTGAACAGCATTGTCATTTTCTCCTTTTAAGTTAAAGTAAGGAAGATTGTAGAAAGAGTCAGCCTGTTTCTGTAGATGTGCTCTTGGCATGCTGTAAAGAAACCTCTTAGGTTACGACTCAGAGTAAATTCAGGCAAAGGAATGTCTACTCCTGGGCTTCCAGTCATATTTAGAAAGAAAATGAGTAACACAATGACTACATAGGCATCATCTGGTCTGGGCACCCACAGAAACACAAGCTGAGGTGCTTAGGGATTTTAAGATGGAACAGGCAGTTCCTTATCAAATTTAGGCTCCCCAAAGGTTAAATAGTGGCTGAATAGATTTAGATAATTTGTATCCATCAAAATGTTGCCTTAGGTGCCCAAATTCTTTCCTGGATCTGGTCCAGGAGAGAGCAGGGCGTTACGCAGTTAAGTGCTCTGCTTTTACTGAAAATCAATGTCCAACTCCCATATTTTCATTTAGAAGTTTCTTCCCCAGCATTTGTACAGCTTGCTATTATACAACTAATTGGACACATTATACATGCTTAAAGATATCGAAGGGCGTTAACAAGGAGGAAAAATGCAATTATTTAGTCTAGTAGATGAGGGTATGAAAATTAGAAGAAAATTCATGTCTGCAGGAATTTTTTGAGAGTAAACTCTGATCAGGTGAGGAAGGGTCTCCTTAATAAACTGGCAGAAGCTTCAGCACTTCCGTTACTTAAAATGAGAACAACCATGGCATTGGTTAAGTAGAAGAAATGTGGTATTGATGGACAGGCTGATGTGGTGTCATCTTTTCTTCTAATTGATGTCACTCTGTGAAATCAGCTCTCTTTTCTGTTTCGAACATATGATTTTGGAGCAATTAGTGATTAGCAGAGAAGCCTGTGGGAACATGACCTGGCATGGGGCTGCTGTTTGCTTGCCAACAACTTCTGAAATATACATTTTTACTCATTTGATCCAGGATGATAAATCCCAGCCTGGGCCCTTCTGAAGTTGACGTTTTTCTCAGAAGTAAATAGAACAATGAACATAGAACTACATAAAGAGACAGCTTTTTTGTAAAACAGTGGTAAAGTCTACCAGACAATCAATAGTACAAATGTTTTAAAAGGAAACATCCATTATTTTGTATGTAAGATACATGGGAGACAAAATGTGGAGCTCCAGTGCTCTTCAGAAACATTTCTTCACACCTTGAGAAGGTTTCACAGTACTGCAGGTTGACCACCAAACACTAAGCTGTTCTTTGCTCAGAATTTTGCATCACACAGCTCAGGAAGCTCTGTCCTTTCTGCAGAGACAGTGCTTCTCCCCATGGAAAGCAAATCACAGAGGTCTGGTTAACATTAGAGTTTAATCTTCCTTGTCTCTCTGTGAGATGAAGAAGCAGAAGGGCTTCCGGATTGGAAGTTCTTACTCCAGAAAAGATATGTGGCAATTAAACACAGGACAGAAAAATCAACATGCAAACAAGGCAAGTCACTGACCTGGGCAGATACGTACTCTTTTCTTCAGGGTAGCTTCTTCAATTGAGAAAGTTGTCCTATAGCCAGTTTATCCAGCAAAACAAATAAATTTCAGAAGACTACATTAATATATTTAGTTACAAAGACAGAGAAAAATGTAAGGCAACACATAGTTTGCAGGTATTCTATACAAAGTTGGCTGGCTTATTTCACCCAAAATATCTTCTCTAACAAATAATATTTTTATGGCAAAAAAGGTTTTAGAAGCTATTTATATTATTGAGACATCATATTGTCTACATTTTCTTCAATACATTTTACTTGATTTTAAAATTTTCTTTCTTTAAAAGCCTCATCTTTTCACTGAAGTTCTGAAATCTATGGGTTTTGATTAAATGAAAATTAAAAATGTGGAATCTATATTGATAAAATAGAAAACTGAAAGTAAAATGGGAAATGGGTCAATCTTAAACTCCATGAAATGCAAAGAGCTATAAAATGTCAGAATACCAGATGCATTTTGACAGGTAAATGTAGTTAACCATATCAAGAGTGAAAAGTTCATTGTATAGACTTCCAAAAAGATAAGCAAATAAAAGAAATATAAACCTATTTTTTCTTTCTTTCTTTTTTTTTTTTTTAAGCCAAACTTACCTTTTTTGGATCCTGGAATTCTTTTTGAATGCTTCAAGATGAGCAAGCTGCAATCAGTTTGCATTTCAGATGTAGAGTTCACTGTGACTCTGATAATAAATTATTTAAATGAAAATTACTACCCTTTCCAAGAGATCTAAAGAACCTGGTGAATACAAGCCTACACAAGAGCATTTGAAAGTTTCTATTTATTCTTATCACAAAAAAGGCTTTAAAAAAGATTGAAGAAAAACCAGTTTGAAATGTTGATTCTCTGTCCTTGTATATATATTATATTAATAGTTTACTAAGCAGTATAAAGGACGTAAATTCCTTTGTAGAGCCCACTAAAAGACATCACAATCACTGCCTGAAGACAATATATACTCACTTTTAGACAACGAGTATTTCACTTGAAAGATACTTTTTTCAGGTAATTAGTAAGTTTTAGGGAGAAAAAAATATCAAATAATCCCTAGGCTTTGTATAGCCCTCTTAACTGAGATATCTGAAAGACCCCCAGAAACATAACTGGCCTTTGGCTTCATTGGCTGTGGACAGCCAAATCCAGGTCTGCCAAATCCAAAGCCAATGCCTTAAAAGGCCTGGACACAGTTGCAATACAAATGGGAGGGTGCACAGCACAACCACTTCCCCCACATTATTCATTGCATGCGCACTATTGGAAAAGTTTAGGTGTACGGCTACATCTTCACCTATTCCATGCCGTCTTTCTTCTTCTAAAGGCAATGGCTACATTAAGCAGTCTCCTTCTCCCTGGAGGGAGAAGAGCATCTGATACAGAGGCAGACCATACAGTGAATACATGCTAAACATGAGTTATATATATAGGCATGAATACAGCCTATCTCTTGATCTGATCATGTTTCTTTGTCTGCAATAACAGGAGGACTGGCCTGTGCCTATAAATAGTGCTGTTTTCTGCTCTGCCATGCCATTAACGAATAAAGATTTCCCAACAAAGCATTAAATGGGTAAGTGCCTGTTGTAGCTGACTTTTCATTATCCCTCTTTTGTTCTTAAAACATGATAAAAAAGAGCAAGCTGGGTAGGAGTCATCAGAGCACCTATGGCCACAGAAGCTCTGCTCAGATACTCCTGTACTCAGAGGACAAGTACAGTTGGAGTTAGAGAAGTCCCAAGGCATTGAAAACATAAACTGCTGCCTGGAGAGCAACCCATCTCTTTAGGAAGATTATTGTCATCATAAGCAAATGGGATGTCCATGCTTCTTTATTGCTGAATAAATGTTTCCTGACGAGTTTTGACTATATTACATAATTTGCATGAATTCTGGCAATTCATAGGGCTTTGTATCCACTGTATCATCACACATCTCATGGCAGATATGTAATTCTGTGTAAAATATGCATTATCTGAACTAGTGTCTCGGAGAAAGAGTCAAGAAAAAATATTACAGACTTCTTTGGATTAGAAACGAAATATATTGAGGTTTCTATCTCTACACATGTCATGTCTACAAGTAGAGTTTTCTATGTTAGTGATAATGAAAACTGTTGAAAGATTATTTGTTATCTGTCAGTGCTAGTCAAATACAAATGTCCATTAATATAATCAGTAATTATATTCCCCATCAATCACTGAGTAAACTCTTCATAATTTTTCCCTGTACCATAAATTCACTGTACATAATAGTCATCAAACAAAAAAAGAGCAGGATCTCTTTCTAACTATCTCAGATAAATTGTCCACAAATATTTGTTTAATTAACCAACTCTACTACCTGTGTGTCTCCAAGCAGATGTTAAGTATTCCCCTGTCTTGTTTCCTAAGCAAATTAATATCTACCTACACAATTTTTTCTACATGCCACAGCTACATGATTTTAATCTGCTTTCTTATTTGGGGTCAGGTGGTGGTTCAGAGCAGGTGACCTGCAGTCACATATCTTTATTCACATCCGAATCAACTTTCCCCAACCATCAACAAAAAATAATCTTGTTCTGTTCTTAGTTATCTTTAAGCTTCCTTCCCATTAAAAGTACCACTTGTAAGCATACCTTGCAAAGCAAAAAAAACTCAAAACCTGATCTGTTTAACTAGTTTCCGTCTGATGGGTTATTCACTTTCTCTACTCAAAAGTGTTTAATACGTGTTTTCCAGCCAGCAGTATTGTTATCTTATGTGCTGATCTTTAACGAGAACATCCTACAATCTGGTTTTAAACCTGACAATCAGAACTAGGTGAAGTTAGCTCAGGATATTATGTACTGTATTTCCAGCTCCTAACCCAGGTAGCAGCTTTTTGCCATGTTGGCTTGATAAAGGCAGAAAGACTTCTTCCTTTACCATAAATGCATGGGCATTTTTATTACTTGTAAAATACCCTTCTATTTGGAGGAATAGGGGGAAGAAATAAACATTTCTCATTCTAATTCTTATCCAACCAGCTACAGCAGCTCAGAGGGGTCAGGGAAATGAGGACAGGTGACAAGGCTTTTCGTCTTCTTGAAACACAGCAGAAAGTACACTCTGCTTGGCTCTCCAGTGTCTTACTCACATTTCTTAAGTAGCATGGTTGGTTTAAATAAACATAACCTGGCACTCCTGCTAAGAAAGAAAGTTTTGTCCTCCACCATCTCTTTTTCTAGGTTGGTTTTAACTTTGACTGTGAGTACATGAGCACTTGTGCTGGCATACGGCATAGGAACAAACCAAGGAGACAGGGATGGGAAAGGCTGGATTTTTTGAAAACCAATATAATTAGTGCCAGCTTCTGAAGCCATAATGTTAAAGTCAGCACCCTAACGTAGTATTGTCCTGGAATCATCTTGCCTAGGGCCACTACGTAAAACTGTCATCCAATTCAATAATTGGGTTTTGTTCTGCTATCATGAGAAAGAGATATTTATGCTGATATAATGAAGAATAACACACTTAATTCCTCTTAGTTAATTCCCAAATCTAATGATCATACAAAAAATATAAAATTGCTTTGCCTTAATCCAAAACTGTACAATATAAAGAGACTGCTGTAATGATTTGACTGGAATCACTTATATTTTGGTGACAATAGAGTCATAGATTTCTATCTTCTGATGCATTATATGAGGGGTGTATACCTATGTATCTTAGGCCACATGTTTCAGTCTCTTTGTGAGGGTCAACATCAGTTTTCATGCGACCATAGTTCCAAAGTTTTATTTTACAATAAAGATTAAAGAATTGGGCAAGGTATCTGAATAATACAAACTGGCACAGCCCTGTTGAAAACACCACAGTTGTGATCTTTTATTCCAGACAAGGAAGCACTTTATAAAATTATTCTTCAAATACCTTATGAAGTTTAGAGATTATAAGTGGTAAGAAATGGATTTTCTGTCAAATTGGGTGGCCACTGAAGAAAGAAAGCATTAATAACGCTTATAATCCCTTTAAATCCTTAATCAGTCACAGTTTTCAATTGACTGTTATGGTCTCAGGCAATGTAGCAGAATCTGGCACAACTAAACTATGCTGAATTACTTAGAAATTATGCCAAATTGATACAAAAAATAACTTAATTTGTTTACCTGCCTACATGCATAATGTTCCTTCCAGCAATTTTTATTCTTTTTTCCCCCCATATTCTTTTCACTTACCTAGAGGATTCCCATTTTGTCTATTTTTATCCAGTATTTCTTTGCTTCCTTTGTATAAAATAACCTCACACTTTGGCTTTCACTTATTCAATTGCCACTCATTCATTTTGTGATCAAATGTGAATTCTATTTATTTTACCCGTATTTTTCATGTAATGCTAGATAATTTTTAACTCTACAGGTCAGATGAAACTTTTCTGTTTAATGTCTTGTCACTGTGACAAAATTCAGACGACAATCAGGGAATTCGCTTTTATAAGGAGTGTTTTATTCATACTCCACTTTGCCATTTACCACAGTATTTTCAGAGTGATTAGCATGATTTAGCTGGCAGCTCCTTGTGAACTCTTCATGTTCTCATTGAAAACTGAGTATCTGACCCAATTCTTTACAAATGTTTATGGAATAAAATGTGATCAACGCCACAAAATAGCATTTTCATAGGCTCAAATATTTGTACTCTTTACATCTTACAAGTAATTTTCAAGTTCTTACCTATGCAAATACCAAGCAATTTGTCTATTCAGAAATGAAAAAAAAAAAAAAAAAAGAGAAAATAATATTTTTTAATTTGCACTATACTGACGTGAAAAAAGAACTAAAGCAGCACTGACATAAAAACCATAAGAAATCTGGGTCATAGATAAATAAATGGTAAGAAATACCTAAAAGATTTAATTTATGCACATCCAAGTAAGTGATAGAAATAGCCTGGCCCTATCAGCTTGGTTATTTTTCTTTGGAATTTTAAATAATGAGAATAATGCCATGAAGTTTAAAATACACATACCCTACATAGCAGTACCCTTCTTGTTGCTGATATTTGTTTAGTGAGTCTATTCACAAGCCAGATGAATATAAAAATTAAATTCTTCACATTCACCATTTATGCATTCCTGTTTATTTCTAATGCCTTTGGCTGGTGACTGACTCAACTGGCAATAGCCTCACTTTAAAGTGCAGATCCTATGCACTTCATTCCAAAATGTTAAATTATCACTGCTTGGTTTCTTTTTAGGTTCTTGGATGCATGCCATTTAAAAATGTAAACACCCAGCAGACATGATGTAAACATGCAAGGATTTTAGTCAACACAGTCTCTGAGATTCCCTTCACAATAGCAAGGACAGCATAGACAACTGCCAGCTCCATTTGTTTAGATCTTTTAAAATCTGTAACACATATTCAGGAAAACTATATTTCTCTTTAAATAAATACTTTCTATTAGAGCTTTCTTACCCAGACTTTCATAGCACATGTATTTCCCTGGGTCATTTTCCATTTTACAGTAAATAGATAATAGCAACAGCATAGCAATCTGATAGCAGCTTTTCCCTCCATCAATAGTATTTCTATTTAAAGATGAGGATTCAAATTCAGTATTGAAGGTATATGCTCTCTTTTCTCAGGGGAGTTAGTGTACCTGGGCATAACTCATCAGCTCTGTTACTTTAGTAAGGTCGAGTTTAAAAATTCAAGCACTGGCACTAGTATTTTAAATTAAATGTCTAGTGCTCTGCAGCTGTGGCTCCAAAGCTGCACTTAAAATCAGCTCTACTGTCTGTCCATATTACTTGCCTACCAGAATGCTGTTACCACCATTGTGGGTCTAACCAGTACAGTGGAGAGGGTCATTCCCACTGCATCTTGAGAAGACAAGGATCTGCTATATATTATTGAGCTAGAGCCATCATTCCAATACAAAAATCTTTATAAAAGTAGATGAAGAAAGAAAGACTCACATAAAACTGCTTCCTCCATTCAGCTTGCTTAAGCCCTAGATATTCCTGATAGGCAAAGCCGGTGTTCTTGCTATTGAGCTTCTTTTGCCTCTCTTTTCTTTCCCCTTCCTTATACTCCCACTTTGTCCTTGAGTTTTCTGTTAGATAAACAAAGCTCAGTTAAGCTGATTAACAGGTATAGGTACATGTCTATACCTGCATTGGTTAACAGTGTGGCAGTAGATTAGTCAATCGTGAGTTGGTGCCAAAACTGGAAAGTGAAGGAAAATTCCTTTCCTTCTAGGAAGGTAAATGTTCATTCAAAGAAATGAAAAAATGAATATATGAATCTCAAAAGGCAACCATCACACCTCACTTAGGTTATTCTTACTACCATAATCTTCAAAAATTCCCAGTTATCTGCCACTTCTCAGCATGAAAATACAGAAACCTGTTACAGCTATTAACTTGTTAAATGGAGACTTACCATAAAATACATATGAAGTGCAATTACTATTACAGAATACACTGGAGTTCAATTTAATTTCTCTCATAAAACTTCATATTCTGTTTCCTCACATTCTTGATGGGTTGATTTAAGTGATGTAGCCTTTACATTATTTTAAGATATTAGAGATTCTATTTTACTATTGTAAGAGATTGTATTTAGGCCCCAGACCTGTGAAAATTTATGTACATATTGCACTTCAAGTTATGATTTAAGTCCATGCTATTTTAAAGTTAAATTTGAATATGGGAGGTTGTAGGACTCTGTGGGAATTGTTAGTGTAACCTACATGAAATATCCTAGATATTAGACTAACATGGGGGATAGAAATTGCTACTGTGAGTACATGCTTACCATATGGCTGTGTGCAAAAGATGAGCGAAAACCAGACAATGCCAGCCAACCTCAAATGAATAGACTGGCTGAGCCATGATCCATGACCTTCAGTAGCTGCCATGGGCCTTCATGTTGATTTCTGATGAACACAGACCAGAGTAATTAAATTCTTGTAGATTACTAGTTCCTGTGATCATAATTATAGGTACTCTGTCATTCAGGGATTAATTACTGTGTAACTTGCAGGCTTTTTGCTTATATAATATTGTTAGCTTGGAAGCAAATGCAACTGTAATAGTGACATCATAAATCATTTAATAACCATGTGATTGTATGTCCAAAACCAGGCAGAATTCACATAGAAAATACTGTCCTCAATGTAGACACATGTATCTAATTATAATACTCAATGTTTGGGCTACAAAAGTTGAGGGCTGTGACTGCTCTCAATAACCTGCTTATTTGTTTCGAGTAATTGCAAAAGAAAATATCACAATAGCTGCAATTTGAGTATATATCTAACCTATAAGAAAAAATTAATCAAAACAGATGTTTCAGGTCTTATCAGGCATTTTCATCAGCCTTTCACTGCCACCTCATTTTAAAGACAGAAGTAGAATTCCCTTTAATTGTTTGATTACATTTGCTTAGCACCTAACAAATAGGTATCTAAGCATTGCTACCAATATCCTAGGTAAAATAGCCTGGTGCTCTACTATTAGAAGGCAAAGCTTTTAGAAATTGGGCTGGATGTCAGAAATCTTACTTTGTGTAGACCCATATGCCTAACTACTGCTACAGGCCAAAAGAAAAAGAAAATGTTTTTGCTATCTTTTTGTTACCTCGAGTATGCATAAATCAGTTAGTGTCTAATCCCATGGCACCTTTCCAGTGCACTAGAGGATCAGGCAACAGTTATTTACCTTTATGACCCTAATTCTGTACTATATGAAAGTATTGACTTCAGTGGAATTACTCTTAATTCACAGAGCTCTCTAGAGAGAAAGAGTATAATCTTAAAAATTACTTAAAGGAGGGAGAGTAATGGGAGCTTTAAAGTTGCTGGTTTGCTGCATTCAAATGTTTTGGTAGAAATAGGCTGCAAGGTAGTATATGGTCATGCTGCTTATGTTTTAAGCATTATTTTTCCCTAAAGCACACATTTGCTGAGGATTTTGTTAGTAGGGAAGTATAAGTTATACTAATATATATAAAAAAGCAGGATAATGTTTAAGAAAAAGAATGAGAAAAAATTGGTATCAAGAAAATCATGTAAGTACTTCCCATCGAAATTTAAACACAGTCTGCAAAAGGCTATGCAAACACAAGCTAGACAAAAAGTAGAATGGTGCTTGTTAGAGTCTGACTGATATATCAAACCTACAGGAACAGGAGGAGAAAAGGGATATTTCTTCATGGGAAGTGAAGACCTCTGGAGAGATTTATAAAAGGTTAAGATCCCCTGAAAAAAAATACAGGTCTTTCCTCTTCTTTTCTGAAACTAGCTATATAATTTTCTTGTTTTATGGGATCAGTCTTACAATAATTTAGCTACCAGAACAAAGTAAAAAAAAATATTGATCATTAAAGATGGAATCTTTTGATATATTTCAGTAATTTCCTACCAATGAAGAATATTCTAAAACTGCATATCTGAGTCACAGCCATCCCATCAAATGTGATTTACACAGGAAACACAGAAACTATAGAGACATTACATAGTATAGAGAATAAAAAAGAAGCTAAAATAAATTGTTTGGCTAGCAGATGTTAAAGAGAGCAGACATTAAAAATGCCTTTTAATCACTAAACACAGAAGTGATTGCCAATATGTTATTTATCCAGAGATTTAAGATTAAAACTAAGTAAACTATAATTACCGCAAAACTGATTATATATAATGCAATGCGTTTTTAATTCAATTTACTTTTATGCAAAAAGTAATTATTTTTTTCTCCCCTAATCTAACTCCTTTTTTTTCCTTTCATGTCCTCAAGGTATTTTGGCTTGAACTAGATGCACTCTTTGGTGGTGATTGTCATATAGTACTATAATGCTACCATCCTGCCCAAGGTATTTTCACATGTGAAGAGCAGATGGCATGATAGCCAGGGCTCCACTCTCAGATTATCATATCCTATGATTTGTATCAAGTGTGAACTGTTTCAGAAGAATTTCAATGCTGTATACATGCTTAAATTCATAAATTGATAAAGTTTCCCAGGACCCACAGCTCTCCAATTTCTTGTGGCACAAAAAATATAGATGTAATTTTTTTGGCTAAACAGGTGTGTTCTACTAGCTGGTATAAATTGGCTTGTCTGAAATTCACTCAAGAACATGTGTGTATTCAAGCAGCAGCAGCTGTAAGCTTATCAATATTAATATAGAAGAGAATATTGGTGCTTCCTGTCTTAGAATCATAGAACAGTTAGGGTTGGAAACGACCTTAAGATCATCGAGTTCCAATCCCCCTGCCATGGTCTTCCTTTTTCTTTTTCTTTTTCACTCTTAGGAGTTCTTTCTAGCGGTTAAAATGTTCACTAGAAGATCAATAGGAGACACCATAACTACAAAACCCAGTCCTGGGATTAACCAGGCCTAAAGCAAATGACACAAATGAGACATTCATGCCAGAAAGTGATGGGTGACAGAGCGGGATCTTAAGTTAGTTCATGAGAACTAATATGAATAAATTGTTCCCTTATGACTACTTAGTCTTTCAAATATGTCTATTCCATTTCAAATTATTACGAAGCACATGCTTTGGTTATCACATGCCCACCTTTGAGCATTGGCTGGTGCACCCCCCCCCGTCTGCAATAGAAAATGAACTAGAACTAAGCTCGTCTATTGTTATTTTTCAGAATTCACCAAGTGCAGCGCTGTATTTTTTTTACAATTAAAACTATAGAAGGCAGACAGTGCTCAATTGTTCCAGGTAACAAGATCTGTCTAACACGTGCCATCTGCACAGTGATTCTACTACTCCCTATCAAATTACATTTCATATAATAAAATTAAAACAAAATTAAATCAAACTCCTGGTGTCTTTATCTCTATAATGGTTATTCAGATTACTCTGCTCACATGACTACTGGAAAGAAAAACACGCCAGTGCTGAGGACAGAAAGACTCAATAAATAGGGAAATCTGGTAACCAAGCAATAATGCCACAAACTTCCACCTGTGAGAAAGATCAGCAAAGTTCCTGTGTTATGCTAGCAAGAGGGAGCTAGGGGAAAGATAAACATCTGATCAGTGAATGTAAGGAAAGAATTATAGACCTGGAAGTGCTTTATGGCAGATTAACAAATAACTCTTAAAGTTCTAACTCTCATTAGTGAAAAGCAGTGCTGATACAAACTAGCTCTGAAAGCCAGGAGAAATGAGACTTCTGTCTAGATTATTAAGAAAGAAGGGTACAAGCAAAGGCCATGGGTTTATTTTTAATGCTTAGTCTGAAAAGGTGTCGGATATCACAGACAAGTATCCTGCTAGCATACATATATATGACAGCCTTTCAAAGTATCAATCAATATTGTATCACTTACAGAACATCTCAAGCCTCATATGGTAATGTAGTTGTGAGCGATCTTGAGAGGTATGTAGTGAAACTTCCTGTCCAGTGTCAGTGATGAGGCATGACACCAGGTTCTTTAGGGCTTGATTCAGTTCAGCCTTGAGAACTTCCAGCAGAGGGGACTTCGCTGGCAAAATCCCATGTCTATATGGGGTTAGCAGAGAAAGGGCTATGGCAGCACAAAATGGGATTATATTTTTGTCCTAAACAGAAGATGTATTTGTCAGACCCTAGCCTCAAAGGATGTATATATCTTAGACATGGTCAAAGGTATACCTTTAACATGGTCTGAAAATTGCTGTCCACTTTCAAGTGAATCACAGCAGTATTGAGTTTTCGGGAGCAAGTGCAAAGAAATCACTATTTGAGATGATCGCATCTTCTCCCTCTGAACAGCCCTCCGATTTCAAATGTCTGCTTCCCAAAATGTCAATATTGGGAAATATTTCATACAATCATAGAATCACAGAATAGTTAGGGTTGGAAAGGACCTCAAGATCATCGAGTTCCAACCCCCCTGCCATGGCCAGGGACACCTCCCACTAAACCATGCCATCCAAGGCGATGTCCAACCCCACCTTGAACGCCATCAGGGATGAAGCATCCACAACCTCCCTGGGCAACCCATTCCAGGGCCCCACCACCCTTACAGTAAAGAATTTCTTCCTCAGATCCAATCTAAACCTCCACTGTTTAAGTTTAAACCCATTACCCCTTGTCCTATCACTACAGTCCCTAATGAAGAGTCCTCCCCAGCATCCCTATAGGCCCCCTTGAGATACTGGAAGGCTGCCATGAGGTCTCCACGCAGCCTTCTCTTCTCCAGGCTCAATACACCCAACTTTCTCAGCCTATCTTCATACGGGAGGTGCTCCAGTCCTATGATCATCCTCGTGGCCCTCTTTTGGACTGTTCCAACAGTTCCATGTCCTTTTTATGTTGAGGACACCAGAACTGCACACAATGCTTCAAGTGAAGTCTCACAAGAGCAGAGTAGAGGGGCAGGATCACCTCCTTTGACCTGCTGGTCACGCTCCTTTTGATGCAGCCCAGGATACGGTTGGCTTTCTGGGCTGCAAGCGCACACTGCTGGCTCATGTTCATTTTTTCATTGACCAACACCCCCAAGTCCTTCTCCACAAGGCTGCTCTGAATCTCTTCTCTGCTCAACCTGCAGCTGTGCCTGGAATTGCTCCGACCATAGCTTCATGATGTTGTGGGGTTTCTTTTTCATGATAAATTTGGATTGAAGATAAAAACAAAGCCTATATTTTAAGCAGTAGCGTTTTGCAGCTGAATCTACCCCTGGATCTGTCAGGATGCAGAAGCTGTGGAAGGCTGGTTTGGGTAGGCACTCATCAGAGTTGCGCATTACTGTCCTAACTTGACACAAGAACATGGTGTTTTTCTTAAATCCCAGCTATGCTTTCTCTCAGCTATTGACTCATGACATGAGGAAATGGGGCAATGGATATTTATCTAGCTCAAATAGCATACAAATTAATTAGTGTATGTTTGCACTGGCATTTTTTTTTCCAAGAGTTGTGACATTAGGCTTTCAAAACCACCTGTGAATAGCCTGCACATCAAGCTAAAGCATAGTTTCTGAGCGACTGCTTTGGGTGGTACAGAATGTACAGAAGACCTTGTTTTTCTAAAAGCATACCAGAATAGTTTGGCTATTACACTCCGAAAATAAGTAATATACAGATAGCAAAAATGATCATAATCACCAGCAGAATTAATATCTCTCCTGTGACCTAATATGCACCTGTCTTAAATAACAAAGACTGATAAATAGGGAAGATGCAAAATAAATGAATGTGTAATGATGAAGAAATCTTATTATTTCTGAATTATTTTTTTATGTAGCCATGTTTTTATTACTCTTTACAAGCATTAAAGTTGACTTTCATCTGAAATTATTATTCATCCTGTCAAACAACTTGCACAGGATGGTAGACAACTGGTAGAAAAACTAGACAGGGTGATTGACAGGTTGTATCTTACTTGCATTGCAATGAAATAGACATAGTGGTAGAGATAGGAAATTCAGTAGAGATTATTTAAATAAATTTCATCTAAGGCAGCAAAAGGCCCTTTCACAAAACAACATATGTCATTTGAGTGTCTCTTTCTGTCATCATAGATTATGAGCAAAACTCTCATTTACCAAGTACCTGAAGTTCATATTGCCTTCAGTAGGGTTATTGAATACGCCTCTTAGCACTGATGAAAAATCTATCCATGCATTTGAAGCTGCATCAATATAATTCTGAAGATGCTAGCTCCAGACAGGCACCTGGGTTTGAAAATGTGGCCTATATTGCATGTATTTTATCTGCAGAGACAGCAGATCAGACTCATACACTACTTTTGTGGCAGAAAATGCTCTTTCAGGGTATGGGTATCTCTTCAAATGAATTGTACAAACACCAATTTTTATGATATAATTATCTATGATCTCATCTATGATATAATGAAAGTGGGACTATTGAAAGAGAAATACGTAACCTGGATATTTGCAGATTATTGTTGACAGCAATGTGAAGAGCAGCACTGATAATTACAGTGCCAAGAATATTTATTCTGTACAATTCTGGATTCTCCACAATTACAGAAAAATATTATTGAGAATATTATCAGAGAATAATACTGAAAAATTTAATGTGGAAAAATGCAGTTGTAGGGAGAAAATATACATATCAGGTGGAGAAAGCTTCGCCTACAGAACTGAGTGTTAGAATGTGCTAATAATAAAATTGTTAATGACTAAGTGAGCACAGTGTAGAAACTGCAGTTACCTTATTTAGATGAAGTGACTGTGTAAAGTATGTTAACAGAATGCAGAAAGAGCAAAGAAGGTACAGAACACCAAAAATGAAAAAGGGTATTCTGCTTGCTGGGGCTTTCTGATTAACATAGAAACACAATGTACTACTACCAAAGGTATATTTAGGAATAGAAAAGAAATATCACCTTCATCAAGCCAGTGTGGAGCCATCAGCACTAAAGGTTCATACTGTTTTGGTGGGGTTTCTTTTTCTGAGTTAAAAAAGGAATTTATTCTCTCTGCTGTGCTCTGGGACACCATATCCAAATTTATCAAGGTTACTGCTCTCTGATTGAGGTCTACAAGGTCTTTGGGGATATATAACAATCATTCTTAGGAATAGTGGAAACACCATTCACAGGAAACACATAAGATGGACTAAATACTTGAAGCTGTATTTAGAGTCGGTGGAACTTATTCCCACCCCAAACCCATTTGAATTATATTTAATTTTGGCTACTAACATTTACCAGAAATTATAATTTCTAGACAGTTTCAGTCTCTCCTCTTGTACACTTTGACCCCAGATTATGAAACTGTCTCTTTGCCTCTCTTCTTCACATTAAAGAGTTAATTTCTGGTACATTTATACTTCCATTTACCTGTTCTCTCTCTCCCTCTGTCTCTGAGGTTGAAAAATATAAATAATTATAATCAGTAAGTAAGAGTCAAGAGGGAAGACAGAAAGCTGACATCAACGGGATATGTGGCACAAAGGGTTCTAGGTGGAAGGGAATGAAATTTATCCAAAATGTAACAGATCAGCCCAAGAAAAGGAAGTAAAACAAGCCCATATTTATCTGTTAAAATATAATACTGCGCTAAGATAAATTTGTACTGCCTGGAATCTGGTGCCCAACACAAACCATTTTAGATGCTTCAAAACTGTATTTTGTTGATCTTAAGGTAAGCCCGTGATAGGAAGAACTTTGTATATGATTACTGATTGGAGGGACATCCAATCTGATATTGCCCAAAGCAGACAAAGGTTTTCACTGCCTCTTGGTCTCTTCTCAGGAAAAATGTCTAACATCAACCAAGTTCTTTCAGAGCAGCTGCTGTCCTTTTGCCCCTATAGCTGTTCAGCAATATCTCACTGTCAGTTGCTGCAGGGCAGAGGAAAGGAAAAGAGGAGCCCTGGCTACCTACTGCTTGCTAAGCTAGAAGCATATGAGAATGCTATCAGAGCAGGAATTCAGCTCCTATGATCTCAGGAAAAAGACTGAGGAATAGAAATAAATTCCTCCTTGTCACCTCTCTTAAGTTAACCCCACCAGTAGAGAGGTGCCATGTCTACAGAGCTGGTTGGGAACAGTGATTCCCTTTTGTGAAAGATTTTGACGTGGCACATTTTTATTTATTACTGCTTAGAAAGGAAACTGCTTGAAATTCTCTGTGAAAGGAAATTGTGCCAGCAAAGAATGTGCTGGAGCTACACACCCTGAAGGTCCTAGCTCAGGCTAGCTCACCTCATGGTTATCTTGGAGAATATACACTCTGGGACCCTGCTTCAGTTGAATTAGGTGGAACTTCAGCAAAACCAGAAACCTTGCAGCCTCAGGAAGATCTATACCACTGCTCTACCTTTCACTGGCATTAGGATGAGAGGCAGAAATTACCATAAACCTGATTCAAATACAGGATGTACTTCATCATTACTGATAAAAACACATGCAGAATGTGCAGGCATAGAAGAAGAAATCCTAACTACAAAATTCACCCAAGGGAGAAGCTAGGAAAATTAATAACTTCACCTGTCACTTAATGTTTGAATACAAGGTGGAGAAGGCAGTGGGAACTTGGGTACAAAGAGAATGTTTTAGAAATACATGGGTCTAGTTAAGTTAATGACTTACAGACAATAATTTACTCTTCACACCTTAGCAATGAATTTACTCCTCCCAGCTCACTCCATATTTTCTAGGCATATACTTCTGAAGAGACCAAATTTAAGATTACAGAGAATGCATGTATTTATCTTCAATTACTTTTCCTGTCATACAGAATTACTCAGAAGTATACGGAGCAGGGTACTACTTTTGTATACTATTAAAATTCCTCTAAACATAGTATGACGAACAGAATAAATTAATAGAAGTATGCTTCATGTCTTGCCAAATTATGATCAACATTTCTTCTGTGGTGACGGCTGCCAGAATGAGAGACGCAGCATTATAATCTAGCTAGAAAAGCTTTAAGAGGCACAGCACATGCTGGGGTCACTTCTGTCACTCTTAATTGGCCAGAGGGGTCAGCGCACAATAGTCTGAGGCACCCATTACTGACCAAGAACCCAGAGAAACAAGATGTGCATCTGAATAATGTAAATCCCCAAAGCAAGAGCCCACACCGACACTGTGGCTTAAGATGAGGGAATGAAACCCTGTGGTGAGACAGAGAGATATTGAAAGAGTTTCTCAGAGGAAGAAGTGGAAGCCTCATTGCTTGAATTATTTAAATCCTAAATGAATAATACAAACACAAATATCCTGAAGGGCACAATTGCCTGGCAGGTCATTCAGTAGATGGATATATTGATGCTTTTTGTAATTCTGTTTTCATGACCTGTACATACTACTACCAAAATGATCCTAAGTCATGTGGTTTTGAATCCCTAGGCATTCTAACGTAGCAAGCAATAACAACAATGTATACTGTAGGATAAGAAACTTAACGTTCTATAAATCCTTCCAGAAAAAGTTAACTTGCCTGCTGTCTTACACTTTTGCCGTGTGATGTTACCGTGATCAGCCTCGGAAATTTAGCTCACAGAAGTTTTGTTATTATAGATTTTGCATTTATAATTCATATTCTTGTCATTGAATTACAGTCCCTCAGAGATAATTACAGGTAAAATATAAATTGAATAAAATCCAAAATAAGTCTAATATATTTTTTGTGCTACTGAGGGATTAAACTAGCTGCATAACTAGAAATTTGTAATCACTTTTTAGAACATAATTTGGTGCAGACACTTCTTTTGTCCTTTTATGATACTAAAATCTTTATATTCTTTCTCCCATTGAGATATCTGCAGTCCTGCATATTAATAAGACACAATGAAGTTGTAAATCTTCAGGCCAAATACCATCATCACCTCTGTTCAAGTTCATTCACGTCAGTGGTCTTGCCAGAAAGGAAATAGAAGCCTTGTTTTTGGTGGTTCTTTTTTAGAGAGCTAACTAAATCACCAAATAACTATAATCAGACCTAATTCAAGGTGAATTTTGTAACAATAGTAATGAAGCATTCCCATATTACTATGTAGACAGCTGTGTAAAGTGTGTGGCTATAGGATTAGGAAAAACTTACTGATCCTGGAGCATCAGCGTGGTGCAGGTAAAGATAAGTTACTGCAGGAAGGAGCCAGCTCTGGCAGCAGCAACTGCCACCACAGACACCCTATGCTTGTCACAGTAGCATCAGCTGAGATTTGTTGTTTGGCTGCTCGTGATGTTCAAACAGCTGATTTCTATCTTCTCCAACAGAGGTAATTTGGCAGTCTGTTGTAGCAGGCAACTGCATACTTTGCCTCTGCCTAAAGCCAAGCCAGTCATAATCTAATTGATGATCATCATTATTGTGAAGGATTAAAACAAAATCTAGAGCTATAACTTGAAATTTTAGAAAGATATTAAACACAGAAAAGGCAACAGTGATAAAAACTAAAAGGCGACGAGCAGAGATAGATCTTGCAAGGAACCACAAAGATCATCTTAACACAAAATGGGAATCAAAATAAAGTTTCAGTATTTCTTTTGACATCTCCAAAGACACCCCCAGCCTTACTTAAAATTGGAAGCATATACAGCATAGAAGGATGAATAAATGACAGGGCACACAGGAGATACATGGTAAAAGCAACACAGATATCCCATGCTAGCTGGAGCAATGGGGGATGAGGGGAGAAGAAAAAACCCAAGAACTATCAAGATTTAGGAGTCCATTGATTCAGTATATTCAATAAAGCATTTATTCAAGCAGGAATGTACTAGTAAACTGCCTACAGGAAGGCAAACAATAGAATCATGACAATAATGAAACGGAAAACACAGGACTTTGAAAAGTAACAACATATGGTTAAAGATTATTTAAGCTGGAAGAGGAAAGCTATTTTTCTTTGGGAGAGTCTCCTGGAGCATTAAAGAGTAAAAGTATTACAAGAATGCTGGACTAAAACTGTCTGTCTCCTTTATTTTTTATTTTTCACCAAAAATGCAATGTGGAATACAATTAGAACCATTTCTGCAGTTATCTTTTCCTAAGATTAACAGGTCTAACTGCTAAATGCTAAGATGAGGAAACAGGTCAAAAATCCATCTTCAGGCACACATCCCACTAAATTTTCCCAGGGAACTTGAGAAGGAAATGGTCAGAATATCAGCAAAAACCTTGAAACCACTATTGCAAAACTGAGTGCTATCCTTGAGGCCAGGCAATGTCACACACAATTTTGCAGTGGAACAGCAATGTTCAGTGGGGAGCTATGACTGCACTGTGATGAGGGTGGTGCCATGAGGGAAAATGCCACAAGGGACAGAGGACACAGGATCACAGCTGCTGGACGGAGTTTTAGCTCCGGAGGCACCCTCCCTTGGTATTCAGGCTTCTTGCCAAACTGGCAACTGTACAGCTTCATAGATAAAACATATATCTCCATGGCATTCTCATTTCTTTCATCACACTAAAGAGGCATACATGATGAATTCCAACTTTCTCACTTGCATGCATATTTTCCCAATCAAATGCAAATTCTTTCACATTACGCCATTTAATACCATCTCTGAGTTAGATGGTAAATTGTCCAGTTTAAACATATTTTCCTCTCACACTTCTTTCACTGTTGGCTTGCTACAGAAAATTATAAAGCATTATACATGATAGTATTAAGCACTCCAGGAGCAACAGATCATCAACAGGACTGCAGGGGTGTAAATCACAGAGATGAAAGATTTTCTGATGCCACCTATCGCTCATGTAGTTATTACATCTCATCATTCTTGTGAATTTTTCTCCTGCTGAAAACCACTTCTGAGATCTTGTCTTTCAGCAGCAGTTATCTTGTTTTCACTGAGGTTTTCTTGATTAGGAAACCAAAACCAGCCAAGATGGAAAAAAAAAAAAAAAAAAAAAAAAAAAAGTGTACTCTATTTAATGTACATTCACACAGCCAACACTGAACTTCAAACTACCATGAGAATGCAAAACAGAAAAGGTCTTCTGGAGCCACAGAGCTCTGGTCCTTGCTATTTCAGTTTTCAGGCAAGCATGGGTTCAGCAGTAGCAGTTATTTTTCTTCTTCTTAGTAGCTGGTGCAGTGCTGTGGTTTTGATTTTCAGCCTGAGAACAGCACTGATAACACCGATGTTTTTAGCTGTTGCTCAGTAACGTTTACTCTGACCAAGGACTTTCTGAGTCTCATGCTCTGGCAGGGAGGAGGGGAAGCCGGGAGGAAGCAGAGACAGGACACCTGACCTAAACTAGCCAAAGAGGTATTTCATACCACAGCACGTCATGCCCATATATAAACTGGGGGCAGTTACCTGGAAGGGTTAGATCACTGCTCGGGTCGGGCTGGGTATCGGTTTGCGGGTGGTGAGCGGTTGTATTCTCTTCCCTTGTTATTTCCCTTATCATTATTATTATTGGTGGTAACAGTAGTGGTTTGTGTTGTACCTTAGTTACTAGACTGTTATTATCTCAACCTGTGGGAGTTACATTCTTTTGATTCTCCTCCCCATCCATCCGGGAGCAGGGGGAGGAAGAGGGAGGAGTGAGTGAATGGCTGCGTGGTTACTGGATTGTCGGCTGGCCTTAAAGCACGACAAGTGCACCTATCAAACTTAACATGACAGAATGGGGCTTTAGTGAGATTTGAATACTTAAAACATTTTAATCTTTCTTTTCTTTTTTTCCAGCCAGGCACCTAAAGCACTGGACTCTGGACTCCACTGGCTGGTAGTTGGTCTAGTTTGCTGCCAACTGTTGAGCACCAAAAACTAACACTGGTTGCTCAGCACAGATCGCAATTTTATTGGGATTATTTTCTGTTGCTGTTGTAGCAACATTGAAATGCCATTTTTAATGTAAAATCAGAATGAAGTCACTGCTGGTCATTATGACTTTCTAGATGTCAGGTGTTATACGAAGTGCTAAAATAAATATACTCATCTCACTCTGTGTACACTATTCTACTGCTGTCTTTTGGAACTGAAATATACTTTCAGGGCAATATATGTTCTTGGTCAAGACAAAAAAAGCAGAAAGAGAAGAATTCAACCTGCAGCCTCATCCACTGTCCAAACTACATGAAAAGTATGTAAAAATATTGTGGTTTAGTGTTGATTAGAGTCACAAAAATGTTATACTTCTGCAAATTTTATGATTACAAAGAATATATGGCTGTTATTGCTTTGATTCATACCTCTGAGCACAGAGATTGAAACATTTGCTCCTCTAAATAAGGCACACTCCCTAAGATTGATTATGTACCTGATTACACATCACTTACTGTAGCTGAGGCTTTCTAATTAGTATACAGTCAACTACTATGCAACATTCTAAATACAATTTAAGCATATACAGATGATATTTTCAGACATCTTTTACAGTTGCGTAAATCTGGAACGATTCCACTGAGATTAAATTAAATGTAGCCCAGAAATGTATCCGCATGCTCAACAGACTGTGTCTCTCCTCTGATAAATAGAGGACGACACACGGTAGCAGTGAAACAAAGGCCACACCTGAGAAAAGCCCGGGGGAATAAGGAAACACCTGTTTGTGTTGCGGAAGAACAGGTGGGAGGCGGTGGTTTGCCAGCTCAATAGCCTGTGCTGGCGATTACAAAGAACGGTGAGCAGGTGCCTCTCTTTTTTTTCCCTGTGAGTTTACTAAGAAACCTCCACTGCTTTGCGCTACCCTGGAGATGCCTTTCCAGCATCGCATGGCTGCCCCCAGCTCCTTCCATGTATCACCTCACTGTGGTCCCCTGTGGGACCACAGGGCACTGTGGTAGCCCTGCCCATGCTGAACGCGCATCGTTCTGCCTGCTAGATAGTGCAGGAAGCCTTAATTACAGCCTGAAAATAATACTCGTTTCCCCTGGGTGCTTCCCCAATTATTTCTGTGGGATGGCAGAACCTGAGAAGCGAGCCGGGGGACGACGCAGGCGCTCCCCGCAACTGACCGCGGACAGAGGCGCCTCCGTGCGCGCCGGCGGGGCGGCTTCAGCACCACGGCCAGCTCCGAGCGGGCAGTGCGCCCCGGCCCAGCCCCGCGGTCCCGACCCCGACCCCGGCCCCGGCGGGGCGGAGCTTGGCCCCGGGAAGCAGCCCCAGCGGCGGGGCGGTCACAGCGTCCGCTCTGTCCCCGCCCCGGGCCGGGCGAGGGGTGCTGCAGAGCTCACCCCCCCGCCCCCGCGGGAGCCCAGCGAGCCGTCCGCACCGCCCTCTCGGCCCCTGAGCGGAGGCTTGCACCTGCTCGGCACCCGGGGAGCGGCTCTCGGCGCCGAGGAAAGCCCTCTTCCCCGGCAGAAGGGGCGCGTGGGGCGAGGGGAAGTACTCGTCTGGGTCACGCTGCCGGAGGAGGGAGCGATCCCTTCCATCGGGGCGGGGAAAGATGCCGAGAGCTCCGGTGGTCCCTTCCCCCCCCAGCCATTGCTCAAAATGGACCCCCACTCGCGCCTCCTTCCCCCCTCCCCCCTCGACGGGGCGTGTACAACGCTCTCTCTCGTCCCACATCCCTCCCTCCTCCGACCCTGGCAGCGCCTGGGGCTCCCCGACGGGCCACGCTCAGGGGCCACGGAAGCGCCGGTAGTGCCGGGAAGACGGAAAAGCTGGAGCAGCCGAAGGTGGCGGGGCCCCCCCGCCATTAGCACCCTTGGTCCCCGCTGCCCCCCTGCAACCGCAGCCGTGGGGGATATGGCTCATCGCGGTGCTGCCGGGGTGTAGCTCATTCCTGATGCCGCTGTTTGTCGCTGAGTTTTGAAGAGATTTATTGGCTGGCTCTTGCTAAGCCATGCTTGAGTAATCCGAGCTGCTGAGCGCCGTGGTGAAGCCCGGAGGGGTAACGTCACTCCCTCTGGCAGCGGAGCAACATTAGTCTTCCAGCCCTCTAACCATCACTACAGCGTCGGAAACTGCCGGGTCACGGCCATTTGCTTTGGAAAATTGGCGATGTTTGGTGCTAGAGATCGATTACTCTTGTAATCCTACCCTCCCACCTCCTCCTGCTTACCCCACCCCTACCCGCCCCAGACAATAGCGTCCGACTCCTCCAAGAAAAAATAGAAAAGAAAGCAAGGAAGGAAAGAAAGAAAGAAAAAGAAACTGGGGGATGGATCTGACTCCAATAGGAAAAACGTGTATCTAGAAGTGGTGCTAATGGGAAGAGATTTCCGAGCTTCAGAGGACGATGATTTGTCACAAAGGGTAGCCGGCTCGGTGCTTTGGGCTGGAGCCGTGTAGGAAGGAGATCCTTGGAGAAGTCACTGTGCACAGAAAACCGAAGACGTATACAAACATGCCTGTTCGCAGAGGTCATGTGGCACCACAAAATACATTTTTGGGTACAATCATACGAAAATTTGAAGGGCAAAGTAAGTTCTCTCTTTCTATTTTGCTACAGTAGTTTGATTCTGCTTGTGACTAAGTGGACAGCAGCTCCCGACTATTTTAAGTTTGTAGCTTGGAAAGAAAACTCCAGAGGTAAAGAGGGGATCTCTGGCAGGTGTAACATTGGGTTTGATCTAAAATACAGATTACCGACTTGAATTATTGGGCTTTTCCTTTTTTTAACCTCCCCCCATCCCCCCAGTAATTCAAAGATCTTGAATGTATCCATGTTGTATAGCTATAGAAGTTATATCTCTTTGCCTTCTTCTGAACCAGTGAGACTGCTATAAAAGTAGAGTGCTGCCTGTGCAATGTCTAAAAAAAAAAGCTAGATTTATTATTGTTATGATTGTTATCAATTATAATTGTCCTTTCAAAATAAAGCATAACAGACTTCGATTTAGAGGAAACAGATAATATGCAGAGGAGTTATTAAAGAGAAAATACTCTCTTACCTTGTTGTCACGACGGCATTTTAGTATTTTAATGTAGCTGTCAAATATTTCCACTTTGTTTATGGAAGCATAGAATCAGACCAGTGCAAATGCATCCTCAGAGCCTCTGAGATCTTTTCCAATGCAGCAGTTTGATACCTGTCAAGGAGGCTGAAGCTGAAGTGTTTTCCCTGGCCAGAACTCTAGTTCACTGTTACCAGTAAGAAGGAACACTTGATGCTTAAAATGAATTTCATTTAGAAACAGTAGTTTTGATATATGTACATTTATTTAAATATTTAGCATAATTTCAGTGTCAGTCTGGTGCAAATCATTACAGCTAATTCCAGTCTATATACTTCTTTATACTTAAGGCCATGATACTGATTTAATATTTATATTACTTGGAAAAAAAAAAAAAAGAGGATGTTTGTAGTCCCAGTTTCTCTAAATGCAAAGTCAGTGCTGCTAGTCAAATAAAGTTTTCTTGCAGAAAAGTGTGTATATTTTGAAGTGAATAAATCACTGTCTATTAAATAGACAAGTGATAGTGAAAGTTCAGCCTGATGAAAAGACAGTAGAAAAAGTGTGAGTGAAATCTTTTTCCCTCCAAGTATTTCATTGTATTCAAAGACAGAATATCTTTAAAATATTGAAGACTTGTATTGCTAATTTGGCATCATATAAAAACACTTCTGTGAAGCAAGGGACCTCCTAATGTGATTAAGTAAGCAGAAATTCATGTTATTGACAATAAATGTATCAAAGCTGCACATTTATAATTACAATGAGAGCAGTGTGTTATAGTGATAAGCAGAAAGAAATGAAATAAGGGTTGAAAACTTTTCAACCTTTCTGTCAGGTGAGGGTTCGGGAAAGGCTGATGTACAGAGGCATAGAGCTTAAGCAGACTGTACAAAATGTATCCAACATCACCATCTTTGGTTTTCATGCACTCTTCATGCTCCTTTTTTTAACCAAGGATTATTTTCTTTTATAAATGTAACTTTTAAAGCAGTCACAGAGGAAAAAAATACTATGATCTTTCTAGATAGTTTCATTAAAACACTGACTACAAAGTTGCTGCCATTCAACTTAGTGAAAATCCCTGTGTAGTAGACTGAGCTGGTTGGATTTTACCTGAGGAAGCCCTTCACCTGAGTAGAGCCCCCTTCCCGAGGCCCCACGTCTCATCCAGAAGAAGCTACTAACTTTTCAAGGATTTTCCTGGAGTTATGGATGGCAGGATAGCACTCATCATCACCTGGGTTTCTGTGAAACTAAAGAAGACAAAATTTTGTCCTTTTTTAGACAAAAGAGTTTGGCAAAAGTCTTGCATAATTTGGTTTTTTTTTCCTTAAAAGACAACTATCTTAATCTTTGATGTATTTTAATTAATTGAGGTTTATTTAAAAGCTATGTACCAAACTAGCTGCATTACTTGACGGAAAATCTCTGCATTTCAGGCATCCCAGTGAAAAGAAGTGCTGTTTAGCATCCATCCATGCAATTGACACTTTATGAAATGTTGAAAGAGTACTAAAAAATGCATCACTTTTATTGCAGATAAAAAATTCATCATTGCTAATGCTAGAGTGCAGAATTGTGCTATCATCTACTGCAATGATGCGTTCTGTGAGATGACTGGGTTCTCCAGGCCAGATGTCATGCAGAAACCTTGCACCTGTGATTTTCTTCATGGGCCAGAGACCAAAAGACATCATATTGCCCAAATTGCTCAAGCACTCCTGGGGTCAGAGGAGAGGAAAGTGGAAGTCACCTATTATCACAAAGACGGTAAAACCTGGTTTTATTTTCAAGACTTTTTGTGTGTTTGGTCATCAGTTGATTCGTAAAAGTGTGTTTGATTTGCTGGTCAGACCCTTTTTTGCAGTAGTGTTGTAAATTCCCTGAAAGTCCAGTGAAGCACACTTAGTATACCAGTAAGGGAATGTGCCCTGAAAGTAGTGGGTGTCTGAAGTACACCAACCGTAGCAGTAGCGGTGTTTGCTACTGCTGAACAAAAGTTCTTCTCTCAGTTGGTTTATAGATCTCCTGAAGTAAAGAGCCCTACAATGACCAGATAAACACAGAGGGGACATCCTGTGAATGTTAATTTTTATGAACTCTTTCATCTCATAGGACATAGGAATGGTGTATGAGTTTCACAGGGCTTAATTCTGCCCGCCTCACACAGTTGGAAATGAACCTTGATTTAAATGCAGTATTCTACTGGGGAAAGTAGAAGAAAGTTAAGTAGCAAAAATTGGCCTCTCATGAAGAAAGCATTAGCTTATAAAGAAAGGGACAAGTCTCTGAAAAGAGAGATGAGATATTGTGATGTTGGAGTACCTGCAACTGAACCACAGAAGTTGTGCTAAATAATGTCAGAGTAAAAATTTTGGAGTGGCTAAACTATGAAGAGTTTCCCTGTTAATCAGTGAAGATTCAGTATGAGAAGAATGGCTAAATCTGCTACACTGATGCTTTTTCCTGTTCAGAGCATAGGATGAATATATGACTGTACTTGCAGATTAAAAAATGCATATGCATAAAAACTAATTATGAAACATAATAGTTGTATGTAGAGTTTTGGGTTGTTTTTTCTTTGTTGTTTTTTTCTTCTAGTTGCACAGGGTTATTTACAGAAACATCCATCTTTCAAACAAATCCAAGTAATGAATAAGTGTGGTATACCTTATTTTGTCTCTTACTGTGTACACTCTTGGGAGAAGGAAAAGGAAATTCATATTCAAATGCTGAGCTTAAATTAGTTCTGGAGAAGTGCCAGCGTGTTGTTTGCATCGATTTTAGAATCACATGCAAGGGATACTCTTGCATTTTGAAGTCACAGAGTTAAACCCTGTTCTCAAAAATTCTGTTGTTATCTTGGGGAGACTTAAATAATATTATTTTTAGCTCAGGCTGGTATAATTCAGATAGGACTCAGGCCAACCATTCTACCCACGCTACCAGTATTTAAGCATATTCTTCTTAGCACATTCTCAGTAGAGTCTTTTATTCTTAGATCTGGTTTGTTGGTCTGGAGCAGATTTTGGTCAAGATTTGCTGTTATGCCTGTGCTTTCGACATAGGTTTCTCAGGAGACCTGACACTGTGTATCTTTTGCACATCTAGCCTGTGTTTGTGTTAATTTGGTGTGTGTTAAAAATAATATTGCAAAAGGAGAATGTCATTGCTAACTTTCACAGCCACCAGCCTGGAGCACTGTTCTGACATCTGGTTGTTTTAGAGTACTTCAGTCTCCCAAGACATGATGAGGGAGGGAAAGTGCTTAACTAAAGTGCTGCTTATCTGTCAATTATCATAAATATATATTTTCCTAAAATGCTGAATTCTGGCATTACACAACACACCATAATCTATTTGAGGCAAACCGAAGTAAAACTATCTATAAAAACTGCCACATCTTCTAAATAGTTCTGGATTTTGAAGTGTATTATATATGGGAGTTGGGGATTATTCAGTATAAACAAACATACATAAGGTTTCTCTGTAACTTCATTTCTGTGGATAGTTTCTTTAAATTACTAGACCATATGTTTAAAGGTTAAGGAATTTCAAAAGCTACAGACAACAGTTCCAGGCAAATCTGGGTTGAATCCCTCAAAATTTTAGTGGTCGAAATGTGAACAGGACTTACCGTGTGCACTATATGAACTGCTAAATTTCAGCAAATACAATTGAATTATTTCAGATTGTAAATATAATTTAAAATACTAATTCAGTGATTACAGGCAAATATCAGCAAAATGTTCTGACACTCAAATGTGTAAATGTCTGACAGCTCAATTTATATAAGCAGGCTTTTTTGTTTCATTCCACATGATGTTTGATTTCTTTACAAAATGTGATTAAAAGATCTGAAGTTTTTGTAGTAACGTATAATTGAAACTTCCTGTATGACAAATACAATAAATATCAGTAAACATACTCTATGGTTATTGTAAATCGATGAATAGATATACCTCACTTTTCAACTTCTTCACTTTTTTAAAATTTGCAAATTTTTTTTTTCAATATAAAAAGTGTGACATACTCTCTAGATTGCAACAATATACTGAATGGCGATACCTAACAAAGACTTCCTCCAGGATTTGAAGCAAAATGAATTTAAAGAATTTTCTACAAATCTGAGAGTTTAGTGCTGTGTTAGTGGCTTATTTTGCACTGTGTGCATTGAGTGAATATGAGAATGTTTTAAGGGGTCCATCACAGCACAATTAGAAATGGAACTTTCTTTGTGTAACCCAAATTATTCCAATGAACTACCTACTGCTTAAAAGTTTGATTCTACATATTTCATAGCCACCCATTGTATAATATTTAACATAATACTAAGCATACGGAGGAGGAAGACAGCTCATGAAAGTGTGAATCGCTTGAGGTTCCACTGACTGGAGTTTCTGAATACCGTATTACACAGTCCTGAATAAATGCCCAGCCCTTTATTCCACATCACATCATAATTTACATAAGACACTGATTATATTAAAAATTATTTTAACATTTCAAAGTAAAACAAGCATCAGTGGGGTCATATATCCCCTCACTTATAAAGCTGATTTGTCATCAGATGTCCAGCAATGCATATATCAGAAAGGGAATCACTCTACAACTGATGCTTTTTTTTTTTAATTCTAAATACCACCTCACATAGTTTTAAAAAATTGCTACTTTAAAGTTCAACTTAAAAGAGTATTCTTGCAATATGTATTGCGTACGTATTGGGAATTGTGATTCTGATGTTCCCTACTTGGCTATAACCCACTGTTCTAGATGAAAAGTGTAAGATTTAGAGTTTTAAACATCTTGATGCAAGACTGAATGCTGCTGTTTGTTCACTGCTTTAGTCTTTAGGCCAGATCACACGCTTAAAGGGGGACAGAAGGGTGGGAAAACTTTTGTAGCAGACTGATTTTTCAGAAAAGGGCAGTTACTTGATTTTACACTGCCTTAAACAAAGCTGACAGCAGAGAGAGTGGTCAAGGGAGGACGCAAATTCAATGTATCACGGGTTTGTAAACGTGTTACCTAGACTGGGCATGTTTCCCTTTTCACTGTGCAGCGTGGGGAGGGTGCAGAGGGGAGGGAGAGAATGCTTGTGATAGCTTTGTATAGTTGTTTAGATGGCACAGAGGTGGCATGCCAGCATTACTTGCACACTCAGTGGGTGCTGTCCTAACCACTCGGGTGCCCTATCTTCACAAAAGTTTTTAACTTATGCAGCTAAAAGCTGTACTAGCTCATCTTGCAGTATTTGTATCGGAGTAAGATTGTTACAATAGCCTACATTTGGTTTTAATTTCTCCTCACTCGGGTATTTACGCAATCCAGGCAAAGTTCTAGTCTTCTATCCTGTTACAGTAGTGCCAAAGGAGGTGATTACACAGTTATCGAAAGAATTGCTACTGAGAAAATTGGGAACAGATGGATGCCAAAACTAGGGGTCCAAATTTATAGGTTCTCAACACATGAGAAGCTCCACAAAAATCACTGGATATACTCATGGGATTAAAGACTCAGTAAATTTCTTTTTTAATGTAACTATCTCTTTTAAACAAGTACAATAGATAAATATAGACAAGTCACAAGAACTACTATTTTGAAACAGATTTTTTTTTTTTTTAAGTCTTGCCCATTAGGCATTAACATCTGTTTAATTCAAAAATTATACTCTGATTTAGAAGTAGCAGTATAGTATATTCCTCAGTATCTTACAACTTCATTTTCACAAATCATATAGCTATATGATCTGTATTATAGTCAAAAGTAAGACACTGTTGATAATAAAGTTATTTGTGGTGAAAATGTTTGACAGCTCTTCCTTTGAGGACTCCATTTTGCAGTTTAAGTCATGGCATAAATCATTCTTGACAGATGTAAAATATTGCTTGAAGTGGTAAAGCTGTAAAGCTTTTGACATGAAAAGTATAATTGGGGATTCAGAATGGATGTATGATAATCAGAAAGGATTGTAGCATGCTAAATACTTTTTTACTTCTTACTCTACACTTTGTGGGCAACAGTGTGCTGTGTCTGAGCTTACAGAGCTACCTGTTAAAGGAGCTCATTTAAGCTTACCCTATACACATCAGATACTCTAGGGATAAGAAGCACTTCAGAAGAGGATAGGTTTAAGCAAGGGTAAGATCAAGCAATTATTTGAAGAGTGTTTACAAACCTCACAAATTACTTGCCACTTAACCAGTTTGAGAAATCAAATTTGCTACAACTGACTGCAAATTCAACATATTTGTATTTTCAGAACACATTAAGGTTCCAAACTAATATTTGTAAGGCCTTTCAAACTCTTCTTTTAGGAGAATTAAAAAAAAAACAAACCAAACAACACATGTGTTTTGCATTCTATAAATGCTGTGAACCTACCGATCAATTAAAAATGCAACTGAAAAGAAAGATTCTTGCATGTATGTCAAGTCCACCGGATTATCTCTAACATGAAGGTCAGCAAGGGCAGTCTTGACTGAAGATTCAATGCTTGAACCAGAGCTGATGAGAAGGGTTATTTAATCAAGGAACTGTTGAGTATCCTGCTGCTGTAGAAGTTCTTGTTTAAGAAATACTGATTGTATTTTGAGAAAGGAACTGTTACCCCCAACAAAAAGCTGTCCAGTACCCCCTGTCTTAATGCAAGTTTTTCCATACATCCTTAAAAAGCCCAATCAAACATACAACCTTGGATCAAATCCAGAATGTTACTGAAGGTGTTGAACTAGTAGAAGTGGGTGACATTTTCTGATGTCTGTAGTGTAATGTTTCTAAGCTAGGTTTTAATGCTCTTCCCAGGAGGTGTTTTTCCCTTGTCCCATTCAGTATTGTTTTTACAACAAGGAACACCATCAGAAGAAAGCCAGTACCTCAATCATCAGAATAACTCTTTTACCCATCCCTATTCAGTTATGTGCCTGCCCAGAACTGTGGGTGACTTTTTCACATTTCACATGGGATACCTAATGATTATGGTAAAGCAGCTCTCAGATATATGAAGGAGGTTTATTTCTGGGCTGGTTTCAACCTCATTTTTCAATTCCTTGCTGTTTACAATAAATCTTTTTTTCTTCTCAGATTAGGATGAGTTTATTTCCAGTAAGAAGGCGGGGTTCATAGAAGATGATTTCTTCCCATTCACGTATTCCTGCTGATGAGAGATAGTGTTGGAATAAAAAAAAAAAAAGAACAACAATTAATTAATTAATAATTAATTAATACTGTTGTCAGTGTTTAGGGTCAGAAAGCTAAGATTAGATATATCTAATTTTTTCAAATAATGAAGAATACAACTGCTATTATTATAATTACTGAATCTTTAACAGAAGACAATCACTTAGGTTGGAAAAATACTTTTGAGAGTTTTAAGTCCCTCCATGGCGCAAATAAAAAGCCTGCAGGCTAGTGGATTAGGAGTCTTTCATTTCAGTGCAGTGTCCAGAGGGAACTCTTCTGCCACTGGACTTCAACAGTGCAGTTTTACAGCCAGATTCAGAAAGTCACAGGGTCAACTTACACTAATGAAGGGACCCGAATTTCCCTTGCTTGAGCTGCAAAGAATCAGTCATTGCTGACTTTCAAAAAGAGAGTCCCACAGTGGTAAGAAAGGTGTCATGTTGCAGAGCCAATTGGCACTAGAAGGTTACAATATGATATACATACTCAAAGTTTTTCTAAGTTCTTTTGAGTGATAATATCTTATGGAGGAGAGTTTAATCTTTTAATTAGGCTTTGCCTAACAAAGTGTTTTATCTGCTTTGAATGTGCTCCTTTCAGTTTTTGTGGACACTATTTTGGCTTTGGGTTATAAGACAAAAAGAACAGAAGCTGTCAGTCTATTTTTTTTGTGTGGTTTCATATGATTTTATTGTGTCTTCTCTCCATCTTCAGGGTGCATCCTTTCTAATGTTACCTTCTGATACAATAGTTATTTCATACCTCTAATTTGCATTGTCAATTGGTTCTTTCTTTTCTCCACCCAATTGGCCCATATATCAGAGACGCAGAGAGCAAATCAGACATCATGCCTTGCAATAGAATGGGGGAACAGCAATTGCTTTTCTAGTAGCAGCGTTACACATATTTGGTATTATACAAAACTTCAGAACATGGCACTTTGACTAGTACCAGTGTTGACACTGGTGCTGTTCTCTCTGGTTTCAAGCAGTAAAAAAAGAACAGTGGTGTGGATTAGATTTTATCTTAAAGTTTTCAAGGCCACTTTTTAAGAGCTTCCTGCATATTTGTCTTAGTGTATGACTCCGTCTATGTGCTAGATAGACCATATTCTTCCCAGCTAAGTATGGAAAAATACTCTGAATCAAGCAGTACAGGATTCAAAGTAGCAAGACCAAGCTGACTATGGAAATTGCTAACTGACCCTGGAAACTACATATCTCAAAAGCAATCAGAACTGCAGCCAGGAACCTAGATCTAGGCAGAGCCAGATGCATGACAATGACAGTGGGGTACTGTGGCTCTATAGTTACAGCTGATTTCACACAGCCTGCATCTCTGAAAGTTCACACCTCTGAGGTGAGAAGTATTGGTGTTGTAATTCTGTATAGCTTGAACTTTTTACTCTAGTATACTGGTTTTGTTTTAAAGGAAATACACATATTTGAATTATTTCTTAGAAATTAAAATTTAATTTGGAAAGCAGAATTACAGCCATAACTAGTCAAAAAATGCCTTTTGACCTCCAGCATTTCCATAGATACCCCATTTTAAGCTCCCTCACTGACTTTCTGGTACAATATAGCCTTTTTATTTCTATTTTTTCTTAATTCTTTAATTCTGTAATCACAGTGAAATCTCATTAGTAGAGCTCACTGCAAAGGGTACCAAAATTCAATCTGGAAGAAAAATCACACCATATAAAGGGGACGTCCTGTTGTCTTTTTCTGTTTCATTAACCAGACTCTAGTTACAGATCTCATTATACCTAGTTTTGATGATGCCCTCGATTACAGCACTGAAGTGTTAGCCAAAAAGGGATATGCTCCAGCTTCGTTGTTAGCAGAGAGCGATCATATCATCAAAACCTAAAGCTGGTTCTTTAATTTCAACATTATTAATTTTCTCAGTGATGCTAGTTGAATGGAAAAGACCTTAAGAAAGCTTAGGTCAGAAATCACACCTGCCTTCAGTACTTCCCTGCTGCTGATGTTTCTTGCTTTCCTGCCCTTGTTTCTCTACAGTACTACACTCAATAAAAATCCTTTCTTTTATATTTTGCCATGACCTCATTTAAATCCCTGATTTGTCACATGAGACTGCAGTGGGAACCAGAAAGTCCTGCCTAAATGGTCAGTTCAGAGAAACACAAGAAGAATTTACTTCGAATAGTGGGAAATTAGGATTTATAACAATACCCAAATACACTGATCCTTGACAGTATCAACTTATGAAATGTTGGCCTCTTTAGAGCAAATACATGGAACTCTGTTGTAACTGATTGTGCACCCATACTTTTCACAGAACTGAACTGCAAAGTTTAATTTTGCAATGCTAAAAATCCTGATCTTTAGGTGTTAGAGCACAGTTAGTAGCGACGTTATGCTACTGCTAACTAGCATTAGCTGGATCTGAGCTGCTGCATACAAAGACAACAAATTAGTAAAGAAACATGCAAAACAGACAAAACATTCCTCCATTTAATCCACACGGTAGAGAGGCAGAGATGACTTCAGAACAAGGATGGATGGATATATATAAGGGTTTTTTTTTTTTTTTATCTTTATCTTATACCTAGGCTGCTTGAGAAGCAGTTAATCATCATTTAAATACATTTCATCACTAACACACATGTTCTAAAGCGCTTATTCCCAGCTATTCTCAGACTTTGGAGTCTGTGCCCTTTTAAGAGTATTTCTTAGGGCGTTCTCTGCTGATTTTCATTCAAATCAATGCAAGTGTATCTCTGAAAATAGCTTGCAAATTTCCTCCTTTCAAAACCCATTTGTGCCAATCTGCTTTACTCCTTCCTCTCTGGAAAAAATGCCAGCTAATCTCATTAGTATTTTGCATGTTTATGGCTGTTGTACAAGAAAACATTTCTTTTTATATTTTCAAAAGAACATGAAATTCACTAGTCCATAAATCCTTTTGTCATGGTAGTCAGGGTAAAAACTGTTGCTTGAAAAATGGTCTTCAACTCACAAATGGGAAAGAAAGAAAGAAAAAAAATGTTGTCCATGTCATTTTAAATAATTATAAAAGAAAGGAAAATATGTTTCTTTTATTTTTTTTTCCATCGTAAGTGCCCAGCATTTTTTTTTTTTTTGCATAATAGAATATACCAGGAATTAATTTAACATCAAAGTCTATCCAACAGAAAAGACAACACTTCCCAAGAAGACTATTTCTGGAGTCACAGACAACATACCTTATTATATGAGAGAATAACAGCCTTGAAGTACAAAACCAGGTATCTATAAATCAAGCCTGAGCCTTCTCTGTAAATTAATGGAGCAGCTCATGAGGTGGTGTGAGAGTTTATGTTTTTTAGACATTATACGGTCTACATATAATGTCAGTCTTGATCCAGTCTCTGCCGGTCCACAGTACAGAGCATCCTTAATGCTTCACTAAGTTACACTGATTGTTTATGGCAACAGGAATGAGTTGGCAAAGAATTGGCTTTAGCATTTTACAAACAGAGTTCCAAAGAAAAGTTCTGTAAAGGGATAAAGCAGAGTTTGAGCACTGTTTGTGGGTCAGCAGCACACTATATTAAGATACTGTTTCTCTTTACCCTAGAACTTGAAAATTGATTTTCTTGTGTCAGGAATAGAACTGGGGTCTAAAGCTGCTCCTGAATGCTTAAAAAGTTAATTAAAAATTACTAACTGCTACTGCAGCTACAAGCAGAATTAGTGTCTGATATGTGTAATGTTGGTAGATCACTAGGTAGGGCGGCACTAGGTACAAGCGGCATCCTCTTTCTCTGGTTACTGTTTGTTTAAAGGGGGAAGAGGAAGGAATACATGATCCACAGACAGCTCTCCTTCTAGCCGACTGGTATACAATTCTATTTTATAAAAGACACCTCATAGCAGCCTTCCAATATCTGAAGTGGGCCTATAGGGATGTTGGGGATTGACTCTTCGTTAGGGACTGTAGTGAGAGGACAAGGGGTAATGGGTTCAAACTTAAACAGGGGAAGTTTAGGTGGGATATAAGGAAGAAATTCTTTACTGTAAGGGTGGTGAGGCCCTGGAATGGGTTGCCCAGGGAAGATGTGAATGCTCCATCCCTGACGGTGTTGAAGGCCAGGTTGGACAGAGCCTTGGGTGACATGGTTTAGTGGGAGGTATCCCTGCCCATGGCAGGGGGGTTGGAACTCGATGATCTTAAGGTCCTTTCCAACCCTAACTATTCTATGATTCTATAAAAGCCACTACATAAACCAAGAATATTATAGCCAAGGGACCTTTTCAATAGACCATGCAAGTCTTTAAATCCATTTCTGGTTGTCATTTAACCTCATTCGTAAAAAACCAGATCCTGCAGAAGCAGAATTGCGAATGGCATGGTTGTCTCTGCAGAACTCAACACAGGCAAAATATATTTATTAGCCCGATAAATACATTCTGTGTGTCTGCTTGTATTTCAAACATGATTTCTCTCACATTTGAATGTGCAAGAGCATTTATTTCTGCTTTATGGGGAATCAGTGAATTGTTTCCCTTTTAAGTAATATTTCAGTCTTTATCCCTTTTCTTTTCACCTTGGGATCAATTTCCTGTGAATAAAAAAGTGGTGAATAAAGCACTTTATTTCCACTTTCTGAGGAACTGAAGAAAATACATCAACTAGTTTTTGAAATGATGGAGAAAGAACTCTGTATGTTTAACCTTGATTGTCCAAACTTTTTTTTCCCCTTTAGAGGCCACATGCACTAAAATATCAGACGTAGCTGAAATACCATAGTTATGAAGATCACACTGAGGTTCAGTTACTCCAAGGGAAATTACTGACTTGAACTTTTACATGTAAAAACAAATTTAGGATTAGATTTTCAATTATATATGTTGTGTCATACATACATACATATATATATTGTAAAAGGGCATTTTGCCTTCTCAAAAGATTTAACAAGCACTTTGAAGAACTGCCAAAATTACCTCCTACCCCATCTTAGAATACAAACCGATACTCTATAGTTTACAACAGTTTTACTAATAAAGCATTATTCTTATTAGATACATTCAATCACAGAAGTCTGAACTGTGCAGCAATTTAAAGTAACTCCTAATGAGCTGATTGATTAATGCAGTCTCTCACTTTGAGAGACTATTCTCAAAAAGCTCACAGTTCCAAACCATCATTCTCTACTGTAGTTTTGCACTATCCTTCTCTCTTTTTTTAAGACAGTACACCAAGGTTGTACCTTAACATTTCCCAGTATAGACAAGGGCATTGTGTGTAATAAATAAATGTCATGAAAAACCCAACCCCAGATATGATCAAGTCCAAGAAATGGGTAACAGACTGAGAAAATGAAATTATATTCAACTGAGAATAGTTCTGTAAAATAATCTTTAACAAAAATTGCACTGAATGGGAATTACTCTTAAATGAGTGTCTCAGACCACAGGCCAAGTCCAAGAAAAGAGAAACCCTGGGATGATGCAGTTGTGTACATGTCTCTGGTAATAAAGGATAACTTATAGAGAAATTACATATTCTGATAGACAGGGTATATACTGTAATGGTCATGAAGTGCTGGAATGGGTTAGAGACAGCTTGGGTAATTCTGAACAGCAGAAGGAGCCAAACTGATTCCTCCTCTTGCCACAGGGTTAAAGAAAGCAAAGGTGGAATCCAGTCCTGTTCATCTTTTTCCCATGTAAGCCCTGTATCAACTTCAGTCCTCAGATTTTCCAAATTGGATACAGAAAATAGAACTGCCGAATAAACAACAAAGAAATAACATACTTTACAGGAAAGTAAAACTATATCTTATCTGAGTATTATTTCTCTTTTAACTGGTACTGAATGTCTCATATAATGAACAAGGCTTTATTTCCTTCCCAAACCAAAAAAACCTTCCACTATCCAAACATTCAAATAATTGACACTTCATCAGACTCTAGCTTAATTCAGCTTTTTAGGTGTGTGTCCTGGAGTCTGTCCTCCATGATCCTGAGTACTTGTGAGAGTTACATAAATTTACCAATGGGAAAATGGACATTTCTGCGGGATATAGTACATGTGTTCAGATTCAACTAGCTCATTTCTAAAGTTGATATATTAACGAAGGTTATTATCATAACATAGTTTAGAAAGTAATTTTTTCCCCTCTTGGATTTCACCCTTTGTTTGTATCTTGTTTTTTAGAAACTGGCACAATCTGTATAACAAGTAATGCTTTGTTTCACATGGGAATCTTTAAATAGCAATCACTCAGCCGTGTTTGCTTGCAGAAAGCATTCTGTTAGGATGGCATGTATTCTATTTAATATATAACATTTTACCATTCCAGTAAAGCAAAGAAGTCCTTTTGTTAGATTGGCTGTTTATAGCCATCATCAAGAAGAATTTAGGTCGGGAGGAGACTTGGGAGGTCATCCAGTCCAGCTTCCTGCTGAAGGCAGGAGCAGCACAGAATTCAGACTAGGTTGCTTAGAGTTAGTCCAGTTGGATGCCAGGATGGAGACAACACAGCCTCTCTTGGCAATGTGTTCCAGTGCTCAGTTACTCCCATTTTGAAACTGGTTTCTCCTTATACCATGTCAGGAGCTTCCCCATTTTAATTAAAAGCATTGCCTATTATTTTCTTGTTATGCCAGTAGAGAACCTGCCTCAATCTCCCACTAATTTGCTCATAGCTACTGAAAGGCTGTTATTACATCCTTCAAAGCTATCCCGCCTGGCCAAGGCCAGTTTCCTCAGCCTCTCCTCGCAGGTTGCTCTAAGCCCATATCCATCTTCTATATAGGCTCACTCAAGTTTTTCAACAGTTCTTTTGTTGTAGTGGGGGTACAAAGTTGGTTGCACTATTCCAGGTGTGACATAATGAACAGTGAGGAAAGGAGAAGAATCACCTTCCTTAATCTACTGGCTGCAGTCGTGATGATATAACTCAGTGTGCTTTATCCTGGATACAGCTGGAGTCAAATTTCTCAAGAGATAACTGACTCAATCCTCTTCCACTACTTTGAACCCTGTCTCAAGATTCAAAGGTCTCCCAGACTGAGGCAGGGAATGTATAGAGTACCTCAGCTTTATTTGCAACAACTGTCACTAAATCACCCTCCCCACTCAGCCACAGGCTCTCATTATGCTTGTTTATTCTTTCACTGCTAACATCGCTAGCAACAGCTATCTGTTGCCCTTGATATAGCTAGAGTTTCAAGTCTAGCTCAGCTTTTCCTTTCCAAAGACGATCCCAGCATGCCTGGGCAGTATTTCTGTATTTCTCCATTGCAGCCTGCCCTTGCTAGCACCATCTTTATATGTCTTAGATGTCTTACATTTTTCTTATTGGAGCTCAGCCATAAGCTCTTTGCTGAGGCAGCTGTTCTGATATGACAAGTCCATGGGACCGGATGAAATCCATCCGCAGGTCCTGAAGGAGCTGGCAAATGAAGTTGCTAAGCCACTGTCCATCATATTTGAAAAATCATGGCAGTCAGGTGAAGTTCCCGATGACTGGAAAAAGGGAAATATAACCCCCATTTTTAAGAAGGGGAAAATGGATGAGCCAGGGAATCACAGACCAGCCAGTCTCACCTCTGTGCCTGGCAAAATCTTGGAGCGGATTCTCCTGGAAGGCATGCTAAGGCACATGAAAACCAACAAGGTGCTTGGTGACAGCCAGCATGGCTTCACTAAGGGGAAATCCTGCCTGACCAATCTGGTGACCTTCTATGAAGGGGCTACGGAAGTGATGGACAGGGGCAGAGCAGCTGATGTCATCTACCTGGACTTGTGTAAAGCCTTTGACACTGTCTCACATGACATCCTTCTCTCTAAGTTGGAGAGACATCAATTTGATAGGTGGACCACTCGGTGGATAAAGAACTGCCTGGATGGCCGCACGCAAAGAATAGTGCTCAGTGGCTCAATGTCCAGCTGGAGACCAGTAACGAGTGGTGTCCCTCAGGGATCAGTGTTGGGACCGGTCTTGTTCAACATCTTTGTGAGTGACATGGACAGTGGGATTGAGTGTGCCCTCAGCAAGTTTGCCGATGACACTAAGCTGTGTGGTTCAGTTGATACGTTGGAGGGAAGGAATGCCATCCAGAGGGACCTAGACACGCTTGTGAGGTGGGCTGATGCCAACCTAATGAAGTTTAACCATGCTAAGTGCAAGGTCCTCCACCTGGGTCGGAGCAATGCCAGGCACAGCTACAGGTTGGGCGGGGAGGAGACTGAGAGCAGCCCTGTGGAGAAGGACTTGGGGGTGTGGGTTGATGAAAAAATGAACATGAGCCGGCAGTGTGCGCTTGCAGCCCAGAAGGCCAACCGTATCCTGGGCTGCATCAAAAGGAGTGTGACCAGCAGGTCGAGGGAGGTGATCCTGCCCCTTTACTCTGCTCTCGTGAGACCTCACTTGGAGTATTGAGTGCAGTTCTGGTGTCCTCAACATAAAAAGGACATGGAACTGTTAGAACCAGTCCAGAGGAGGGCCACGAGGATGATGAGGGGACTGGAGCACCTCTCGTATGAAGATAGGCTGAGAAAATTGGGGCTGTTCAGCCTGCAGAAGAGAAGGCTGCGTGGAGACCTCATAGCAGCCTTCCAATGCCTGAAGGGGGCCTGTAGAGATGCTGGAGAGGGACTCTTCATTAGGGTCTGTGGTGAGAGGACAAGGGGTAATGGGTTTAAACTTAAACAGGGGAAGTTTAGATTGGATCTGAGGAAGAAATTCTTTACTGTAAGGGTGGTGAGGCACTGGAATGGGTTGCCCAAGGAAGTTGTGAATGCTTCATCCCTGGCGGTGTTCAAGGCGGGGTTGGACATAGCCTCGGGTGGCATGGTTTAGTGGGAGGTGTCCCTGCCCATGGCAGGGGGGTTGGAACTCGATGATCTTGAGGTCCTTTCCAGCCCTAACTATTCTATGATTCTATGATTCTATGATATATCTACACGTTCTTTGAGTATTTGGATGACCTGCTATTGCGCTTGAGGGAGGGTGTTTGAGCTATACCCTTTGGGAAGTTTGAAGAAATTAGTTATAATTTATTTTCTTTTTGTTTCCTTAATTTAGTAGCCCATATGTAGGTATTTTACACATCTTTTATTACACTAATTGGCATTCTGTAATGCTTTTACAGATTCCTTTTACTTCAGTGTTCTGTATTAAGTCAAGTTTACTGCATGAAATTTTACATAATTGAGATGCACTTTCACATGCATTAGGAAATCCTGTTTACATTGCACATTAAAAATGGTTGAAATTGTAACCTAGCTATTGTTTGCCAGAAGATCTTTTCCAAATGTTATTACTGATGTGCTACATGGTATAAATTCCAAATTGCTACTCATTTTATCATGAGGAGTGACATATTTAGTGGTTCCTGCATTTCAGGTCAATCTGGCTGACCTGTTGGGCATCTGCTGGGTGTGCTTTGGCAGATTTTGTTATACAAACATGTTTGAGTTAAGAAGAAAATAGACATTCTATTGCTTATTTTGCCATGGATTACAGGCATCCAAACACCTTAATGCTAAAGATAATTGTAATGGAGTTCTTGTAAGTTTTAGAAGCAATTAATCAATTACCTTATACTGGGAGGTAAATGCAACTGCCCCTGGGGTATACCTAGGGCACCTCAGGCATGTGTTATTCAGCATTTCATTCCCATCATTAAAGATGTGCAGCAAACAGATCTTCTAGGAGAGGAATATTTCTCACAGCATGTCGGATTCTTGCAGTGACTTCCAGAGGTGAGGTAACCTCATTGAAACACTGTCTCATCTCAGAATAAAAAGGTTTTTGCTAACATTTCCTTATACAGCTCATGGCAGAAGACAGCGCTTCCTTCTCCATTTTTCTTCTGCCACCTTTTATTTCATATTTTCTTCAAGAAATAATAGATACAGTGATTTGTCCTATGCTCTGTCTTCCAGGTTAGTGACTAGGGGAGATAGAAATCTGTGATTTCTTCAAGAGTTAATACTGCCCTTTTTGTTTAGGCCAATGCCAACTACTATTCCCTTAGCCTGTCAAATAATACAGTATCAGAGTGTAATATCCACCTCCTGACAAGAACTCAGCACATCTGGCTGCCAGCACTGCTGGCACATGACACCCTGCTGGAGCTTGCCCCTAACACACTGTACATAATGTGTCAGCAACAAAGCATTAGGAATCCTGCAGCTTTTGTGGTACTGTAGTGATATTAGATCCATGGTTTTAAGCAGAGCCCCTTCAAATACCCATCATTTAGGGATGTACTGAGACATTATCTCATTGGTTTAAGTCACCCCAGGTGGGTGGCCTAACATCCCAATCAGATCTGTAACCCATTCCATGTTTTCTTTCAGTTCTTTATACATAGACAAGGACTGTTAAACAAATAGAGTGTGACAAAGCGTATGTAATGAATATTATTAATGATGAGTTCAGCTGCTGTGGGAAGGTGTTGATAAGCTCATTAAATATACTTCCACTGGCTAGAACAGCACTGATGATAATTTTATTACTAAAATAATTTTTCTCCCTACTGCTTGCATATTTGACACTTACAAATCTGTTTGTTTTCATGATGGATTTTATTTTTAATCATCCTAATGTAATCTTAAAAACTTCGTCAATAAAACCTGTGTTACTGACTTTCCTAAGGAAATTGTCTTTTACTCTCTTCCCATGTGATAGATAAAAGCATCTTGGGGGTGTACAACAGCAGTTCCTGGCATTACACTACCAGTGCTGGTTGCACCTACAATCAGTTAAATTGATGACGCAGTATCTGAAAGGGGTTTATAAGGATGCTGGGGACGGGCTCTTCATTAGGGACTGTAGTGAGAGGACCAGGGGTAATGGGTTCAAACTTAAACAGGGGAAGTTTAGATGGGATATAAGGAGGAACTTCTTTACTGTAAGGGTGGTGAGGCACTGGAATGGGTTGCCCAAGGAAGTTGTGAATGCTCCATCCCTGACGGTGTTGAAGACCAGGTTGGACAGAGTCTTGAGTGACATGGTTTAGTGGGAGGTGTCCCTGCCCATGGCAGGGGGGTTGGAACTCGATGATCTTAAGGTCCTTTCCAACCCTAACTATTCTATGATTTCTAGCACATGCATTACAACCCAGTATTATGTAAGGATTTCTGATTCAGTTGGGAATTTTTATTCGTATTTTTATTTCAACTCAGCTACAGAGCCATTTCTACTTCTGTAGTAGTTGATAGGGAGAGCCACACATTGGCAGTGCACTTGCAGTAATTTCTGTATTCAGGGTAGCTACTTGCATGTGCTTCATTTCTGCACAGGGTTAATTCAGTGTGCATAGCACTGTGACATACATCTTAATTTACTAGAATGAGAATATACAAATAATTTCTCATTCTCACACTGAACCAAATTGTCATTAATAGCCAATTGCCCATTAATAGCCAATTGCCAATGTTGACTTGTTTTTGTCAAGGAGAATGTTAAAGATAAGTGGCCCTCAAGGGTTATGTAAAATCAGAATGTGACCAAGAGCCAAAAGGAAGTCTTGTTTCTGACCCTGTGCTTTGCAGAGGAATACAGTTATCTTTATAAACAGGTATTACAAAACAACTTACCCTTGTGACTAACATAACTTCAGAAATGCTGTTTACTTCCCACTTATTTGTGGACTTTATCTAAAACAAAAGAAATGCAAACCCAACCTCTCAAACCAAATCAGTTTAATTCCTAAGAGGGCTTTTGAATAACTGTGAAGCTTGTGTTTTTTATTTGAATTTGAAAATATCTGATAGTTACATTTTTGATATTTAGGTATTTAATAAAAGCTTTACAAGTAAATGCTTTATTGACACCTTGTTGAACAAATCACCTAATGATCACTGAGTCATTCCTTTTTAGATACACAATATACTGTCTACATTTTGCAAGCAGTTATGAAAGCAAAATAGCTTAGAGATATTTTAAACCCAAAGTAATTTCATGCTAACTACAGCTCTAATCTGTGGGGTTATGGCATTTTTATAATTCTTTTATGTTTTTATATTCTTCTTAAAATTACCATTTTTTCCCTGGAGCCCAAGATAATCAAAGTGAATATAATAGCAAATTTTAGAGACCTGGGCAGTGAGTTCAACCATGAAACTGCTCAGGTCTATTGGCTGGAATAAATAACTATTATTTTAAAGTGAGAATGCTAAATATAAACCTTTTTTTGAGTATAGGATTGACAATTCTGTTAAGCCTACCCAAACAGCCTTTCTGAAGTGCAGCAAAAAGGATAAGCAAAACATCTGGCTAAAGGCTACTGTGCATCACCCCAACCTGCTCTTCCCAAAGCCTGCAATGGTAAATTCAGCTATTCCTTCAATATTTTATTCAGTATAGAGGTCTTTATGCATACCTGTGTTGGAGGATGATAGTGTCTCACATTTTATGGGGATAAAATACCAGAACCGTGATGCTGAACTCAGATCAGGGATTAAAGGTAACCTGCTGTCTCTGAGGCATTATCTGCAAAGGAAACTTTCCAAAAGGGATTAAAGAATTATAAAGAAAGTTTGTTATTACCTGCTATAAACATATCATCTCTATGTTCTAGAAGAAAAACATTACTAAGGAAAAATTAACAGAATAAAGGGGTTTTGAGTCTGCCCTCTTCTGCTGTGCTATGAATACTGAGCGAACTGACAGTGTTGTTATGCAACAGCAGTGTATGAAGGAAAAAGTACTAGGATTGAATCAAGTTGAAATCTGTTTTAGTTGTGAAAGCATATCAGTCAAATCAATTATACTGTGAGAAATTTTAGGGTCTCAGGGCTGCAGTCTTAGATTTATTGAGAAGTTTATGTGTTTAAGCAATCGGAAGAAAAGCATGCAAAAACCTGCCACAGAAGTTCCTAGTTAGCTCCATGCATAAAACTCATTTCACCTTTCGTATTATTACAGCTTTCACTGTGGAGAGGAAGGGTAATGGAGATTCTCAAGCATATGCAGAATTACTTTTTTTCTTCTGTTGAAATTCTCTTTCAACTCAACACAAGTAAAGCAGTTGATATGGTCATATGCTGAATGTAAATCAGCTGAGCACACCTGGCAAGTAGCTGTAGTTTGTTAGTTAACAGGAATCATACTGTCCTTCTTTACAAAGGTGCCCACAGTTTTAACCCTGTAATTTTTTTCAAATTAGAAGATATGTTCAACCTTTCTTTCAGTCAAGGCATTACAATGTATGGCCAGATTTTCAGGAAAAGGTTACTGAATTAGAATACTCAGCTCTTTGTTCTGTGAGTATTTTGATTTTGGTTGTTTATGAGGTTTGAAAATAATGGCCTGCATTGTGTGCCTAAATGAGAGCTGTTCTTTCCTGAAAATCTAGCCTGAGTTGCAAATTTAGGGAAGTTATAAATATGACTTCATGAATAGTTTGCTGTTGGTTTTCTGTTATATCATAGAGGAACAATCTTGTGTAATTTTAAAACTCAGTAGTAAAATACTGCATCCAGTATAAAATACACCAGTGATAAAAAACTGCATCTACAAAGTACAATGTAGCATTAATGTCTTTTCCTTTGCTGTTACTTCTGCTTATTTGTGCATTTTTTTCACTTAATCTCTAAAATAAATATCATAGGTATGGTAAAAGACAGAAGAGACAAATTACAAATTCAGTACTAATCTACAAATTACTTCTTCTGAGCAACTGGCACTCTCCAGCAGTGAACCCTCACTGGTTTTGGTACCAATGTTGATTTTTAGCTTTAATACAGTTTATGGGAAATATAGTTAATAGTGTCAGATATATTTACTATGGTGGTTGTAATTACTCATGTAATTATAATTAAATTGGATGCCTAACACTGTTTATTAAACAAGGATACAGTCAATATTACCATATGAAATTGGCTTGGCTCTGTGTTAATTTAAAGTGCAAAAGTCAAACAGAAAGCTTTATGTAGCTTTTAAATTGGAGCCCCATTCAGACTTAAAAGAGTAAGAATCCTCCTGAGAAGCTGTATATTACAGACCATTCCAAAAGGAAAGAAAGCAAATATAAGCACTGTAAGAAGTGTATAAGCACTGTAAGAAGTGTATAAGCACCATAAGAAAGCATGTGCATAGATGACTGTATGAGATTGCATGAAATATTTTGGTCCTTGGCAGAACTGTGGGATAGCAACAACAAAAATACTTCCTTTCAGGCTCCGCCCTACTAACTTTTCATGTCATGTTTCAACTGAGTCATTTCTGCAAATGCTGGATTTCTGTGTACCCAGATTTAAAATAGCTGAATTCAGGAGCAGGAAGACTGGCATGGACATTTTTACTCTACGATGAGAAATTTAAATCTGAGGTCTATTGGGAATTCAGATAACTAACATCTTCAAAATTAAACTTTCCGGATTAGCTTGGGTTTGTGCCAGTAAACAGCATCTTCATTACAATGATTATTCCAAACATACAGGGTTTATAACCTACTTACAAAGCGGGCAGAAAGCCACAAAACGGCCACACAAGCAAATCGTGCATCCACCAGATGGGAAGCAAGCATGAACAGCAAAATTATCACATTGATTCCATGGGAATTGTTGTAAATGCTGTAATTCAGGTTGGAGCTGTTTTAATCTTTTATCTAGGCTTACACGAAGAGTAGGAAGGTGTGCTAACACCCCTTTGCCTCTGCTGTAACTGAAACAAAGCAGAGGACTGAAAGCCAAGGCTCCCTCTTGGAAGTGTTTTAAACTGTTTCTCTTGAACCTTGATAAAAGCACGGCTATTTATAGGGTAGAAAAATGTCAGGTTAGTGATTTTTTCTGTGGCAAAGTAAAGATATAAGATGTAAAGCAGTATGGTAAGAAGATGCTCTATATAGATTATTCGAATGCTAGGTTTTCTTCATGTGTTTCTGCTTCTGTTTCTTAAGTAATCGAGGAAAAAAGTGATTAAAAATAACTGGAGAGGAAGTATCTAGCAATTTCTGATGCTGCCTAATTAGATATTTCTGAAGATCTGATGTACAGTGCAGAGATACTCTAATTTGAGCAAAGGCTCTTATTTACTCAGTTTCTTAACTACATTACACTATATTGACAGGTCTGTACAGTTTTGTTGAATGCTCAGGCATCTCTTTCTGCATGGAAAGATCACATAACAGTAACAAAGACTTCTGTGGGAAACCAGGAAGCTGTTCAGAATCATCTCTGTGGACAAGCATCTTCTCCCATATGAAGACAGGCTGAGAAAGTTGGGGCTGTTCAGCCTGGAGAAGAGAAGGCTGCATGGAGACCTTATAGCAGCCTTCCAATACCTGAAGGGGGCCTATAGGGATGCAATGCTAGGGAGGGACTCTTCATTAGGGACTGTAGTGAGAGGACAAGGGGTAATGGGTTCAAACTTAAACAGGGGAAGTTTAGGTGGGATATAAGGAAGAAATTCTTTACTGTAAGGGTGGTGAGGCCCTGGAATGGGTTGCCCAGGGAAGATGTGAATGATCCATCCCTGGTGGTGTTGAAGGCCAGGTTGGACAGAGCCTTGGGTGACATGGTTTAGTGGGAGGTGTCCCTGCCCATGGCAGGGGGGTTGGAATTAGATGATTTTAAGGTCCTTTCCAACCCTAACTATTCTGTGATTCTATGATTCTATGACAATACCTGAATTAACATGGCTGTCAGTAAACTTAACTTCTAAGCACTAAGCTTACTATTTAGAAAATTAGGGTTCCAGTGTGTGGCAATGGAAAGAGAAACTCGCAGCAGCCTGAGCCCAAGAAAACTCAGAGATTTCAAGAGTCTCAAACCCAGTTTTAAGCCTCAGGTCTTGAAGATGCTCACAGCCTGCTCTTCAGAGCAGAAACAATCTTGCTTTACTACTTCTGTCAGTACAATCTGAGAATAAGTCTGTGGGAAAACTCCAAAAGAGCTTCTAATGCTTCTCACCAAACCCATCTCAGGGCTGTTTTGTTTGGAAAGGTCTTTCACTGAAAGACAATTTTATTTCTCCATATTAAAAACAAACTATATTTTCCTATCATTCTTCTGATGCATCCAAATAGCAAAGTTGTCCATTTGATGTATATTGAAAAGCATCTTTTCCTTTGGATTGCTCCCAAGTGCAAAGTAGCTACTCTTAAGAACACCAACATAAACAAATTATTTCCAGATACTTGTTAAAATGAAGTTTTAACTGTTGCCATTTAGAGGACTTGTCTCTGCCTGTTAACAGTACAGCTTCACTGGCCATATTTAATTTACAAACTTCCTTCAAATACAGGTATTACCTAGTTGAGGTGCATAATTCCATAGTGTACCTAAGGCAGGTTCTGCAAAGAGAACTATAGGGATGCACATGACCTGCAGTGGAAATGCAGTGAAATCAACAGGACTTCAGCTGCCTGCGTATAAATTGAAGACCCCCTCCCACTGAGCTGCTACAAAAGCACTGAAAGCAAAATATGGCCCTCCGTGAAAATATCTCTGAAGACAGCAAAAAGGCCTGATTAAAAAACAGGAGCCAAAATGAAGGTTTGGAAAAGAGTAAGCATTATTTCAGTACACAGAGAAGGCAGCTGTATCTACCAAGCTGAAATGTTTGGCTTCAAACTGCCAAAACAAGAATTGAATATGACTTAAAAAATTAGAATGAAAGTGACCTAGGATAAGTTTTTACTTAAAAATGTTTGATCTAGGGGGAAAAAAAACAGTGAAACAATGGAAAAAATTGTGTGTGTATATGTATATATATTAAAAATAAAATTAAAATACTACTTGAATTTTATCAATTCTTAATGGAAAAAATGACTAGTCACATTGTAAAATCCTCATTAATATCACTAATTAATAAGGCTTTATGAAATGTGCAAAGAGGAGCAGAAATATACCTGATCTCAAATACCAATCCAAAACATCCTGTAATAATGAAAAATATGGGCAGTTTCTTAAAGAAAAGCCTCTTAAAAATCCTCAAGGATCAAAGTTATAATAGTTTTGAAACCTGAAATGTTGTTAAAAGTGAGTTCACCCTTAGATCTGCATTATATTCTTGTAATGTTCACTCTGAACCAATCAGAGCATTTTTTAGTGCCAAAGAAAAACAGGAGAAAAAAGGTTTCTGCTTTCTGATATGCTTAACCTCTGAAATTCTCTGCAGTTCAGTAATTATAATAGCTCATATAAAATTAAAGGAGAGACAAAATTTGCAATTCCTGCCTGTATTTTATTATGCATTATATATTCATATGATTTTTAATGTATCTCATAAGGAATATTAGAAATACTTGTAAGATAAAAATAGGTCTATGATATACTTATTGTGCATTCCCATACTATCCTTCTATTACCTAAAAATCAAGAAAAAAAGTATGGTCCTTCCATTTAATACACTTATTTATAAAACAGATGGCCAAAAAAAATTTGAAGATTTGCCCATCATTATTTTATGGTTTAATTCTACATTTTTTGTAGTTATTTTTATGAAATTTTAGAAAACGGGAATGCCTGCCTCGCTTCCCCAGAGACACTGTTCTGGTTTTGTAACTGCTCAGTGTCTAGGCTGCTTTTTTAAATTTCTGTTTATCTAAGTGAAGGTGCTGGTACTTGCAATTTCTAAAGGCATTGTTCGTGCTGCAAACAGGAGACCAATTTCTGACTGCTTCTTCTAGTTTCCTCTGCTCTGTTTATCACTCTTTCCTCCAGCCTTTTATTCTTGTTATTTGTTTAGTTGTGTTTCATTTTAATCCTGGCCTGAAACACCAGGGTTTTCCTAACTGTAGAGCCACACAGGCTAAAGCAGGACAAATGTTGCACATATGATAGTTTCATGGAAAACTGGATCACAATTCGCATTGTAAAAGTATATTTTTATTCCTTTAAGCACTATTTTTCTGTCACTGTCCCTTAGCTGTATGCTCCCAGGCATATATAAATTAGTATATCAGGGAAGGAGAAGCCCAGGACAAATCTCTGACTTTATATTTAATACTGAAGATATCAATTGGTCCTTGCACAGCTTTTATGTACGTGCTGCAAGACCAACCATAAAGTCATGATCAGCTGTGGTATTCTTTTCAAGTTTGTATACAGAAACCAAAGACTGAGCACAGATTCAGATGGAGAAGTGTTTCATCAGAACGTAAAAGAACAGTCCTTTTTTGGAAAAAAAACCCAAACAAAAACCCAACGATTTTTGCACACATCCTTCTTGTTACAAAATTTCAGACACGATTTTTCACTACAACTAAAAAGAGGTAAATTGTAGTTCCAAACATAAATTTCCTTAGAACCCGACTTGCCAATTCTGCCTTCAATTATTTCACTAAACAAAAATATTTCATGTTGTACTTAAGCAAACAAGCAGGTGGTGGAATTTGAGCAGACAGCAGATTAAGAAACGAGGTCCCTAATGAAGTGTCCAGATACTGCGGGGGTCAGGGGGAAATCTAACTAGGTACCTATAGACATGTTAATTGCTTTTCCAGTCTTCCACTCCTGTAAAACGAGTAGATGGAAAATTCAAGAATCTTTATCCTCTGCAGCTTTATGCAAAGAGTTACTGAATGGTAATGCAAGCTTGCCTATTTATCAGCAGTGTTACACGTTGTACCCATTTTAAAGATGGCAGGGCTTTTACTGCAGTGCCCCAGATCACTGGAACAGTCACTTCAGTGCACATTTTTTTCTTAAAACCTCTACAGCCCAAAAAGAGTGTTAGAAGTGCAAAACTAGAATGTGACCTGATACATTCATGCTCATCTCTAAGTACTTCCCAAAATAGTGACATACCTATCAGATGTGTAAAAGAACAACTACTGTATGCTTACTAACAGCTTGTAAGAGAATTTTTAACTATTGAGCAGAAGGAGAAATGACAGCTGACCAGGAAACTGAGTTACTATACGTTCTTTTTAAAAGACATCATTTTGAACCACTTTGACAAATCCACTACTCGAGGTTAATGAAGCAAACACAAGCTTAACATTTTACCCTAAAGAATGAACACCAAACTCAGTATTATCTCTAATGCTGCATTGCGGTATCTATTCTGGGTTTCTGCCCAAATCTTGGTGTGGGACTTGAACTCGTGGCTTCCTGGCCAGCTTAGAAACTTACTATGGGCTCAACCTAAAGACATTCACTGTGCTTTGAATTATACAGCAAAATACGCACTGTTATAACACAAGTAATAGGAATATTATACAAATAATCAAGGTCCTGGGTAGTACAGAAAGCCAGTTTAAAGACTAAGATATCCTGCATAAAGTATTCTCACTTATGTTAAAAATATTTGTGGTATTGCTGCACCAATACAAACAGATACTAAATTACAGTGGACCAGATTCTCATTTATCCTGGTTTTACATCAAGATAACACTTAGGCAGTTTCTTCCAGCCTATTTGCAGAAACAGGACTAGATCCATTAAGCTTAAGAGTTACTAACCATGTTATTGAAATTATATTACTAATATTTAATTTAATGCTTCTTTTAAAATGTAGCAACCCTCCTTCGAGAACTAAATATTTGTGTGGATACATAACTGATGTGTTACCCTAGGACTGCAATTGTAGCGTGTGGCTAATAATGTTTTATTTCTAGTAAAGGTGACTATTTTGAATTCTACAGAGATTGTTATGACTACTAACAGCTACTTAAATCTAGAGGTATAATTTGGCTCTGCATCCCAGCTTCCAAGTGAAAATTACAGATAAATCTAAGGAAAGCAATTTTTACAAAGGCTACAGAGATCATAGCGGTTTATTTGGCCATGGTCTCAAGAACATATATACAGGGCCCAGAATAGCTGATAAAGGAGTGTACAAATTAATGCCAGTTTAGTGTGCTGATTCTCACAACAGCTAGCATTGGCAGTTCTTATCTTTAGTCATTTTTAAAGGCTGCCGCAGAAGTGGAAGCCACAACCACACAGCGTTAGTAAGAGAAAGACACCCTGGTTCTACTGGATACCAGTGAAGTGCTAACCACTCAAAACAAATGGAATAAAGTTCAGGAGCTACATATGCATGGTAGCAGCAGCAGAAATGGGTTGATAATCAGTTGCTAAACAGGTAAAAGGAGAGCTTGGGCAGCTTTTCTCTTGAAACCTTCTTTGCTCTTCCTAAGGATTCTCAGGTAGAAGGAGACGGTGTAGCTTGCTTTCATTTGCATTCCTGCCTGCTTTTGAAACTCAGGCATACAAGAATGGAAAGCATTTGGGGAGCACTCAAGGGAGTCAAGCACTTGCTTTTTTCTTGGTTTTTATTACAAATAAGTGTGAAGAATGGTGCGAACCACTATTTGGTGGTTCTTCTGCTTGGTGGACTGAAAACTGGAGAGAAAAAAAAGGAGCTCTGAATCAAACCAAAACATGAGTGTTGGGCTTTGGGGGAGAGGTTCAATAAAGTGAATGAGACCAAAAATAATCCAAAGGTACTGCTCCAAGGTGGGAAAGTTGAAAGGCTTTTGGTTTTGTTTTTGCTGGGGTGTGTGTGTGTGTGTGTTTTGGGGGTTTGTTTTGTTTCTGGAAGTGTTAAAAGAAATCTTTTCTGCCACAAAATACCTCATCGGTGGTGCAGTTCACAGTTGCACACCATGAGCCTTTCTAAATAAAATGTACTAACCTTTGAAAATTAATATCCACTGTCATTGACTGACAATTTCCCAATATCAGTCCAGAGATGCAAGTGGTTTCTGGTTTGCTTTTACTGCAAATTTACAGTATTTTTTTTTAAATAATACATTTCTCAAATTTAATTTAAAAGCTTCTTACACCGATCCTTAGAAACATCTTTGGCTTAAGTGATACATATAATCACTGTTCGCAATTTTACACACACACACACACACACATATATAAAAATATTATAATACAACCTGATAGTCTTTCTCCTTTTGAAAGTGTAGGTGCAACAAAACTGAATGCAATAGCCCTCTCCTCCAGTGTATCTGGCAAAAACTGAACTTACAAAGCCAGTTGCAGTGCTCTTAAAATTGACAGAAACCCTTAGGACAAGACAGTTGGCCAGATTCTGTGAGTATCTTCTACTGTGCATGTAGAAAGTGCTGGCCAAAAAAGGAACGTGGAAAGAATTTGTATAGCTGAATACCAGGTTTCTGGTAGTGCTGAGAGTCAGAGCAGTCCCTGATATAACCCTGATTAAAACAGTTCTGGAGAAATCTGTAGGGATAATGCATTTGTACACATGCACAAATTTGCATAGTTGAATTCCTGATTTAACTGTCTTTGTTTTCTTGCTAATCCCAACCAGTACTTTTTAAGGTCTTTAGTTATGAGGATTGTAAATGCAAAGTTTTTGCATTTAGGGATGTTATGCCAGCAGGCAGCCATGAAGATCAGAGAAATAACAGCAAAACCACTTTCATGTAGAAGTTTGGTTCCTGACTGGTCGTGGTTTAAGCCGTAACTCACGCAGTTTGCTCACTCACTTCCCCCTCTTTCTTCCCCCACTCCCAGAGGGATGGGAAGGAGAATCGAAAGAATGTAACTCCCACGGGTTGAGATAAGAACAGTCCAGTAACTAAGGTATAACACAAACCACTGCTGCTACCACCAATAATAATAATGACAAGGAAAATACAAGGGAAGAGAATACAATCGCTCACCACCCGATACCAAGCCTAACCCAGCCGTGAAACACCCCTCTTCCAGGTTCCTGCCCCCAGTTTTTACATCCTGGGCATGGCGTGCTGTGGTATGGAATACCTCTTTGGTTAGTTTGTGTCAGGTGTACTGTCTCTGCTTCCTCCCGGCTTCCCCTCCTCCCTGGCAGAACATGAGACTCAGAAAGTTCTTCATCAGACTAAACATTACTGCAACTAAAACCATTGGTGATATCAGCACTGTTCCCTGTCTGAAAGTCAAAAACACAGCGCTGCACCACATATACTAAGAAGGAGAAAAATGCTACTGCTGAACCCATGACACTTATTAACTACAATTGTGATTAAAATTACTTCTCTTGAACAAATCTTTTAACATTTCTCATTTCAAATTTCCTAGAAAATCTGTTTCATAACAGACTTTGTTACATGAAGAGACACACACAACTAGAGTTTAATTGCTAAGTTGACGAAAGGATTAGTCTTATCCAACAGAGATTCAAATGACTTAGGTGAGAGGCCTTTCGCTAAGACAGGATGAACTCAGAGTAAAATATATAACACCTTTCAAGCTTTGCAGGAAGAACTCAAAAGTACTTTCTATCAGTTCCAATCAGAGCATGTAAAGTTCTTATTATTTTATTGCAAATGATGGAATGTATTTTAAAATAGTCTTCTGTGATCTAACCCTAAAGCTATCCCACTGTAGGCCTATTTCAGTCAGCATTTATGATTTGAATGTACCTTTGCAGTAACTCCACTAAAATTGTTCCAGATGTGTGCATCAGTTTAATTGGAGTTAGAACTTCAGCTGAAGCTGCATACAAGTACATTTTAAATTAACCCAGATTGTTAATCATAAATTAGAAAGATGGGTCAGGAAAGGGCCACAACTGAGGCTGACACATTTCTTCCTTATTAGATTAGAAAAATAAAGGAGATGCTTTGGTTTGGAACTGCCATATTTGTTTTTGCTCATTAATGAGGCAAAGTGTCACTGTTTAAAATGTAACTGAACTCTTACAGTATCTAAGCTTCTTTCATCTGCTGATGTTGCCAGTTAATTTTAAACTGGATTAGTTTTTGTATCTTTGTGTAAGTTTATGGTATAGTGCACTGCTGAAATACTTTCCTTGTATTCTGATTTTTACAGTAATTCTGGTTTACTTTGCAGTGAAGGATTTGGGGGGCAATGACAAGAAATTGTCATAGTAATCTTTAAGCATCAAAAAATATGAAACATGCTAGTAGAGCTATTCAAAACAGCTTCAAATCAAGGAAATTGTGGCATGAAATTCATATCATGCTTTCTCTTTTAATGGTATTGGTTCCTAGTTGTATCATCTGTAATAGATTCTTGTGATGTTATAATAAGCATAGCTGGATGTTTTCATTTATTTATGTTGCTCGGTTACAGAAAAATTACTTTTTTTTTTTTTAACTGCAGCATAATTGTATTGCCTAATGAATAAATTATATAACACATTTAATCCTGAATGATATTGCAGTAAAGCACAAATTATTCCTACTACTAATTAATGAGCACTTCTGTATCCACAAAAGATGATTTAACTAATCCAATGTATAGATTTTCTTAAGGCTAATTGTTCAGTTTAATGAACCAGATCTCTCCCATTGAAGCAAGTGTCATGTGCCCTTACACCAAGCAGCTAAAAGAGCTGTAAATCTTGCACAGTAGCTGTAGTTATGGGTAAAAGCCTGTTCTAAACTGTCTTCTGCTTGTTCAGTCTCCTTGACTTTAATGGGAATGTGCATGCAGAAATAGCAGTTTACTGCGGTTTTGACTTGAGATTTGATTTTTCTTTATTTGTGTTCTGTTCAACTTTATGTCACACTAAGGACCAAAAGTAAAATAAATAGAATGAGGAAGCTCAGCAATGAAATAGAATCTATCTGGAAAACCAAAACCAAAACCAAACAAAAGTACAACACAACCCCCAATAGACAGGAAGGCCCTTAAGAGGGTTTGTTACAAGGAACACATGCATTATTGGCTGGCAAAACTAATCACAATAAAATCCTGTTGGATACTGATATCTGTGAATCTTTCACATTTAGAGCCACTGACAAATTTAGGAGGAAAGAAATCCATTAGTAAAACAAAATATAGCAAAGCAATTAAATACAACTAAGTCACAGACAGACCTGATATCAGGTCTATTGACGTGTGGGATGGGATAAGTTATAGACAGCTGATAGTGAATTGTAATGACATGGTGGAATGGGGTAGATGCATTCATGCATGGACAGCAGGGCGAACACGAGATGAAAAGAGCAGTTATTTGCTTCATCACTTTTTGCTTCTTGTCACCGACTGGAGTGCCAGATCATCCCCATCCAAATGTTACTTACGACATTCAGTTTTTTTCTAGATCTCAGTCTGAATGCCAGATACTGGGACAAGAAAAAAAAAGCAACCCCACAAAAAAAAAGAAAAAACAACAACAACAAAAAGAAAACACAACAAAAAACTACAACCCTTCTTGTTCCCCCCCCCCGAAAAAAACCCAAAACACCCAAAACAAGTAAGCAGACTAATTTGAAATAAGGCATCATGCCTGGAAAAGTGGCAGGTTAGAAATTTGATGTTACCAAATTAGTGATATATCACACAGCAGTTATGTTTGGAGGATTCCCAGTTGTATCTTTGCCTCTCATCTCATTCAGATATTGCCGCGTAACTTCTCATCTGTGCCACCATCATTAGCAATAGCATTAATAAGAAGGGAATATATTGATATCCATGTATTTTTCTTCTTATGTCTACAGATTCATGATTCAGGGCATTTATACTTTCTAAATTATAATTTACTGTTGGATGCGTTTCTATTTAGATTCATTGCTCCTACTCTTTTTAAAGCATTCCCAGGTACATTTGAAAGACATTTCTGTAACTCTGAAATGTAACACTGGCTAAAAACTTTCCATGCACTGCAGTATCAAACTTTCTATTAAAACCTCCCCCTCTAGGACTTTTTTTTTTTATTATTATGTTTTATTATTTACCATGAACTCACTCAAAGTGGACTGAATAAAGGGGGTGAACTTTTCCTGTTAGACTTCAATAGCAGCTTCTGTTTCTCCCTGGCAATCTTCACAAATCCATTCGGAAGGGATTGAACTGAATTCAGAAATAAGGAGAGTATGTTTTAAATGAAAAACTAAAAAATTTTATTCCTCTAACTCTCAAGCAGTATGTCCCGAATTAAACCAGAAAAGGTATTTATTTAGCCAACTTATATGTGAGACCTTGCTTTAACTTTGTTTTCCTCATTTGCCAAGACAGATACACCACCTCATTTTCACTCCGTTTTTGAGGTTTAGTACACCGAAACATTATTCTCACATACCTTAACCTTGGCCATATTGAATCATAGAATCATAGAATAGTTAGGGTTGGAAAGGACCCCAAGATCATCTAGTTCCAACCCCCCTGCCATGGGCAGGGACACCTCCCACTAAACCATGCCACCCGAGGCTATGTCCAACCTGGCCTTGGACACCACCAGGGATGGAGCATTCACAACTTCCCTGGGCAACCCATTCCAGTGCCTCACCACCTTTACAGTAAAGAATTTCTTCCTCATACCCAATCTAAACTTCCCCTGTTGAAGTTTGAACCTGTTACCCCTTGTTCTATGACTACAGTCCCTAATGAAGAGTCCCTCCCCAGTATCCTTATAGGCCCCCTTCAGATACTGGAAGGCTGCTTATGAGGTCTCCATGCAGCCTTCTCTTCTCCAGGCAGAACAGCTCCAACTTTCTCATCCTATCTTCATACAGGAGGTGCTCCAGTGCCCTGATCATCCTCGTGGCCCTCCTCTGGACTTACTCTCGTTTGCCCCAGATACATGTGCAGTTGGTATTCCACTGGCACTCAAATCTCCATAACCAAAGTGAAGGGTTTTTTTCTATTTAACAGAAATCCTGACATGCAGTCTGGCTATGTGTCCCCCCTGAAATCTCATGAAACCCCAGAATCAACCACAACACAAACCTGGGTTTCCTCACTCATAATTTGGGGACCATTGCATCCGAGTATAAGCTTTGCTTTCTTTTTGAGGTACTAGAGTTCAGTTTGCTTTGCACGCCAAGGTAAATAAAACATCTTTTTCAGCCTGGTCAGTCATGAAAGAGAAGCATACGGCCACATCAGGCCCTGGGATGAGCTCAGGTTATCTGTAAAACAGATTTTGCAGCCGTTGCTGAATACTTATAAACACTTGCTTTCAGAACAATCTGCTGATTATTTTACAGGTCTGATTCTGCCAAACTTTTGGAAATCACACTTAAACAATGCAACTGGAGACCAGAAGAAAGAACAACAAAAAATATCTCTGATCCTTTCTATTTTCCCTTTCACATTATGCAACATCAAGCTCAACAAACACCAAATATTCTGTAACAGCCAGAGGATTACCATTTCTGTGTCACATAAAAAATTACATAAAAAGCAAGCAGATTACTACCTAATTGTATGTTTCATAATATGGCAACGTTGCCAATATTTTTTGTGCTTGTGTATGTACAAGGCATCTGAATGATTCTTACAAGTTATTTCTATGTCTGTGTCAAGGAACATACCCACACTAGAGGAAAGTTTTTCTAAGTTTTTGCTTCAGTGTGTGGTTGGGCATAGCCAAGCATGAGGAGCAGTTGAGAAAGAATTAGAAGTAAAGCACATGTGTATTTTCCTGATATTTTGGGAGGGTGGCTCATAAAATCAAACAACAAAAAACAAATTCTGCAAGTGGGATACACTTGTATGTTATTTGGCTCATCAGCCCTCTACGCTATGGTGAAGTTACATATACAGAATTGGAGGGAGAAGTCTGAGAGCTTTCAACACATTTGAACTAACGTGGAAAGGGCTTCAGGACACTTCATAAAAGCAACCAGAAGCATAAAGAGGAGGAACTGTAGCACATCCTCTACTGAAGTTTGCTTGGTACCTCCTACCACCCAAGAATCTCTGCCAATTTTTGCATATTACCCTGGCTTATCTGACTCCTCTCAACCAGGTGGAAAAAACTGGTGGAAATATTCTCCCCAAGTCTCTTCCCTTGCTCACGTGTTAATGATATTCCCTGGTTATCCAGCAGTAGCTTTCAGTACATATAATCCTTGTCTTTCTCTCAAGTCTCTCAAGTGTAAAGTCAAGATCTTTCTTAAATTTGTGTGCTTCTATTAATGGATTCTCTCATTTTTCCTCTCTCTCTCTCCCCTTTTGATTATAGGTCATTAATAAATGATTAAAACTAGATGAAAAGTTTGACATTAAACAACTGGCATAGCAGCCTGTGGTCTTTGCTAGAGCAATTGAGGGCACTTTTAATAAACAGCCATGACAAGTTTTCTCTTTCAACACCTTGGGAGACCTTGGAAAGTAAGCCACGAACTTGTGGCAACCTAAGCACAATGAAACTCAGAAATGCAAAATCTAGCTTTATTTCCAAAAGCTTTTACTTAGTGGGAAGTTAACCTAATGCATTTTCTCAATAACAGCTGATAAATTTTGATAATCACATACTGCATCTTTAGTGCTTTCCCTCTCATCTGTGTATTGTTACATGAGATAGTTTGCTTTTGCCATAATATATAGCTTAGCACTGACAAATTTGTGTACCTTCTACATCCTGAGTAACAGCACTCTTGCATCATAGTTCAACTTCCCCCAAAACTTGGCATATGACACAGTAAATGAGATACCACAATGTTAATGAAAGATTTGAGCTGTGCCAGCACTGATGGTTACTATTGACTTAGTAGAACAACATAGGTCAGTAGGCTGGATTCTTTGCAGAGTTCAGACTATTTTTATTCAACTCAGAAAGCAATTTTGACCTACTCCAGCTAAAGAGCTGACCCTTTTCTATTTAGATGCACTATTAACAGATTTTCAATGCAACCTGGCAATGTCACTTTTCTCTAGAAAAATACACATTTCCCATGTCCTCTGTTACATTCAAATAACCATATTGCAGTGGGTGAATTGCTTGTAAATAGCACTTTAGGGTGGGTGTGAGAAGATTGGTTCCAGGCTGTTGTGCCATACTGTTTCCTTGCAAACAGCTTTTCAGTATCTATGGGTAGCAAACTTCACCTTTCAGATCCCAACAGCTTCACAGCCAGTGACTTTTCATAAAAGAAGTGGCAGAAGAGTTATTCCTATGGTTCACTCCCTGTCATTGCTTTCCTGACAATTATACATACATTGCACTTTGGAACTGTGCTGCTTTTCCTACAACTTCTCCTATATGTTTGCTGCTCCCATACTACTGTTCTTTTTTGTATATCTTCTATTTTCCCTTAGCAGGACCATAGGTATTCCTCCCATCATCTCAATATTATCTTTGCTAAATTACAAAATTTAAATTCTTGGCCAATCATATAATGCTTAAATTACCTAACAAGGGTCATTGGGGAGGCATTCAGAAATGTTTTCAATATTTACTTATCCCCAAGTTCAGCATTAGTGGACATTACTTTCAGTCACAGAACTTGTTTTCTCTTCCCCTCTCCCATCTATTCTTCCCTGAACCTGCAGTAACAGTGTAAGCAGTTTCCCTGCTTTAGCTCAGTTTTCATTATATTTGATTTTTGAGACAAGTGGAAAACAGGAGAGTAGGAAGAGTTTTATTTAAAATATGTAAGACATGATCTTTTACAGTTTCTTTTACAACTACTGCCATGAAGTATACTTCCTTGCATAAAAATAAATTTAATACAGAGAATTACTGCAGCACTTATAAATGTTTAATGAAACTCTAGAAACCTCTTTCCTCTTTCATGTATTTGAGCTCATGTTTGATGAAGTACAAAACTAGAGAGCTCTTTCAGTGATCTTGTCACACTCTAACTAGGATTAGGTATAAAAACACAGCAAATTTTCAAGTAAAAAACCCATCTGTTTCTGGGAAATATCAGGGGGAGAAAAGGAATGTTACGGTTTTGTTTTGAAGTATTCTCTTCTCTACAACTTCAGTGCCTTAAAACATAGTGACACAAAAGATAAGATCAGTCTTGGTACCTCCCCCAGATTTCTTTCATGCATTTCCTTATTTACCCTGGGAACAGCTTTTCAGACAGAGGTTGTTCTGCAGGCAGAATCGGGGGGGGGGGAGGGGGAAGAAAGAAAGTGTTTTGACAGGTTATCAAAGGGTGATATATTTGGCATTCTTAACTGAAGTCTTCACTTTGAAGAAAGGCAGCATGAGCAGGTGGTTTCCCACAGTGCTTCAAACACAAGCTCTACAAATTAAAATAGGTCAAAATACATATGCTACTCACATCTGCATACGCTAGAAGTTTGTTTTTTCAAGTGAACATCTAATCTCCATCCCCCACTATCCTTTCTTAAGGGTTACTAGGACCACAACCTAGTTACAGCCAGCTGAGTAAAACAAACTCTGTTCTGCCTATGCTAAGTGTTATCTAAGATATTGTTTGCTGTGGGTGGAAATAACAGCTGTATTTTCTAGGAATTACACAACAAATTACGCACAGATGAAAGTGTTTGGGTCCCTAGCTGTGTCAAGACCCAAATCAATTAGTGATTGCATCATCCACACGCTTAAAATGAATGTTGGGCAGAAAATTGAGAAATCACCAATGCAAGTTTTCTTTGCTATCTATGGTGATACATTAGCTGATTTTTCCATTCAGGCATTAATTAGCATTACCTTAGCACATAAAGTAAGGAGATAAAGGCAAGAGAAATAGCAGAGTCCCGATGTTCCTTCAGGATAAGAAATTCAACCTTTTAACCAATGAAATATGTATAAAAGTCTTTGAACATTGTAACCTTCCACTTGTGACAGGATCACAACTGCATTTGATCCTTTGCTACTTTTTCCAGTCATCAAACCATTCAGAAAATTAGTCAGAACTAACCTCATTTAGCAGTGGAGAAGCCAAGTGGATTTCTAGAAGGTCACAGTACCCAGCACTGCCCCCTCTTCATCCTGCACCAGAACTACAAAACTCAAAACATCTTCACAACAGAGGCATAGCCCAACATGCTATTTCAAGCATGTGCGCATTGTGCAGCACACCAGGGAGATTCTATGCTTTATGCGTCTTCATTGTCTATTTTTGGATCTCTGTATGATTACTGCAAAGACCTCACTGTTTTCCTTGTTAAATATTTGTTTATGCAACCTTCCCCCTGCAGGCAACTGGATTCACGTGATCCTTACTTTATAAGGAATTTCAGTCCCATATGTTGCCCCCGGCACTTTTTGCTGCTCTACTGGCACCTCTGCTGCTTCCTCATTAACTGAAGTGACAATTAAATCATAGAAAAACAAGTCTTAAACTGTAATAGAAATCTCTCTGAGTCTGAGGCTAAAGCGACCAAGACCCCTTGTAGATTGTATTTAAAAGTTACAGACTGCATCTGACTACATGTTGACAATGATAATATAAATTCCTAAATTCCATCAGAATTTCAAGACTGACTTCCCACAACTCAAGAGAAGCAGGTTTTGCATCAAGGAATTGCTTTGATGTTAACAGAAGTGCAAAACCTTCAAGATTAATTAGAGCTCAAAGTATAAATGCAACAACGGGAATTCCCTTCCCTTCTGTTCTTTCCCAATGGAGAGGGGGAATTCCCTTCTCCGTCTGTCTTCTCTCTGTGCAGGGAGGGAATCCCTTTGCTATTCTTACTCATGATGATGGTTCTTTTCTCTTCCCCTAGAGCAAGGGGAAGCTCTTTTTTTCTGCTTGTTTCCCCTTTTCCCATAAGAGGGTTGAGGACTCCACTTTCTTCCCATCATCTCCCAAAGGTGAAGAGGGGCTCCTTTGCCTGCTAGTTTCTGCAGACACTCACTTTACCAGTTTTCTGCTTTAATATTTCAGGATAGGAAATGCTTTTTCTTCTCCCCCTTTTTTAGTTATTTTTTTTTTTAACCTCTCTGAGCACAGCATTTTATCCTACAAAAAAATGAAACCAGACACCCACTGCCAATTTGGTTGCTGGCAACTGTGATCTAAATATAACTGCATCCACTTAGTACTGCTCTCTCTACTTTTAAGTGCTAATTAATAATTAATACAGGAAATGGGACTTAAAAACAAAGCAGAAAAACAGAATCCATATTTCATTAAAGGGGTTTCTCTTTAGTCTAAAGAACACCCTCTACAGCTTTTAGGGCAAGAATTTAGCTTTATGCACTAGAACTGACTGGGATAATCTGCCCCTCTACAGAATTACTGAATACTGTGAATTAGCAAATTATTTCAAGATCACTTTGACAGAGGGTGATGACTCAAAGAAACCACCACTAATGTACAGATTAAGTTCCATTTCAGTTGTGCGCCACTGAAGCAAGCTTTGTGTTTCCCTTCACAGGGCGATGAGTTTCACCCGTGTGATTAAAAACAAAGAATAATGGACAGTGATGTGAACTTGGTTCATTTACTATAGTACTTGTTGTTGGGTTTTAATAATTTAGAATATTGCAGATCATAGAGGTAACTGTTCTGTGATACCTTTAGTAAAAAATAATGAGGTATTATTAATGTGAAACCTGATTGTAATGTATGTCCTGGGCTAATCTCTCTTTGTTAGGTTGCAGCCAGTAGATTCTCCCTGTTCTCCTTGCCAAAAAATTGAGCTGCTAAAAAATTTGTAAACTTACAATGAGAATGAATTTTCACTGGTTTTAAATTAAAAGCTTTTGTGTGTGTGTGTGTGTGTGTGTGCGTGCGTGTGTTCTTCTAGCTGTTTTTTGATATCAAGGGCACGGTCAACAAATTTTAAAGGGAGATCTCTAAAAACCAAAGTATAGTAATAATTAATGGTAAAAGGAGTAATTAAGCAAACTAATTTAAAACCCACAGAGCACCAGCAGTAAAACCCAGCCTTTTCTCCTCAAAGCTTTCTTTTCCTGATTCACTGTTTCTGCAGCCATGGAAAAGACTGTGACACTACTAAAAATATCATTAATATTTTACTCTAAATTTTATGGGAAAAGATAGTCTCCTAGGAGCAAATCCCTGTTTAAATAAAATTAGAAGGCTCTTGATTCCACCCACTTTCTGCCCAGATTAGTTGATTAGGGTTTCTGGTCTCACAGATGGAAGCACCACTAGTGTCACAAAACCCTGGCTATACAGTCCTTATCCTTTAAGAACTTTTAACAGAAACAAACAAAAATTTGTAACAATGCCATCTTCAGATATGATGACATCAGCAACTCATTTTTCTTATCTTTAGAAAGGTACTGTAGGAGATGTATCACAAATAAGGTAAGAGCAGGCTAATGAAACAAGTAGAGCAAGTGTAATCAGACTATTTTGAGCATTCTCATTTTAAAAATATCCATATTTTAATTCTATTTTGTGAAGGTAAATAAAAACAAATCTTGCACTGTCAAAACCCAACAACCTCTATGCAAACAAAAGATCGATCAGTCAGCCAGGTTCAGGGAAACCAGTAATCTCAATCTCAAACCTTGACAGCAAGCACCACCAAAGAACTGAGAATAAGAAAGGATCCAGGTGTGTCTGAGTGGTACCTTCTCCTCTGGCAGCTTACTAATTTTGACTTTCACAGTCTCAATTCCATCACTTGAGACAGAATTTAATACGAGATCCCCAATACATTTTTAGTAACTGTGTCAACCACTCTCAGCTGGCTAGAATTCAAGGCTCAAATAATTTCATTTAAGTAGGGTAGCCATCTGAGTCAATGTGTTACTCACAAGTAAGGATTTTGCAATGAAAAAATTGGACAATTATCTTTCACTGTACTGTTACCTTCACATTTGTGAGATCTCAAGCACTTTCATAGCTGGAACAGTACCACTTAAGTGGTACACTATCCTTCTCTACCATAACTGATTATAATGAAATCATACTAATGAGCATTTAATATAATAATTTTAACTTAGCTTAGTAGTTCTGTTTTTGAATATTAGAAGAATCCCAGAAGTTATTAGTTGGGCTTTCCATTTACTGCTAAGATGGCTTTGAAAGGCTTTTATTTAAAGGAACATTCATATTTCTTTCTGTGTTAAGTCCTCTTTTCAACTGCTGTCTCCAGCTGTCAAAACTGAGCAAAAGCAACAGTCGTTCTTTTTTTCTGGTGCTTCATACAGTGAAGGAAGGGTGAAAATAAGTGAAGGTCGCATGGATGTTACTTTGGTAGGGAAACTCTGGTTATACTTGTGCAAATATTGTACATGCAAATATTGTACATGCAAATACGCCATAAATTTTCAGGTTGGTTGGTAAGCAAAGTCAGTATCATTGCCAGCTCTCTAAGGGCTGCCGAACTACCCCTAATGCTTTGATTTATTAACAAAGATTGTTACATGAAAAAGGCACTCTCAGCTACAAACTAATTTGTTATGCACGAGTTTGCTCCTTAGAATCATAGAATCAGCTTGATTGGAAAAGACTTTTAAGATCATCAAGTGCAACTGTTACTCTAGGTCTGCCAAGGCCACCACTAAACCATATTACTAAGGGCCTCGTCTACATGGTTTTTGAACACTTGAAGGGATGACGACTCCACCACTTCCCTGCACAGCCTGTTCCAATGCCTGATCACCCTTTTGGCGAAGAAATTTTTCTCAATATCCAGTCTAAATCTCCACTGGCATAGCTTGAGGCTGTTACCTCTTGTCCTATCACTTGTTACTTGGGAGAAGAGACTGACCCCCATCTCACTCCATCCTCCTTTCAGGCAGTTGTAAAGAACAATAAGGTCCTCCTGAGCCTTCTCTTCTCCAGATTAAACAACCTCAGTGCCCTCAGCCATTCCTCGTAAGAATTGTGCTCCAGACCCTTCGACAGCTTTGTCGCACCAGTATTCAAGGTGCAGCCTCACCAGTGTCAAGTACAGGGGGATGATCACTTCCCTGGTCTTGCTGGCCAAATTATTTCTGATAGAAATCAGCATGCTACTGACCTTCTTGGCTACCTGTGCACATTGCTGGCTCATGCTCAGCTGGCTATCAGTCAGCACCCCCAGGTCCTTTTCCACCAGGCAGCTAATCATAACCTTCTAATCATATGTTTATCGATTCAAATTTTCTAACGAAAAACATTTTGGCAATTGATATAGGTACACATGGCAGGGCATTTAACTCTCTGATGACCATCCTCAACTCTGCCTTACAGAACAGCTCTATGCATCCTGTACCAATGTAAATTAGCTGAATATTAATATTTTATAAAAAAGTATTAGTATTTTTTTTAATTACTAGTCTGCTGTTCTTAAATTACGTAAATAGTATGTTAAGAAGGGCAGAATTAAAGGTACAGTATCTTCAGAGATCGTAGAACCTTTGGGTTGGAAGGGACCTTAAGATCATTTAATTCCACCCTCCCTGCCATGCACACATTCCACTAGACCAGGTTGCTCACAGCACCATCCAGCCTGGCCTTGAACACTGCCAGGGATGAGGCAGCCACAGCTTCTCAGGAAAACCTGTTCCAGTGCCTCACCACCTCCGAAATAAAGAATTGCTTCCTTATGCAATATGTGTATAAGATGAATGTAAGAAGTAGACATCTTAGATGTTTACAGAATGAAGGAATTCCACCGTATATTGTTGCTGTTAAGACCAGAAGGTAAGCTGCACCTGTAATAATGCATGAGGAATGAATGTTCCTCACGCATAAGTTCTAGTTACGCTCTTCTGCCTTGGAGTTGGATCAGCTACTAACCCTAATTTTCTGGTACACAAATATACAAACCCAGGAGGAGAGCTACTCTTAGGCTGCATTCTGTTTCTCCAATTAGGACTTTGCTATCCTCAAAGTATCAGGCATAACTTAAGAAACTAATCTCCCGCTTCAGAAATCAAAGCAAAAACTGGCCAGGAGAAGGGAGCAAAGGGAAGAGAAACCACAGGAGAAGTGCAGACTCCACCGGCTTCAGGCGAGGTCCCAGGGCTGCAGGAGCTGTGCGGCCCTCCTGGGCAGCCACCACTCTCACTACGGACTAACAGAAGCCACAGTTCCCGTGGCAACCCTGCCCTCAAGGACTCCTTGCATGCCTCATCCCCTTTTGGACAGCGCATCTCAAGATCTGTGCTGATATGGGCAGCTGAGGTGCACAGCGGAGGACGCATTTCAGATAAATGCGCACCTCTCTGCAGGCGTGTAACTGGCCAAACTGAGCTTGTCACCTTACCTTGGAAGCCGTATAAAATAGGCAGCAATGGAATGTGCTTAAATATGTCTATCTGCATGTACATTAGCAAGGTGAATAGTAATTTACTTGGTGATACAGAATTTTAAAAAGCAAGCTAAACACCCTTTGAAAAGGGAGATGGACTGCAGGCAGTAGCATGCTGTGAAATTGTATCTCCATGCACACTCACACCCACTTTCTTTTTTTTTAATCCAGTGTCTGCAAATTAGGTTTTATCCACAGTCTTGTTTCTTTGCTTACTGAGTACAAATACATGATAAATACAGCATTCCTGGTTCCACAATATCTAATACATGTGAAAGGTTTTACTGTCAAGAAGCCAGAGAGAAACATTTCATTTATTATCTTTGACAATTATAGGACCAACAAAAATGTTCCTCTTACACCCAATTTCCAATAAAGTTTTTTCATTAGAGTTGTTATAATCACATTACTCAGATTATAATTAACATTACTTATTTCACATATAAAATGTATGTTTGAATGAATTATGTTAAACAGAAGAATGTGGTTCCTTTTGATGAACTTGGAAGATAGTGTTTTGAGTGACATGATCAAGACAGATTTCATGTGCTCAATTGGATTCTCACAGCTAAGTGGAAATCCCACATTATACTCTTGATTCACTGTGAACAGATAATCTTTCCATGTCTCTGACAAGGAGTATTTTAATTCATTGCCTCCTTTCAATTGATGGTTCCTATCTGTGACAAACTCATGTAAAAATATTCAGAATCTGAGTTCACCGTATGTTACTACATTATACTACATATACATGGGAGGAATTGTAGCTTTTACTGAACAATTTTTTTCACAACATAGAGACAGAAACATTACACTGGCTAAAAAAAAGAGAAAGATGGTAACACTTCTGCTCATATTTAAAAGTTTGTCCAGCCTATCATGAAAGATTTATTGATAGCAGGAGTGTTAATACCATGTCAAAACTTTCCACATAGGAAAATTCTCTAGGCAATGTATGTATTTTTGTTATATAGCTTTGTACTGGCCTCTGATGGTTGGCTGTGCTTGAGGCACCAAAACAAAAATGGGTATTATCAGCAGAGCATTAGTGAGTTGTCTGTGCCAACATTATTCAAGAATTTCTCAGGTAGTCCATCATGGTATTTCTTTAGACATTCATTGTGTCTGATATCTTGAGCTAGAAATTAGATGCCTAATCTCTAAGGAAAGGTAATAGTCCATGGATGCCTTAGATTTTAAGTACCATACTGAAATGTAGTTAGTTGTAGCTTTATTAAACAATAATAAGTTCAAAATCATCAAGAGCTTCCCCAGTTAGATTTCCAGCCTGGCTTACCCATCAAAATTTCCTTCAACCATTTGAGATTTCTTCTCAACACTCAGTAAGACAAAATTTCGATAATCAAGTATCCCTACCATCAGAATCACTTTCAGCAATTTCAGATGCTGTAACCAAAATGTTCTCAATTGTGTAGCCAACAATATCATAGAATCATAGAATCATAGAATAGTAAGGGTTGGAAAGGACCTCAAGATCATCGAGTTCCAACCCCCCCGCCATGGGCAGGGACACCTCCCACTAAACCATGCCATCCAAGGCTATGTCCAACCCCACCTTGAACGCCGCCAGGGATGAAGCATTCACAACTTCCCTGGGCAACCCATTCCAGGGCCCCACCACCCTTACAGTAAAGAATTTCTTCCTCAGATCCAATCTAAACCTCCCCTGTTTAAGTTTAAACCCATTACCCCTTGTCCTCTCACCACAGTCCCTCATGAAGAGTCCCTCCCCAGCATCCCTATAGGCCCCCTTCAGGTATTGGAAGGCTGCTATGAGGTCTCCACGCAGCCTTCTCTTCTTCAGGCTGAACAGCCCCAATTTTCTCAGCCTATCTTCATACGAGAGGTGCTCCAGTCCCCTGATCATCTTCGTGGCCCTCCTCTGGACTGGTTCTAACACTTCCATGTCCTTTTTATGTTGAGGACACCAGAACTGCACGCAATACTCCAAGTGAGGTCTCACGAGAGCAGAGTAAAGGGGCAGGACCACCTCCCTCGACCTGCTGGTCACACTCCTTTTGATGCAGCCCAGAATACGGTTGGCCTTCTGGGCTGCAAGCGCACACTGCCGGCTCATGTTCATTTTTTCATTGACCAACACCCCCAAGTCCTTCTCCGCAGGGCTGCTCTGAATCTCTTCTCTGCCGAACCTGTAGCTGTGTCTGGGAATGCTCCAACCCAGGTGGAGGACCTTGCATTTGTCATGGTTAAACTTCATCAGGTTGGCATCAGCCCACCTCACAAGCGTGTCAAGGTCCCTCTGGATGGCATTCCTTCCCTCCAGTGTATCAACCGAACCACACAGCTTGGTGTCATCAGCAAACTTGCTGAGGGCGCCCTCAATCCCACTGTCCATGTCACCAATAAAGATGTTGAGCAAGACCGGTCCCAACACCGATCCCTGAGGGACACCACTCGTTACTGGTCTCCAGCTGGACACTGAGCCATTGAGCACTACTCTTTCTGTGCGGACATCCAGGCAGCTCTTTATCCACAGAGTGGTCCACCTATCAAATTGATGTCTCTCCAACTTAGAGAGAAGGATGTCATGGGAGACAGTGTCAAACGCTTTGCACAAGTCCAGGTAGATGACATCAACTGCTCTACCCCTGTCCATCAGTTCCGTAGCCCCTTCATAGAAGGCCACCAGATTGGTCAGGCAGGATTTCCCCTTAGTGAAGCCATGCTGGCTGTCACCAAGCACCTTGTTCTTTCTCATGTGCCTCAGCATGCCTTCCAGGATAATCCACTCCAAGATTTTGCCAGGCACAGAGGTGAGACTGACTGGTCTGTAATTCCCTGGCTCATCCATTTTCCCCTTCTTGAAAATGGGGATTATATTTCCCTTTTTCCAGTCATCGAGAACTTCACCTGACTGCCATGATTGTTCAAATATGATGGACAGTGGCTGAGCAACTTCATTTGCCAGCTCCTTCAGGACCCGTGGATGGATTTCATCAGGTCTCATGGACTTGTATACGTTCAGGTTCCTAAGATGGTCTCGAACCAGATCCTCTCCTACAGTGGGCCCGGGGTCTTCGTTCTCACTGTCCCTGCATCTGCCTTCCAAGACTTGGGTAGTGGTGTGGTCAGAGCATTTGCCTGTGAAGACTGAGGCAAAGAAGTCATTAAGAACCTGAGCCTTCTCTAAATCCAGGGTAGCCAGTTCTCCCGATAGCTTCTGGAGAGGGCCCACGTTGTCTTTTATTTGCCACGTACCTATAGAGTCGCTTCCTGTTATCCCTAACTTCCTTAGCCAAGTTTCATTCTAAGTGGGCCTTAGCTTTCCTAAGCTGGTCCCTAGCTTCCTGGACATCACCCCTGTATTCTTCCTAGGCCGCCTGTCCTTGCTTTCACTTTTTATAAGCCTCTTTTTTCCTTCAAATTTTGCTCAGTCATAGGCTTATTTCCTTTAAAAATAAATAAAAGTGCTTATGGAAAATAACATTGAGTTCAAATCCCTGCATTTGAAAATCTGGATGAAATGGATCTGCAGGAACAGAGAAACCTTTAACTTATGTTGCACAGACCGTCAAGTAATCATCAGATAGTACGAAAAATGTGCTACTACCATGCTGACCAGATGTAAAGCAATGAAATACAAGCAAATGCTCCAATTTTCCGTTACTGTTCTGAGCTACATGAACACTCAGTCTACAAAACTTAAGGATCTGATGAAATTAATTTAATTCTCATGCTTTCCAATAGTCCCTTCCCTAAGAAATCTTTGTAGGCTGAAAAACTGTTCTAAAATTTCACTTAGAGTAGGGTTCAATGGCAGAGTAGAATTAGAGCCAGTGTTTTGCATTCAGCTTTCAGCTCCCACTCTTAAAATTTTCTTTGATTGTGTTATCTCTGATACAGCCAAACACTACCATAGAGTAGCTTCACCTAGAAATACAGTGATAAATATTGGCTCTGTGCATAAGTATGCCTCATATGTAAATAACATATATACCTATATATAAAAAAGAAAAGAGACTGTGATTTTAATAACCTTATTAATTAGAGAATATTACCTTCTCTATCACGGTCTTGAATTTAGAACAGATCTGGGTCATGGAAGTTAAACAGAGAAGACTAAGTTCATGGAGAGCACTGAAGTTATGCAGCCTCCTGAGCCTCATATCTCAAAACCAGTTATGAGATTCATATGTGCGGCTTAAGCTTTGCCATCCATGAATGCACATCCACTAGTCCCCCCTTCTGAGCACGATATCAGTGATGGCATCTTTAGCTAGATATCAAAGCTTGCTTTTCACTGAGATGCATTTCTAACTTTAGACTCTACATCAGCAAGTTCTGTAAAAATATGACACATTTAAAACATAAGCAGAACAAATGCAGAAATACAGACTGCATTTAGAGAAGCAGCATCAGCATAAAGGAAAAAACCTTGAACTTTGCATCATTACTTTGGGTGCTATAAACTGTACCCAATTTAGGGGGTTTACAGCCCTTGAATTGCACTTCCCCCCAAACAGACCATTATGTCATTTATTCTTATTTGTTATTCTAATACATTCTTGCCCAGACTTCCAAAATACACATCAGCTTCCTACAGTCTCCTACCCATGCTCTGTAACTGGCCAACCAAACATGTCACAGATGCTTTGATGGTGCTTTGGCTGGATCAGGGAGTTTGACCATGGCCAAGGATTTGCTAAAAGTCAAGTATAAAAGAGTAATGTTTGTTGACCCAAACCAGTAACAGATGAATATTATTCAAAACTGGAAGGCAGCAGACAGTGTCATAACCAGATAGATTAACTGAGCTTCAGGAGAGCTTCCTAACATTTGTGCTGTCATACTGTAGCTGACTACAGTACCAAGGAAACATTCATTTTTAAAAATCAAAAGATCTAATACTTTTTACAGTTTACTTTCACATATTTTACATCTGTGATAAGTATTGTGAAGTATCACCTCAGCTGAAAAGAAAGGATGTCCCCTCGATATGCTGATAGTCAGACAGAACAGGTTATTTTGCATTCACTCCTATCGACTCCTGGGAATATTACTCACAAGTGTGCCTCATTACATTAGAGAGAATCTCATAGATTTCTAGTTTTAAAGCATATTACTATGAAGAGATCAGGAGCCACATTCTGCTCTTATTTATACTCTGCAATTCCTTTTGGTGCTAAGTTTATATCGGAGTCAGAGTGAGCTCCATTTCTCTTGTTAAGGTAAATCAAACATTTTTAGCAAGTTTCGTAATGACACATGCTAATCCATCTATGGAAGCTTTTCTCTCTGGAAAGATTTTAAATGTGTTTATTAGAAAGACCATATTTATATCTTCAGGGAAGCTTGTATATAAAAGGGAAAAACCTTGTAGGGCAGATGTTGCAATTGGCTAAAAGATAGAAACTGAGCTTTGTTTTATGCAAACTGGAGCGTGAACATTTATCATCTAACTAGGATTTAAAGGAGCAGGACGAAAGAATAAAAGGATAAAATCTGAACACCTCTTTATGCCCCAGTACTAATTATGAAAGCATTGTGAATGTATGAACTGACTATTCCTGCTGGTCCATGATAGCTTTTGAAGTTTTTCCAGAAGCTGGTTCAGCAAGCAATATTTAAACTTATTATTCAATAGCACATACCAACATTTCACCTATGTTAAATGTCATGAAACTGTACTTTGTCTGGTATAACTAATTAATCACATTCATTCAGCTAGCATGGCCTGCAGGAAAGAGGTAATTCTGCTGTTGGAACATCAGGCATACATGGATAAAATACAAAATTCTAGCATGTTACTAATGTGTTCTCCAGATAACCTAGTGTTACATCCCATGCTGTTGGAACCTTCACTCTTGGAAACAATAATGACCCATTAAACCCCAAAGCCCTGGAAATTTAATTCCATGTTATAATTTAACTTAAAAGGACACCCAGGGTAACTTTCTGAATTACATCTATCATTTTCAAGATATGCTAGACATGCGTACTTGTACTGGCTAGAAGCAGACAGCTTTCCAACATTTGTAGTCTGAAGTCTCCAAATGGCCTGTCACAGCATGTTTGGACTCAAGTTCTGAGATCTTCTACTATCTTCTAGAGGCTATTTTGGGATGGGGGGATGATTGAAGACAATGCAAGGTGAAAAGAAGCATTTGCCACAAAATCAACCAATAGACGTCAGCAAGGTTTTGCAGAGTTGAAGCCACTTTTCACTTCAGTGAAAGGAAAAGTGAAAATAAAACATGGGGTTCTCCGAGTCTACATGATCTGAGACACTAAGGCCCACACAGCCACCACTAGCACAGGGTGAATTTCATGTTTACACAATTAAACATTAACATTAATCAGCATAATATGTTGATCACTGTAAACTATATATAACTGTGTAGATTCATATCTAGGTCAGAAATGCACCTGCTGTTAACCTTCATATCCCTGTTCCAGGTTTTTTCTTCATCAGTGAGACAGAGGGAAAGGAGGTTGGGTTTATTATTGTCATCATTCATCACACCTTAGATGCGTAGGCAGTTGATACTTTATTTCTCTAGTAATGTAAGCAAAGAAAAAAAATAATTGTGTTTCTGCTTTTGATTTGCCCACAGGTGAAATACAAAGGGCCAAACTGACACTCAACATTTAAGTCATAGTTATATTCAAAGAGGGTTTACAGCGCAATGACAGCACTCAAAATCACAGCACTGATGATAACTGAATAAACAGTTTTGGGAACACTAGGTCATGCAAACGTCATTATTTGGTATATCAATGTATCTCATTATCTCTCATGTACTACTTCAGCTAGACACAAAACAACTGTAGAATACGCAGTTTTAATACATAAACAGTGCCAATAGTTCAGGTAATTGGCACACTATTCCTTAGTTCAGAAAGTTAAACTCTTCTATCAAAATGTCTTACTGATTTTTCAGAATGTAAGTCTCTTCTGATATTGTTATGATATAGCATGCAACATAAGATTCCCTGCCGCCTCCCCCACCCCAAATGCTAAGGAAATTAAGTTTGCTATCAATATGCTTCAGCATGATGCTAACAAATGATTTGGTTTTGTTGGGTGGCATATAGCTAAAATTTTTCACAGAACTACTTGTTCAGGAGCCAGATATGTGACACTGACAAAAACTGAAATGATGGCATTAAGTTTAACAGTCAGGAAGATCTCAGTGAAAGAAAAGAATATTTATGATATATATTCACTATGTTATATTTTATAATGTGCTAAATAGAGATTAATGGGTGGAGATAGACATTTTCAGTATTTATATTTCAATAAAAAGGTCAAAGTCATTTTGGTTTCTAATCAAAAATCATAAATAGTAGAGTAGTGACATAGATTACAGCAAAATACCTTTTGGTAGCATGCAAGATTATTTTGACAGTGTATAGAATCATAGAATAGTTAGGGTTGGAAAGGACCTTAAGATCATCTAGTTCCAACCCCCCTGCCATGGGCAGGGATACCTCCCACTAAACCATGCCACCCAAGGCTCTGTCCAACCCAGCCTTGAACACCGCCAGCAATGGAACATCCACAACTTCCCTGGGCAACCCATTCCAGGGCCTCACCACCCTTATAGTAAAGAATTTCTTCCTCATATCCAATCTAAACTTCCCCTGTTTAGTATTCAAGTCAGCAGCATACACATCAGAGCATGTATCATAGTAGCATGGTCGTTGACCATTTTTAATCATACACCAAGCAGCAAAATAGGTATTATGGATAAACAGAGAAGGACCAAGTTATACAACATTCACATGCAAGTCTATACTGCAGCTATTTATATTAGAATTCTTCTGCAGGGGTCAAGGCTTCCAAGCTCCACCAGTTCAGCGGGTACCACTCAGAAGCAAATAAAATAGAATGAAGAAGATGCAATCAGAAAGAACTATATGAAACAGGACAAGCAACGCACTGATTTTCAAGTTTCTTGGTTATTCAAAATGTGAAACAAAACATCTTTCATTCCAGTGTGATTTCTTCTCTGTGATGATCAGCTTTAGTCCCATCATTATGAGTATCTTGCAGAAAATTTCAGAATACCCAATAAGCATCACAGAAATTAGATTATTCTGCCAGTGTACATTAGAAATAGGTCTTCAAGCAGACAAAAACTTTGGGAAAAAAGGGAATATATACCACTGATTGTAAACTAATTTGGCCTTTGACATATTTTAATTAACTGAGTTAGACAGATGAGGGAGCTGTATTCCATAATTTAAAGCTGGACAATGTTTTTAACAGAGTATATTTATAGAAGTGCAAAGGACCATTACTCCATAGGAATTGGCTGCATTGGAGAGAAGTAGATTGCTCTTTCCAATTTCAGCAACATATGTTTATTTCTAACACCACCCTTCAGTTCTGTGAGCCTGTGCAGAAGTAGAAAAGGGTAGTTTTTAGCTAGTTGGCCGCTATTCCTTGACTCGTTTCTGAAAGGACACTATGGCTTGTCACACTGGGAAGAAAATGTGCAGAAGAGCAGGGAGAAGACACACTCATACTATATAGGACACTAATCTAGATCTTAAATCCAAACTGTAATTACCTATGACCACTACAAAGCGTATTATGAGCTCACCTTTGCTTGAGGCAATGGATGCCCTGTAGATTATCTTCGTACAGGTACATATGTTTGCATTTTTTACTTACCCTCAAACTCTATGACTACCTCACATTATTCATTTATAGGTTCTAAAATAAATACTTGAAGTTGCATTCATTAAACAGATTATTATTATTTCTCACATGCTCAAATACTAATTTCTCTTTGTAAACAACAAAATGGAAGTATTTGCTAGATTTCCAATGAAAGTTCCATAAAAACTTACTTAATACTATAATAGGGGATTTTGGTTTATTATAGGTTCATGCCACAAGCTTCATTTTGAACAGATAACCATGAGCCATATACCTCATATCAGATGCTATTTTCAGTCCAAGTTAGTGTGCTCTTACCCTTTTGTTTACTCAGGGAGTAGCAGCTAAGCTATTCCATCACTAAGAGCTACAGCTACTTAGCTGAAATACTCATCTTGAACTGCCCATAGCACATATATATAGATACATTCTTTTCTGAGACTGTTCCTCTACTATTGTGCCTTTAAGACCCACAGCCCTACACAGCTAAGAAGTTTGTTCCCCTTTTCCTTATACTCAATGAACCTACAAGTTTGGGGTTTTGTTTTAAGACATCTGAAGAGAAAGAGGACAACCTCTTGAGCATGTACAAGACCAAGTTGGCATCCATCACAGGAAGCTTCAAATTAGTATTTCTGAAATGTAAAAAGAAGAAAGCCGAGTCTATCCACCACTGTATAAGGAGTAATACTCAGAACATGCATTCATCTTTTTTTCCTTTCCAATTTAAAAAAAAAAAGCAACAGAAAAAAAATTTGTTAATAGTTTAGCTAGGTGACAAACGCAATTTTTTGTATCTTTTTCCCTTTAATTTATGTTTATTATCTGAGTACTCAGGTCATATTGCAGTTACGATTACTGAGGAAAAAACTTCAAAGTAGAGGGAAAATCAGGTGCTTGCCTCATTGTGAGTTAGCATGATCCATGCATTTTTTTAATCTCAAATATTTTTCTTCTTCACACTGATTTTTTCCATTGTATTTAAAAATATCAGCTTTTGAAATGCTGTCTCAAGGGAGCCTTAACCCTTGAATCACAGCCTTTAAGCTTACCCAATCTTTTTAAAAAATAAATCTCAGTGCACACAAGGGGAAAATTAAATAATTCAGAGTATTTGATATAATACAAAAATTCTCATAATACAGAAGTCAAACAGCACCTAGGTGCTTTGTACTGACACTCGAACATGTGTAGGAATGCTATTCTATCTATAACTATCAGGACCCATGCATAGTCAAAGTATCCTAAAGGATTCCTTCAAAAATCATACTCATGGGTCACTGAAAGATTTCTGTTTCTTCTCAATGAGAGCCCATATGCATCCCTGAGTTCAAGTAAAAATCTTCATTACAGCAGATGCCATCTGAACTCCTTTACCCTCGTGTTATAGTCAGTCCTTATTCTAGCATTCAGTTCTGTATCTACGTAGTATAGACAATCCTGAGAAGTTACACAGCAAACTGCAAACCCCATTTTAAAGTGCCCTCAGGCTGCATTTTCAATCTTATTTACCTTTCTTTGAATCATTTCAATACTCCAATATGATTCCAAGTAGATGTTTTCTGCATTTATGCTTTATTTTCATTATTATTCCACTTGCCTTTTAAATGTGAATAAATACAACAGAATGTGATTCAGAGAAAAAATAGTGATCTCATGAGTTCCCTCTGCTGTCTTTCCCTTATATAATTATGTTCATCTTTAAAAGCTTTTCTCGGAACAAAGCTAAAACTTCCAAACTGCAGATTCTATCTATTAATTCCTGTCTTTTTGGACATAGGGACCAGTTTATTCCTTTCCCTTGTTTCATCATCATTCACATATGTAAACAATTGGGTTTCCCATTAGTTCTCTACATTAACAAACTCCATTTGCTATTTCTTCAGAAGTCATACTTCTGCACCCCTAATTATCCTTAACCTGTCTCAACTCAACTATCTTCAGCTGATTCACATCTTTCTGGAAGTACCTGAATTTGAACATTGCTTCCCACAGCAGATGCACAACATTGCAAGAGACACCCTAAAAGCCCTGCACAGAGTAGTCAATCTCCATGTTTTACAGTCATGCTCCTGCTTACTATGCACTGCTCTGTAGTCACTCTTTCCACAGCTGCTCATCCCTGCTTAGGTATAGGCCTCTGTACTTGTTCCTGCTGAACTGCATCCTATTTTGTCAGACCATTGTACCTAATTTTGGCAGGTTATTTTTCAGTTCTAATCCTGGCATTCTGCAGTCCCTACCAGCTTGCTACCATCTGCAAATTGAAGCGGACCTTTCAAACTATATAAGTTGGATAGATTATTCATGTATTATTAACCATAAGGCATTTTAACTTCTACTCTGACTAGTTAAGGGAACTTCGTGCATATAACCAAACTTCTCCCCTGTAATTAATTTGAAAATTAGTGCCATTTTCAATGGCCTTGAGGTTTGTGAATTCTAATGTTCTGTTGCAGATAAAAAAAGCTTCATGTGGACAGAATCTGTCGTAATGAGGACTTTTTTCCCCTTCTTCAGTCTTTGGATGCCAGTATAAGGTTAGGATCAAATGACAGCTTAGCTGAGTTTCCACTTAATTGGACATTCATCAGAATTTGTGAGATTTGGTAATTTTCCTCTGTACTTATACACTTATGCACCTCTTGAGTTTCCAAATGATTTGCATGGATACTTCCCTCCCTAAAATGATACATGTGTTCTCTAGAATGAACTAATGACAAGTGGTTTGACAAGTTTTAAGCATTTTTTCTACGTGCATTTTATTTTCTTCAAATGTTTCTTGTTTATATATGAATTTCAGTTGGTTTTCATTATTATTCAGTCTTGATGTAAATGGTCAGTCTCTTAAATGGCATAGCTCTTAGCTGTGTGACTTAATGGCTGCAACTTTAAAAATAAGCAAGTAATGAATAACCAGTAGTGAATGTTGATGAATGGAGACCTGCTGAATCATTGCATAAATATTCCACATTTGAGATATATATGGAAATTCCTAAGGGCTAGCTATTCTTGAATACAAACAAATGTCTTTTAGTGAATAACTGAAAAAACTCAAACCCAGAGGTACAATATTATGACTGAGCCATCCAGTTCAGGTTTTGAGTTCATACTTGCAAATAGTAACCTTCTGCCAGCTTCCCCTAGCTCTAACACATATTACCTGTGCTATTAACATTAAAAAACTTAATATACAAGAAAGTATTGTGTCTGCTTTAATAAATGAACAAGTAGTTAATTAAAATTGAATAATTTAGAAAGATTCATCAATATAAGTGTCATTTGTCTGAAGCATACTACTTCCAGCCTTCATTCCTTATGGAAGTTAAAATACCTCTAGGTAGCAGAATCAAAATCTGGTCCATTAAGTCAGACAATTCAAAGATTAATATGGTTATTTACTACTTAGTTATCCACATTACACCTTATTAGGAACCAGTGGCCAGTATGAAAAAAAAAAAAAAGCCAACATAAATTGCCCCAGTAAGAAGGCCGAAATTTTAAATGTACTTTTCCCATTACTCATAGGAGATAGGATTAAAATGAATATTCATAGAAGCATAGAAACATATTTTAGCATTCCAGATATAATAACGAACGTCACATCTTTTTTTTTCTCCTACACCTTAGCTTGCAACTGCACGCTTCAGTGAGAGTGACAAAACCCTTGTTAACTTTTACAGGTACAGGAACAGACCCACTTTTTTTGCAAATGTCAGACCAACTAGAGGAAAAAAAACCAACAAAACATCCACCTCAGGGTATTCTTGGGCATGTATAAAATAAATATCAGAAGAAGTGATTTTTGGATGGGGATTAAGTTGTAATTTTTGTCACATGATAAACTTCTTTATTTCATGTCCTGTACAATACAGCTGAGCTAAATATTCTGCATTTCAATCTTTTCTGGCAGACAGATAAGTGACATTTAAGGACAGAGGTGTATTGAGCAAACCCTCAAAGCTATTTTGAAAAATGGAGAGTCCTACCTTCTAGTTTCATACCCAGAATAGATAAAAACAGATAGAAAAGTGAACTCTTCCTCTTTGCTACAACCCTGCTTCAGTGGCTCAGTCATTCAAAAATTAACCAAATAAAGTCACAGTTTGAAAGGATTTTCAAAGTTCTCAAGTCCAGACCTTGCTGATGCAGGTGTCACTCCATACACTTACTGGTTGTTTGCTTTGTCTTGGTTTAGATTTCTTAAGTAATGCGAATTTCATTCCAAAAGTTGTTAATTCTGTGACCTAGCAGGTGTCAAACAACACTTCTAGGTATGGGCCCTGTTGAAATAAAGTGATGGGAAAGGAGCATCCTAGAGCATGAGGACTGTGAAAAGCAATCAGAATGAAAAGTGAAAAAAAATACTGGATGTTGGGAACAGAAACATGTACCAGGAAGAATAAAGACTAATTAAATAATCTCATAAACAAACATGATCTGTATAAACTGTAAAATCCCCTAAGGGAGAACCTACACGTTGGAAACAAAACTTATCTATGAAATCTTTGTTAAATATGAAATTCAGTAGAAATGTTCAGGTATTCAGGAATACTAAAGCATATAACATATAGCCACATTTCTTGTCTACTGGGACAGAAACTTTATAGAGTGCTACAAGCAGCATGTTGGAGGGGAGGAAGGGGTTAAATTCACAGTTGGTCTAATTTCTCTTTGATCCAGGGATGAACAGTTATCACTGTCCTGTTATGCAACTTCAGTCTTACAAATGAAGAGATGACCCAAAGCAAAGTAGGCATTGTTATTTTTCAGCAAACAGTACTTTGGGTTTACTTACCATGAGGTTTATTATCTGAGAAGTGTTCAAAGTTTTTCTAGATATAAAAAGCTACCTCCACAGTTGAGTACTTCTTGATATTCAATGTAAATTAGTACATTTTTTCTTAAAATTTAAAATTTCAGTAATGTGTGAAATCTTGTTTTAAATACAAAACAGACTTTATGACTACATTTTTCTCATCAAATACAGCAAGAATGCAACTGTATGCCTGCATTTTATTTTTATAGTATATATGATTGGCTCCATTGAAACCAGATCTAAAAATACAATATGGCAGGAAGAGGTAGCAGAGAGATATAAATGTTAACTGAAAGGCAACAAATACATGTATTAAGATTGCATAATAAATTTGCATGGATAATATATTTCATTATTGTAGTAATATACTGGTTCATTGCACAGTGTATTAGTTATTATAGAGATAAAGGCATCCTTAAACCATTTTATCAGGGCTGTGTTAGAGAGTTTCAAGTAGGATTATTTGAGCATCATGAGGCAGAGGGAAGACTGGCTCAAAGATTAGTTATTAGTTCAAATAGCTTTTGGGAAACTGGTGGTGAAAAAGATGTGCTTGTCTACCAGTCAGGTTATTAATGTGACTTAATTATCCAATGGATAGCAATCCCCAGGGAAAACAAAATAAACTGTATTGCTGTCTGTATTAAGTATTTGTGGCTTGTCTTAGAACAAGGACAAAAGATCAATGAGGATTATGAGCCATCCCTGGCCCTTAAAATTGTATGACAATTAAAGAAAGGTGATCTGCTACTCTTAGGTACATAGCACTAGTGCATTGCTTAATCTTTTTAACAGAATGACTTTGTTCCTGCAGTACTGGACAGGTCTAATTCTACATCTGTATCAGCCCCTGGAGGGAGGATCACTATTGTTCTCAGAGAAAAGAAAATAAAATCTAAAATATTACAAAATAACACTGATCATTTTATAACTTAAGGGATATTTTCCTTCTTTCTTTTGTTTATTTTCCTGTCCTGGTTTAAGCTGCAAGTTATTTTTCTCCTTCCTAGTGGCTGGTGCAGTGCTGTGTTTTCAACTTTAGTCTGGGAACAATGCTGATAACACACCAATGTTTTAGTTGTTGCTATGCAATGCTTACCCTGATCAAGGACTTTTCACTCTCATGCTCTGCCAGTGAGGAGGGGCACAAGAAGCCAGGAGGAAGCAGAGAAAGGACACCTCACCCGAACTAGCCAAAGAGGTATTCCATACCACAGCACATCATGCCCAGTATATAAACAGAGGGGAGTTACCCAGAAGGCAGATCACTTCTCAGACTGGGCTGGGTATCGGTCAGCAGGTGGTGAGCAATTGTATTGTACATCACTTGTGTTTTCCGAGCTTTCATTTTCTTCTCTTATTGTTTCCTATTATAATTACTGGTATTCTTTCTATTATCACTATATTTTACTCTGTTTTATTTACTGGACTGTTCTTATCTCAACCGATGGGATTTACATTCTTTCAATTCGCTCCACCCAGAGGAGGGGAAGGAGGGTGTGAGCAAACAGCTGGTTGGTGCCAAGTTACCAGCTGGGTCTAAACCACATTTCCTTTCCCTTTTCTCTCACTATTAGAAAAATAGAGAAACTTGGATTTTTATTTTTTTTTAAGGTGCACTTTGTACTTTGAAATGGAGAGAGTATTATCACATTAAACACTTTGCTAGGAAAAAAGGGGAACAAAAGCTGATAACTTTAAACTGGTGTAATTTAGTTTAACTTGTAGGATGAGGTAGAGCCAATTCTCATCAGTTGCCTTCATGATGTGTGCTTCAGAAAAATCTTGATTTCTGGCATGTACTTGAGCTGTAGTTTGTCTAGAATTAGGATGTATCACAACACTGAACATTGCAGAATAAGCGTCAGTAGTTTATTATGTCCTTAGCACAGTTCCCATTGATCTTGGAATGAACAAAATATGTTAGTGAGACACAGAAGGCATTGCAAACAACTACTGCTAACTAAATGTACTGCAATTGCATGTGTAAGTTCATAGCACATGCTCAAACTCATACTTAAGAGCCTAACTTCAGCACTGTAAAGGCCTGCATTAACATTTTCATCCAATAATAGCACAGTATTTTGTATTTAAAGCACATGATACTACTTACCCACTGGCAGCATTTTTTAAAATAAAACTGAATAGGAGCATGAACATGTTTCATAAGCAGAAAAATCATTATCTGTAAGACAGCTTGAAACAATGAAATGCTGTTCAGATGCTCACACAAATGAGTACACAGTCAGGCTAGGAAAGGTCAAATGTAGTTAGAGTACAAACCACAAATCAGTTTGTTTCTGCAAGGTTTGATGTGTTTGACTCAAATATTTGACTGGATTGTTGGCATTACTGCAAGTGCAAGAACATGCTGTTGTTTAAATAACCAAAGAAGATTCACAGCCTATTTCCTCACATATTTTCCTGATTTATGTTATTATCCTAGGCTTTCTGGTGCATTTTCTTAACAGGGCAATTTTTTCAGATCTCAAATCTAAAAACATATTCAAAGCACTGAATTTCTTTCCTTACATAAGGCAACAATATTGTTCCAGTGAAAGCATATATTCTTGCATCCTTGAATGCTTAAAGAATTGAGTGATTTTCTACCCTATTTGACCTACAGTTTTTTACTTAGTTTATACAGAAACGTGAAATAGCAAAATTTTAAATCAAGCAAAGAAACCCCAAGAAAAAAGTATAAGAAATGTCAAAGGCAAGTCTATTGACAGTTACATTACAGAAGGCTGAAGTTTTCCACTGTGGGCTTCAAGTACAAATACCAGTGACACGAATACAGCTTCTTACTCTATTTTTGACAACTTATTTTCCATCATTAAAAGGAATACTTTGATCATCTTTGCAGGAAGTCTGATACAGCGTAATTTTGAACTTGAGGTTGTCATATGTTACGTTCCAGTTCCCCTATTGAAGGCATAACCCTTTTAAGAGAATTACGATGATATTCCATACTTCAGTGAATTAAAAATCCATGGTATCTATTAGAAAACTTAACTATAAAGGGTGATGGCTTCGCAAGTACAGAAAAGAGTTCACTTTGTAACTCCTGCAAAGGTTAGGAAATATGTGAATTTTTTACTGAAAAAAAAGTTATTTGTGGTGTACTTTGAGTGAAATGCAGAAGGAAAAGTTTAACTTTAGTAAAGATATATTCAATCTAAAAGCACAAAACCAATTCACAAACAAGTTTTCTACAGAAATTATCTCAAATCTGCTTGTAAAGTTACTACAGTGGAAACAAATTCAATAACCCATTTATAACTTCCAACTTGTTGCTCTTCCTACAATCTCTACAAGCCTACAAGAACATAGCTAGAAGCTCCTATTCTCCTTGATTTGTATAATCTTACCTATTCTTCCATGATTAATTCCTATTTTGCATGAGTAAAACAAAAGAATTAATCAGAAGAATCAAGGTCTTCACTGAAGAATCAAATGACAAAGACCATTTTTGACCATTAGATCTTTTAGGGATCTGAAAGAGATTATTTTCAGCTTCCCCTTGCTCCCAGTCCCCTGTTCTCACATTAGTGAAAATACGTTATAAAGGCGAAACCAAGGTTCCCGATTTCTGCCTTGCCTAGCCTGAAGAAAGTCCTGTATGCGGTATTTGGTGCTAGTGAATATCTTAACTCCTGTTACTAGTTGTTCTGCAATGGGTTTGTCTTGCTTCATTTTTCATCTTGCTCAAAACCTTCCCCCACATTTTCTTTCAGAAGCACCAACAGCTTTCCATCTCTCCTTGCTCTACATAAATGAGCCCTCCACAGGGAGCTTTCTGATACAAGAACCTTGCAGGATACCTACGTTGTTTTCTTCACTAACTGAACTACATTTTTCCCAAGAACACTTCCATTGGATTTTTGTTTTCCTCCTGATAATACCGTCTTACATTGTAGCAGCTTTTCTGAGTCTAGATTTTTGGCAGCTTGACCTTTCCAGCTTACTGAGCCCAACTGTTTTTGTTATAAATCACTTGGCTTTTCAACAGCTTCCATACTTCCAATGCCTTTTTGCTGGCTTTATTAAAAGTTGCAGAAGGTCAGCCTGAACCATAGGTTCTCAATACTAAATAACAATGTTAAAAAAAAGCCAAAGCCAAACCAAAACAAAAACTAAACTCAAATATTTTCCAGTCAGCATTTGTCAGAGAAAAACCTTACTACAAGTTTGGGTTTGTTTTTCAAAATTCCATTTAACTGCAAGGGAAACAAAATTTAAGTTCTAAACGTTAGTGGTAGCATTGGTAAAAATTAAGTTTTGCCAAATTCAGTGAAGTAGTTTTGTTATAAATGATCAAGGCCCAATTTATAAAAATAAAGTAATTTATTGTAATTTAATACAAAGAGGCAGTAAGCAAAGCAGTGCTGGGTGCAAAGCAGCACTGGGTGCGCGGGAAGTCTCCGCTCCACCAACACGCACACCGGGTGGGTTAAACGAGCAGGTATTTATTACACAAGCGGGGATATTACAATTAGTTCAGGTACTCATTATCATAAGTTTCCTCCTCTTTTGGCGCTTGCGCACTGCCTTCCAATAATTGTGGGCCGGGGTCTTCAAGATGAGGTAAGAAATCTTCCTCTTGTGGGCAGGGGTCTTCAAGTGGTCTTCCTCAGGCTGCACTTTTCACCTTTAGCAGGTTGAATGCCTCAGTTTTCACAATTAATTAAATATTAGCCATGCCTGCAAGCTTCTGACAATTGGCTAAAGTTTAGAACAGTGTGGTTGTCAAACAATTGATAAGCAAACCAGATGTGTGGATGAGGAGTACACAAAGTTATCAGATTTACAGAAGACACTTTTTAGGGGAACTACTAAATCTCATTAGCACTTCAAGAAAGCGATTAACAAGTCAGACGCGGGATGAGGAGTACACAAAGTTTGTAAAGAGGGCCATTATCACTTCACAGACTTGTAACATTGTAAAAGAGCTATTTCTACTTCAAAGACTTACTTTGTTCTCTAAGTTAAACTAGAAATATTTTGATCTCATGTTTTAAATACTTGCTTATACTCAAGGGAGTCACAAATAGTTATTTTTATTAATGTTGCCTTAACAATGTGAACATAGTAACTCAGAGTTTCGTATAGTTAATTGTTAATGGTTTGTCACTTCATAATTTTCCTCACCATGTTTTATAATGAACTATTACTCTTAACACGAATCATAGTCTTGTTATAGCATAATGCTAATCAAGCTTAACTTACACGCCTTGCTTAACTGGCAAATAAATAATTCAAGTTTATTACAATTTATCATTATTACAATTTATCAGCAAATTAACTGTTTACATTTATCACAGTCTCTAATTCCTTTGTAATCTTATCACCATATACCTGCTGATATCAAGTCCTTTGCATTCTTACCACCATATATATGTAAATATATTACCAACCAACAGAGTTAGTGATAAGTAGATTATCTTAGTTTACAGCTCTTACACAGTTACTAAGTCACTGTGGATTTACTGAAGTGACTTCATCTTTAATGTATTCACACTACTTCCAACAGTATTCCAGCTCGTAATGCACCTGCTTGAGCAGCACATCTTTGCTACTCTAGGTACTATACTAGAGAACCCTGCTCCACAGCAGAATATATTTAAAAGCATAGTTTAGATCCTGAAGTGCAGATACTCTTTCTTCTGGCATAAAGGGTTTCTCTCAAAGTAGTTTTAACCAGTGCCACAAGTAAGTAAAAGTTATCACAGCAAAGCTCTTTTCAGCCCCTGTAGGTACAGCTATATCAGGCCTTCTACCAGTACACAATTATGTAATCGAAAGCCTAACCCGAAATTCTCCTGGCAAAAATTTAACACAGGTTTGACTTAAGAAAAGCATCAAGTTCCTGTTCTCAAGAGCAGAAGACACAATGCTTTAAACTTTCTATTAAAAAAAAAAAAAATAAAAAAAAAAAAATCAGATTCCAGACAAGGGAGTCCCAGAATCTCAGCCAAGAGAACTAGCACAAAAGGCCAGATAAGGGAAAAACATTCTTTGCCGAACTCATATATACATAACACAGTCATCAGAAGGGTATATTACAGTATATTCTCCCAAACATGCACAAGATTAAGAGACCAATGAGCACGAGCTTGGACCACGAGCTTGGACCACTTAGCTGTGTTCTAAAATGGTTAAAGCAAGCCTTGCACTGTCTCCACCACTGGTTTTGCCAGATCTTGGCATACAAGAGGAGAAATGACCAAATGATACTTATTTCTAGCTGAGTCCTTAGGGCTACAATTAGTAAGGAAATTCCAGGACAAGCAAGACAGAACAGATTTGGCCATTGGACCTTCCACACACGCTCAGAAACACACAGGACTGAAAATTTTCACCTAGTCAATTTTCACTTAGCTGGGCACTTGACTTTGCTACTGGATTAGTTAGGCTGCTTTATCAGCTTCTGTCTTCTAGTTTATGAATGACAGTTTCATAAATATACATTGCCAACATAAGATTAGCATCCACAAGCCTCAGATTTATTTCAAGTTATTTAGATTAACATCCATGTGTCCTAGATGTAGGATTTCAGGATGGCAAGCTGATCTAAACCAGATTTCTCCTTGCCCCCTGAATGTAAAATGTAAATCTGTCAAAAGACGAAGATTAAAAAAAAATTGGCAGGTCAGTGCAGAGTGCTGGTATATTAAGAAGCCTGAAGTAATGTAAAATGCATACATTTCCCTAAGGGAAATACAGAATTAAGACATAGAGAAAGCCAATAAAAGCCGTTGAAGCTAAGAATAAAATTCAGATGTACTGAATCTATATTGTACGCACCCAAAAATAAATCAGAGTTGATTGTAAAAAAAGTCTGAAGACTTGTGTTTTCAGCGCTTACAACACAGCATGTAAATACTAATATCATTAGTGGGAGTTTAAACAGCAAGAATTCTTAGAACCCAAATGCATGCTAGGTGTAGAAGGAAGACTTGTCAAAAACAGAAGTTTATTAACATGTTGTGAACTTCAGAATAACTGCCTCATAAGGGAGCTCTGCTGACCGAGGTACAGCTTAATTACAAAGTACAGGAAAACTAAGACAACAAGACACACACACCCCCATGGAAATAGAGAAAGCAGAGTTGTTTCCTATAGCTGTAATACAATAGCTGTTCTGTGTTGGATCTTTCTCTTAACCCATTTCAAAGGTACCCTATTTATTCACTCTCCAAAGAATATTGTCTGCAAACAAAGGCAACATAAATCCCAAGCAGTTAGTGTTTTGAGACAATGCTTTATATACTGAAATGGATTCAAACTGTAAAATGAATGTCAGTGTTAACTCCCAGTTCATGTGTGTTCAAATTGATTTTGAGGACTTGCCGAACATAGGTATCTGGGGGTCCTGTCTTATTGTATTGCCAGAGATGCAGGCTACATGCATTTAAAATGCTTATTCACATCTTTTCAAGAACTGAAAACATTGCAACATGTCCTACGGTATTCTATTACTGTCAGAAACATGGTGGGATATATGAAATCAGATTTATACACAAAGAATGACAAATGTAATGTTTAAGATAGGTGCCATGTAACAGAGTCCAAATATTCAGCAGCATTCCATTAACTTTTCAACTAGAAATGAGTCTATAAAGCCAGTTTTAAAACCTTCACAAATCAGCTGTACTTAATATTTGTGGATCACATGATCACTGTTGAAGATTGAGGCCTAAGTTGCTCCTCCTTCTCCCCATCCTCATTTCAAGATTTAAATTATACCTTGATAGAAAAACCATATCATCACCAAAAAAAAATATTAAGCAGAGCATACACTAAGAGGAGACATATAAAATCCGTCACAAATGTTAGAGTTCAAGAGAAGTAAATATTTAACTGAACAGGCAGACAGTTCCATGAGAACAACCACTCTGCAAATGGCTAGCCAGCTGCAGGTCTATTTAATTCATGGCATACAGATGTTTAATTACACATTTGTTATGTACAAGACCATTGTACAGCCAAGTGTTCACAAGGTCACGTAATCAAGCATTGTTTGATTATGAAGAATTCATAAAGTGTTATAATCACAGTGCTAAAGCAATTACCATCATTCTTCTGTTTCTCTAACTCAAATTTGAACTCATTTTCCTCAAATTGCCATCATCACTATCAAAATTCTCTTGAAACACTGTGGCACAGTCCTATTTCTACTCTACATTCTTAACACACAGTATTTGTAGCCACTTTAGAGAAGACAGAAAATGAGAGTTTAGAAACATTAAGTAGGATATTTTGCTCCTGTTCAGTTGAGAACTGAAAGGTCACCTTGGTGGAGGTTTTTCCTTAAGTTATCTAATTCTTCAGGGACAACCTATGTAGTTGCATCTCACTTCACATCTCAGATTTCCCGTGTAAAAGCCAATTGATGAGTCAGGGAACAAGCTAAGGCCCTTACAGTATTTATGGTTTGAGTTTTCCCCTCTCTTTCAACATTTAATCTTTCAATATCGATTGAAAGAGACAAGTATGAGCCCATGGCACAAAGAAAGACATTTCCTGGAGATTTACAAAAGCATATGAAAACCTGCCACCCTGAGATTTCAGAATTGGGTTACAAATAAAGTATGCTTAGTGATAGGTAGCTATAGAAATATAACACGGCAGACATAATGCTGCCTTATGACTAGGCACTGTACAACTACTACAGGGACAACACCGGTCCAAAGATCTATCAACTTCTCAACTGACCTTGTGCTTCCCAGGATTTATCCTTCTGCAAGAGGTTTGTGGATGCTATCTCAAGCAACAGCATTCAGGGTTTTGTCCACAGCAAAATTAAAAAAAATAAAATAAAAAAAAAACAAAAAACACACAAACAAAAACCGAAAACCCAAACCAAAACCATCCCATAAACACTGTCGAACCATAACATTAAACATACTTATTTTTCCTCCCCTATTCCAGATCGTACATTCCCTTGAAATCTCTCATGATCCACTGAGGCCTGAAACCACCTGCCAAAGGATCTTCCAGTGTTAAGAAACCAAAGAAATTGCTATAAACTCACAGATTTTGAGCGATGATCGGGGACTGGAGCACCTCCTGTATGAAGATAGGCTGAGAAAGTTGGGGCTGTTCAGCCTGCAGAAGAGAAGGCTGCGTGAAGACCTCATAGCAGCCTTCCAGTATCTGAGGGGGGACTATAGGGATGCTGGGGAGGGACTCTTCATTAGGGACTGTGGTGAGAGGACAAGGGGTAATGGGTTCAAACTTAAACAGGGGAAGTTTAGATTGGATCTGAGGAAGAAATTCTTTGCTGTAAGAGTGGTGAGGCACTGGAATGGGTTGCCCAGGGAGGTTGTGAATGCTCCATTGCTGGCGGTGCTCAAAGCTGGATTGGACAGAGCCTTGAGTGACATGGTTTAGTGGGAGGTATCCCTGCCCATGGCAGGGGGGTTGGAACTAGGTGATCTTAAGGTCCTTTCCAACCCTAACTATTCTATGATTCCTGCAGATCTGATTTTTCATTGTCAGCCTATTTCCCAGGCTGGCTGATTCTCTCTGCAAGAGCACCAACACTCAGTCACTGCCTTACATACTGTCCTTTCACAGGAACATCCCACTAACCATACCCTCCCCCTACAACAAGAACTCCTACCCCCTGCCCTAGAAAACAGACTTCCCCTTTTTGGCCTTTTAAACTAAAGCCTGATGTTTTTCCAGGTGGTCCTGATAACCAAATATACTGTCACAGTTCCAGGTGCACCTGCTGGGACTTACTAATCCTTTTGGTTCTTTTCACTCCCTCTTTTTATGTGGAGATTTATTCATCTCACTGCTGAAGTTACTATTGGCTCTCTAAGAATGAGAGACAGGAAAGAATTGAAAAATAATAAAGTAGCAAATAAAGATGTAAAAATTAGGGATCTATACTTAGCTAAACTTGTAGGTTTACATATAATGCATGGAATAACTTTTTTTTTTTTTAATTAGGCCATAATATCAGGATAATTACTGTGTTTTCATGAAAAAAATTATAAACCTTTGACATCATGGAATACTGTGTCCAGTTCATGGCTCCTGAATACAGGAAAGACACAGGCATTTTGAGTGTGTCCAGAGAAGTGTCACAAAGATGGCTAAGGATTGAAGCATCTTACATACAAAGAGCGACTGAGACCACTTAGCCTGAAGAAAAGGCTTAACTTATCAAATACCTGACAGGTAAAGAAGAGTTAGCCAGGCTTTTCTCAGGGGTATCCAGTGATAAGACAAGAGGCAGCAGGCACAAATTCAAGCACGATACATCCCATCTGAACAAAAGAAAAAGGTTTTTACCAGGGGGTGATCAAGCACAGGATCAGGTTGCCCAGAGAGGCTGTGGAGTTTCTTTCATCTTTGTAGTTACTAAAATCCAGCTGGGAAATATCCTGAGCAACCTGCTGTTGTTGACCCTGCTCAATTAGAGGAGCTCGACTACACGATATTGTGTGCTCCCTTCCAACCTTAACCATCCTGTAATTCTGTGGTTTTGTCTTTCTCTGGTCATGTACCACCAAATGCTGAGAGGCTGTGAAGAGATTTCTGCAGAATCAGCACCTCTTTAGTTACACAATCATAGGCATATAGAATACCAATTTGGAAGGGATCTCAGGAATCATCTGATCCAACCTTTCTTGGCAAAGCTTGACCTAGACTAATTGTGCCAGCATCCTGTTCATCTGAATCTTGAAAAGTGTCCAATTTTGGGGAGGCCAGTGCTTCCACAGGGAGATTATTCCAATGGCCAATTGTTCTCATTCCAAAAACTTTTCCTCTTGTAGTCTGATCAGAATCTGCCCAGGAGTTACTTGCGCCCATTATCCCTTGTCTTTTCCATGTGACTGCTTGTAAAATGGGAGTCTCCATCTTCTTTCTAGCCATCCATTAAACACTGGAACAAGCCCTTCCAAGCCCTTCATTTAGGGGATGAAGTATATACACTTTTCACACAGTGACTGTCTAGTTTCCACAGTGACTATTTATGCTGACATTTCAAGTCATGCTACAGGTCCGCTGTAACCAGAGACTCTGGTGTGTAAGATCAGCTTGAGCGCTCCTGTGTTTATAACAATGAAAAGAATAGTGAGCTACTGGAAATTCATGTTAATACATTTATTCCATTGTCTTCACCTTTCTTCTTGTATCTATGAATATATCATAGAATCATAGAATCATATAATAGTTAGGGTTGGAAAGGACCTTAAGATCATCGAGTTCCAACCCCCCTGCCATGGGCAGGGACACCTCCCACTAAACCATGCCATCCAAGGCTATGTCCAACACCACCTTGAACGCTGCCAGGGATGAAGCATTCACAGCTTCCCTGGGCAACCCCTTCCAGTGCCTCACCACCCTTACAGTAAAGAATTTCTTCCTCAGATCCAATCTAAACTTCCCCTGTTTAAGTTTGAACCCGTTACCCCTTGTCCTCTCACCACAGTCCCTAATGAAGAGTCCCTCCCCACCATCGTTATAGGCCCCCTTCAGGTATTGGAAGGCTGCTATGAGGTCTCCACGTAGCCTTCTCTTCTCCAGCCTGAACAGCCCCAATTTTCTCAGCCTATCATCATATGGGAGGTGCTCCAGTCCCCTGATCATCCTCGTGGCTCTCCTCTGGACTTGTTCTAACAGTACCATGTCCTTTTTATGTTGAGGACACCAGAACTGCACACAATACTCCAAGTGAGGTCTCATGAGAGCAGAATAAAGGGGCAGGAGCACCTCCCTCAACCTGCTGGTCACACTCCTTTTGATGCAGCCCAGGATACATTTGGCTTTCTGGGCTGCAAGTGCACACTGCCAGCTCATGTTCATTTTCTCATCGACCAGCACCCCCAAGTCCTTCTCCACAGGGCTGCTCTGAATCTCTTCCCTGCCCAACCTGTAGCTGTGCCTGGGATTGCTCTGACCCAGGTGTAGGACCTTGCATTTGTCATGGTTAAACTTCATCAGGTTGGCATCAGCCCACCTCACAAGCGTGTCTAGGTCCCTCTGGATGGCATTCCTTCCCTCCAACTTATCAACCAAACCACACAGCTTGGTGTCATAGGCAAATTGCTGAGGGCGCCCTCAATCCCACTGTCCATGTCACCGACAAAGATGTTGAGCAAGACCGGCCCTAACACCGATCCCTGGGGGACACCACTCGTTACTGGTCTCCAGCTGGACATTGAGCCATTGAGCACTACTCTGCGTGCGGCCATCCAGCCAGTTCTTTACCCACAGAGTGGTCCACCTATCAAATTGATGTCTCTCCAACTTAGAGAGAAGGATGTCTTGTGAGACAGTGTCAAAGGCTTTACATAAGTCCAGGTAGATGACATGTGAAATCTAAGTTAAAGCACCATGTCCTACAAAATAAATAACATTCATATCCATAGCATAACATTTAGTAAACATAAACATCTATCATGCAACTCAAATGAGATGCAATTTCAAGAACAAAGGTACCTGATGTCCTAAGGATTCAAAGGCATTTTGGTAATCCAGTTTCAACCAAACTTTTTATTTCCTTATTCTTGCTGACACAAAGTCATTGATTCAAAGTCTACTGAAATCTCTATCTTTTGATTTGACTCCTGCAATTTTTGAAGAAATCAGAAAGATCTTTTAAAACAACTAGCATTAAAATGACTACCATAGATGGCCACAGTGTTAAGTACATATTAAAAATAAAAAATTAGAAATGAGAAATTATGCAAATTCTTTGCAAGGCAGTACTTATAATCATCGCATTACTTCTGTTTCAAGGGTTGCTCTGTGACGTGTATGAGACATAATTATGAAAGTAATAAAAATGCTGTCAAGTAGTATGGTGGTAGAATTAGGTATGTGAGGTTGAAAAACCTGATATAAAATGGAACCATTAAAAAGATCAGATTCTGTCACCCTAAAAGCCTCTGTCATTTCTTATGACTTCTGAATACTTTAATCATGCACTAACTTGCTGATCTCATAGCCTGTTGGTTCCCATCACCTCTGGAATCATGGAGATGGGAGATAAGGGCTAAAAGAAGTTGTATAACAGGAAGATGTAAAGCCTATAGGTAGGGTGTGTGTTATTAGTTGTCTGATGTAGGGATGCTCAGTTCACGTGCTAAACTTATTGAGTAAGTAACCTAACTTAGTAACCTAAAACTGACTACAACTGTCAAAGCCTATGAAGTACTCAAGGTTGGATTAAAAATCTCATGAGATGATGTATCTTAAGAAAATCCTGGTTCTTCTGATTTCACTAAGAAAATTAGCTAGAAAGACTTTTTTTTCTTGACAGAAGTGGTTTACATTTTTCTGTCAGTGTACGGATCAAAATTAGAAGTGGAAATTAATTTACCAGATAGAAGGAGCATCAAAAGTTTTGATGTCCAGGTGTTCTAAGGAAATATAAAAAGGTGATTCTTGGGACCTTCAAGGAGCAGTACATAATAGTATTCTGTTTTCCAGTGCCTCTAGTTCTAGTTTTGTACAAGAATGCATTTTTGCTATGAAGATTAGAGGGCATGTGCTTTCAGATCTCTTTAACTTTGTGTAATTTAGTCATACTTAGCTAATGAAAAGTAACTAGTTAACTGAACTGAAGTGAGATAATTGAAGGCAGGCATTTTACATGTCTTTTGGAATAGGATAATCTGGAAGCCTACCGCTTTCATGTGGTTTCCATACATTCTCAATGGGCAATAAAGCTTGTCTGAAAATATCAGCTTAAAGGTACTTACAAGAAGAGCTTTTATCAGCATGTTAAGATTAGTGAAATGCTGGTAGGGAGTGAATGACTCAGTTTTGTGACCAAGTTACTTGGTCATTTCTATCTAAGGTCTACCTAAGGTCTGTTGGTCTATTGGTCTGCCAAAGTAAAATTGGCACGACTTTGCTGAAATTTGATCTATTCACAGTTTATACAGCAATTCTGTCCATCACAGAGAATTACCAGTATACAGCTCACTATTTCAATCGCATCTTATGAACTAGAACAAGAAACAATTCTTAAAATTTCCTTCCAATCTGTACGGTTGAAATTTAAGCTCTAGGTCTGTTTTGTTATGTTCTATTTGCCAGTATACAATCTGCCTCCTGTTACAATAAGCTGTACTAATAGCCTTCAGATCACTGAAATATCACCTGCACTCCACTCCTTTTAGATTATATGCTGCCATGGACACTAGAGAAGCTTTCTGCTTCTGCAGGAACTCTGTTAAGCAGAACTGGGCTCCATGGGAAAACACTGAAGGCAGAATGGGATATTCTGCTATATCACTCCAGAAATGAGCAGCATATGCCTCTGGCAAGCTTGTGCTGCCAGTTGTGGGAGTGGATAAGTCTCATGGCCAAGAAAGCTGCTGAGTGTTTGGTTTTATTTTTGAGCACTGAAGACTGTCTTTCCTACAAGACAAAGGGAAATAGTCTATACAAGCATAGCTCTTGAGTAAGCAATATCCTCAATTTCTCTAGGCTAGATATGATTTTAATTTGAAATTGGGATAAACACAAAACTGGGCAGGATAATCTCTTCCAGTTTTCGGACCAGTGCCTATGAACATGCTCTTATTGATATCATTATTGATCCCCTTTTCTAATATTAGCAGTACCATTTCTAAAGCAGTTATCTGTCCACTGTTCTGTAGTTTTATTTGCATAAGTGTAAGAAAAAATTTCATATTCTGACTTATGAGTTTTTCTGAAAAACCTTAATGTTATGATTAGTGCAAAAGTGCTTTGAATGATGGATCTTTGTTCTTTTGCCCTTTTTTATGCAAGTAATCTAAACTACATGACAACCCTCCTGGTAGTTGTCAAGAATAGCAGTGAGGCCCTGTCAATCAGTGCGCTGTTTCCTAATCAGCAACAGACAAAGCAAACCCCACAGTGACAGTATTCTCTGCTTACTTATCTTGGCAGTAGCCATCAATTCTTAGTATTTAAAACATGACTAAAAATATCCACCAATTCAGAGAATGATATAATTCACCTTGCAATGGACCACATAAGCCAACATTACTTATCACCAAAAAGTAGAGAGAGGGGGAAGCATTAAGAGCAAATTCTGGTTGAATTATCTGCAGGCTTAGTTATCAATAAGCAAATAATTAAAATTAGTAGATTTCCTTAATGTTTTGTTATTGACTAACCCACAGATTCCTATTTAAAAATAAACCCTGCAAACATTTGGTTAATGGCTGTTCTATGCACATTTCTGCTTGTATCCTTCAGGGGTACGCTCAGCTATAATTGACATGAAAGATTTATTCTAAAAACCTTCCTTACACTTTTATGGTCTCTAAATTAGAGAGAATTTATTCTTTGGTATAAACCAAAATGAAAGCATAATCATATTCACCTCATTTGAAGATTTTATAAGGAAACAGGAAAAAGTTCCACAGTGCCCATGATGATTTTCATATCTCAGTTAACATTTTGCTATCTGAAACAAGTCTTAGATTACAATATCTCATTTATAAAGAGAACCCCAGGAGCTTGCAATTAGGGCAAGGAATATACATGTCTAATTTATATTCCTGAAAATGTGCTGCTTAAGAAGACTAAAATAACAATACCGCAGTATATAATGGAATCAAGAATAAACAATGTAAGATTCATCCCTGGTATTGGTTTTGTGAAGGTGTGTGAGAATATGGGAGAAAACGTCAGTAAAAACCTCTTTTTGCTGCAGAGTCTCAGAAAAGACAAACAGTAAAGGCAGTTAACTCTGAAAATTTCCTGTAAAGCAAAAGTAGGAATAAAGAAAAAATATGAGGAAAAAGTTCTGTTTTCTTTATTGTTTTTAATTTATTCTCCACAGAGCTTTTTAACAGACCTTTACCATCAGAACAGTTAAGTCAAATCACTTCATGGTCACACCTTTCATACTGTATGCAGACACATTCAATATCACCCCCATTTTAGAGGTGGAGAAATGAGGCAAAAGAGTAAATATGGACATCCTTTTTTTGAAGACCTGATTTTTAAAAAAAGACTGGCACTGTATCTTATCATCATCAATTGTTACATTGCTTCGTAAAAACCTGACTCTCTGACTTTTGAACTGCTCTGAAAATCTAGCTCTTGTCAGGTGATAAAATAAGAGAATCCTGTAAAAAAGCCTGGCTTCACTCTGAACACTGTTCAGGACACTTTGGAAGGCTTGATTTCAAGCAACTGATCCAATCTCAGACAAGAAGCCTACTGCAGTGATAGAAGCTTCCATCACTGATCTCAGAAATGTAATCTCATCTGCCTTTTTTCCATAATAACTTACCAGGGAGAGACCAAATTACTTTCCTGCTATCAGCATGGCTTACACAATAAGACACTGACTATTCTCAGCTTCACCTAAAAAACTTACTAGAAGCAAATCAGAGCTGTAACACACATAAATTTGTAATGCTGTATTACTTTTGCAAAGCAAAATGAAGAACAGTAGAAAAGGTCTGTTTATTGATCATCATGCACATTCTTAGTATTATTATTATGGCTGTTATCATCACTGTTCAGGGTAAGAGAGAGTTCTATCCTCCATCATTTTACAATACTCCCATATTCAGGTTACTGCTTCAATTCAACCAGATTTTGCTTCTGGCTAAGCAATTTCATGCCAGTCATTGATAAAATTATGTATCTTATACCAAGAAAGATTAAAATTATAGGAGAAGCATACACCAGAAATATTTTAGTGATACTGTACTGAATACAGGTTTACAGTCTAAGAAGTTACAAGAGGAATACAGCATTCTTTTTATACTGACAACATCAATACTTTGTGCAGTCAAGCCCACAATGAAAATGTTCGCTTTTCTTCTCAAATAAACTGTACATCTGTCAGTATTGCTGTTGCTGTATTTTAATTATAACCCACCCTTTAGCCTTGAAAATTTGTTTGAAGCAGCAAAAAATTTGTACTTTTTCCATACTTATTTAATTATTTTGCATCAATACCTAAGATGTCTGTCATCTTTTTCTCCAGAAACCATCTTTCTTACTCCTCTATTCACTCAAGTGTCTCAGTATAGTACTTAGTTACAGACATGCACTCTCACTGAATGAGCACTTCTATAACTAGGAGCAGGGTCCATTTTTTAGTGTGGTTTTCTGCCCACACTTACCTTGCTGAAAGACTAAGGCAGTGAATGCCCCTCATAAAACCCATGTTGGATATATGTTAACCCTAATAAAATGTTATCTTTACATGGCTGTACAGCAACATTTTTTTTATTTGATACTACCTTTGCTAGTCTTCTATATATGTATAAATCCACTCTGCCAATATCTTTCAGATTGTGAAGATACCACTAGGTATCACTAATTTTAGTTCTTTTTCTTAATATATGCGTTAATGACATGGTTACCATTTTCTTTCAAACTGAAAACTCAGAATTGCTGTTTTAGGATAAAGATCCAAGTCAGACTCTCATAGTAATCTGCCAGTTTTTCTCTCCAGTCTCAGACCCGAATCAAAATCTTACTAGAGACTTCGTTAGCTTTTTCTTCAAACTCATTTTCAGTTTGTATGCTCAGGAAATTAGGATAATGAGGTACATGTCTCTTGTGTATTTTCACTTTATGCAGACTGCAGTTTTATAACAATATAAGTTCACAGTCATCTTCCCTGCTTATGCTAACTGAAAAACACAAAACTCTTTAAACTCTTGAAAACTAAGACTACCTTCAGTTTTTCTGGTACACTCTGTCTGCAAATAGAGAATGACAGGACTGTCTGAATCTCTTTCCATTGGTTTCCCATACTAGAGTTTAAATTTGATCTCCCACATTAAGAGTTTCATGGAATTTTCCGCTCTTCCATTCTTTCTTTCAAGTTATGTTCCTCAACCTGGTTTTATTCCTTGTACTTTGTGCTACTCAGTTACCAGCTTGCACTGAAGAGTATGAAAGACTGAAGCAGCTCTAATTGCTTCACCTTTCTGTGGTCTCTCCAATGTTCTTCCTGAGTCTGCCTGGATGTTAAACCACCTGCAGGTTCAGATCCAGTACCCTGGAATCACTCTCACCATGATACTTGCCTGATTATATCCCTACCTACTTCAGCGTTGCTAAGCTCACTAGAAAAGTTACACTTGCGGAGCTGCACTCTGTGACTTGAACCAGACTCAATCAGGCTGTAACTGTGTTCACAGGGCGTGTTGTCTGGGTTTCCTTTGTAGGGCTACAGAAGGGGAAGTTTTCATTTGCAGGATACAGCAAAGCTGCTGGCTAAAAGTCAGCAAAAATGGACTTAGGCAACAACCTGCTACTTTTAAGTAACATGAGCTCTCAAAAGCATCCTGCTGAGTTTCCCTCAGGGAATCATATCCTAAGGAGTCAGTGTGCTATTAGATACATTGTGATTTGCAATATTAATTAGAAAACTACAAATGAGGAAATCCCAGGCTCAGCATAAGGTTTGAGAAACTGAGCTGAGCACGTATATTTCTTCAGGGTTGAAGAACAGCAAGAAAGGACAGCATTAAGAACTCATTTTGCATTTGAACACTGTCTCAGGGTGTGAAGTGAATCATGCACCCAACCTGCCTACCTATCACAAGCTAACAAATAGGGCATCATAGAATCAGGCTAGTGCAGTATGTTCTTCTTGTTCTCAAATATAAAAGCTAAGTCAATAATTACCCTGCCTCTAGGTGTGTTTTTTTTTTTCTTTCACAGCAGGCTGAATCCATGTAGCCGCATTGATGTCAATCCCACTGCTAAACTCTTAATCTCTGTATACTCACTTTGTTTCACGCAGTGCCAAAGAGATCAACGCTGGAATCAGTTCTGATGTGTAGAGGTGGTACAAACTTCTGCTTAGGCACCTGGTTCTGGCCCTGGCCCTTCCCTGGTTTTCTGACAGAGCTGTACTCATTTGACAGCTGTCAAAGTCAGCAGCAGTTGCAGCCAAAAAAGCCAGGCTGGCACTTTTCAAGATACTCATGGTCTCTCTAAGGAAGATTTGCAGACCAGAAAGTAGGGGCTGCTTCTTTTTTTTTCTTTTTTATTTCTTTCCCCCCCCCTTCCCAGCAGGGACTGTCTCACAAGTGGTAGGTATCATTGTTATCTCAGAAATTCTGGTTCTCCATTTCTAAAAGCAGCTGTGTAATAAGTCAGCATCAGTCTCCATTTGGCATGTACTCAGAGTCAGAGTCTTGCAGACACCAGGGAAATTTGCAAAGGGAGAACGAAGTGGCAAAAGAATAATCTCCTTCCCTTGTGTTTTTCAGAAGTTTGAACATGTACCAAAGTTGACAAAAGTGCCATGGTGCTTAGAGAATGTTCCATTTGGTCTGTAGGAAGGTTTTATTGAAAGACGTTTTGTCTTTGTCAACTTTCTGTAAATGCTTGAAATGTTTTGGACAAAACCTTTGTCCAATTCTATCAGGAATATATGATCTGTTCCTGCCCTTATACTCAGAAGAGTAAGCATGCCACAAAGCACCTGGGGAGAAATAAACCTATATTCCTGTTGAACTTTCTCAAGTAGTCATTTCAATTCCATTTTCTGATAGAGATTTAAAGAAATTACGTTTATATCCATGTATGTAATATGCATTCTGAAATAGGTAATGATGCAATTAAAGGAAGTCTTTAGAAATACAGATTCATGTAGAGACGAGACTAAATTAAGAGTGGTAAAGAACTCAATTTCACAACAGAAATTAAAGTCTTTAGAATTGTTTTCTTTTCAATGTTTTGTTTAATCTGTTTTTTTAGAACCTCAGGATTGTTGCCTAAGAAACCTTGCTTGGCAGATTATTTCACTCTAACTGTTCTACATGTCTTTTCTCATATCCCTGCTTTATGTGTATGTGATTGTTTGCAGTTTAATGACCTTTATTAATCTGGAATTATTCACCTCTCAACTCCATTATTGCCTATGTCCTAGTGTTTAATTTCTGACCCGTCTTTAATATCTGTGAGTACCAATATCATAATTTACTAACCAAAGTCCATTACCACATCATTTGTCTGTTTTAAGGAAATTGCATTCATTTAGATACAGCAGCAAATCCTTACAGACTCACAAATTCATTTTGGTTCTGTAAGCAATAACCTGGATCTTTATGCAAAATTGCAAATGATCACTGAAATTTGTATCTTGTTTCTATTTTTCTTATCGTTTGGCCCCAAAACCGTCTTTGGTACTTCAGAATGTGATTCTCTTCCTTCTATGAAAGGAATGACCTCTCCTTCCCTGACATTTACCTAGCATTGGAAATCTTCCAGCTGCAATTAGATGTGTAGATGAGATGTTTCAAGGAATGATAAATGAGTGTTTAGAGGCATTCTGGATGTAATGGCAAGTATAAGGAGCTTCTGTCCAGACTTACCATTCCTTAGCGTGTGCTTAGAGATCACAAATGTGAAAGAAAGCAAGCTTTATCTATGCACCTGCACAACATAACTGCAGAGGAAGGTAGTGGCAGTACAGGTCATATATAATTAGATGAAAATGAGTCTGACTGGCAGAGTAGAAAGTGTAGAGCAGGATTCTGTTCGTATATGGAAGGAGCTCCCCTAATGATGGTTCTAACTGCAGAGTGTTCATCTAGGCTTAAGAACTTCAGAAATTGCATCAACATCATCAACTGAAAAATATTTTTCCCAACTGGCTTTAAAGTTAGATAAAACAGACTGTACACTAAAATATAGAACTGTTGGTAGCTTTCAACAGAGTTTTCATGTGACAGCTGAAAAGAGAACTGTGCTGATCTTTCTGAGGCTTTCAAGACAGGACAGAGGTGGAAATGATTGCAATTAGTGTTCTCTGTTCAGCACCTTCTGTCTTTCAGTTCTCTCTCACTAAGTCAGAAATAAGACCTCTTCTTGAGTATTATGAGAATTTGACTATATAGAATAAGAAGATAGGAATTAAAAATATGAAGGTACTGTTTTGTTTCACTGTTCATGTTAAAAAATATTTTTCATAAAAGTCACAGAGCCTGATACTATGCAGTAACAGCACAATATACTTTCTTAAACCACATTTTTTTCTTAACAATTCGTATTGTTATGAAAAGGGTTTTTTTCATCTAGCTCTGGGGTTTTATGGCTTTTTAAGAGCTTCTTTAGTCTAGTTCCTACAGAAATGAACCCCCACTTGTTTAAAGAACCACAACGATGTTGCATGAACAGCTAAGTGAAAAGATAAAGTGAGGGAGAGTCTTCAAGACGGGTTCGTGGTTTTTCTTAACAGAAGTGGCAGAGGTTACAGCCATGGCAGTGGTATGCTAACAATACTTGTTCAGGAATGGTAACTTTCCTGTCAAGATAGTAGTGGTTGAAGCTACAAAACAAAGTACAGACTAGAATGCTTCCAAGCTCAGAAGCCATCTCAGACTTGCGGTGGAGAAATTCTAGTAGTTACAAGAAAATATTGAACCATTACAAGTCAAGAATCAGCACAGCATCCTGAAGAATTAGATACCATAGAAGAAAATATCTTTTCTTGATGAGCGCAATGAATGGAAACATATTGTCGTGAGCTTTAGGAAAACAGGTGAGAAATGCACAGGAAAAGTAGATAATTAATTGAGTTTGAAGACATATACTTAGTGGTCCAGAAAATGCCATATGAGATCAACTTCAAAAAACGGGATTGCCTTAAAGTAAAATAGTAGAAACGGTGGTTCACTGTAGTCTAATTTCTTTGTATACACTGACCCTGTCAAGCATGCCACAGGAATTATTTTGTGTCAAGCTATTTTGGAGATATAAGTCCTGCAGTTTCATTCTCCACACTGCTGAGAGTGACCAGTATATCTATTAAAACCCCTTATTTTCAGATAATATAATCCTATGTGCTAGGGCTCTATTTTGCATATTCCCTCAAAGATTCTTGTTAATGGTTAAGTCAATTAATTTGAGGATGCACTTTTTCTTATCCCAGCTGTCCAATATGGCAATAAATTCGGTTTCTTTGTTGGTGATGCATAGTCTGTGAACAGAGTAAATACTCTTTTTAAAGTAGTCCTGGGCAAATAGTATGTAAATAATTCATTAATTCATTATTCCATAATCTCAGTCCAAGACCAGTGTATGGTGCTTTGGGAGATTCTAAGACAAACTTCAGAATCATCTTTTGGTCTGAAGATTTCTTACCGATCACAATTGCCTTTACTCAGAACCTCAGACCCACATATAGATGTACCAGAGCCTATACAATTTGAGAGTGTTTTAATATGACTCTTTTTTGTTTATTTTTAAATTGCAGTGTAGATCATGCAGCATAGGTGGACACTGCAGCAACTATTTATAAGAGAATATTTTTTAACATTCCTAGGAAACACCCCAACACAATCTCAAGATTCAGAACTATTTAAGCCTTAAAACTCTCCATAAATATTATCCTTAAGTTTTTTATGAAAACCTTGGCTGAGCAGGACTACAATTATTCTGTTCTGAGTTTAAAAATAAAATGAAATTTCCTCAAGTCAACTGTCAGACATTGATTCCAGCTGGAGCATTCATGATGTGATAAAATTAGAATGCTAAGAAAACACACTCAACACAAATGAGATTGATTTAAAAGTCAGACTTCACATTTCAGCATCTCTGGTGATATCAGCTGTGCTTCTGTGTGTGGTATCTGCATGTGGCAGAGCATGCTTCTCATAGTGAAACTCTGTGCCAAGCAGAAAACCTTTCTGGGGAGCAGGACAGGCCCAAGGACATATGCCTGGAGGTGAGTAGTCTGGTGTTTCCTTAAGCTCTTTCAGCATTCACCAAGTTCGCATTAGGCTACAGGACCTTGAACAAATGTTAGTGTTGAAGCCCCACTGAAGGAAACAGTGAAAGCAGCAAGGAAAATGAACACTGAAATTAAAATATTAAATTATAAGAAATTGATGCCCTCCTTGAGAAGGAGGTTAGATTTTTAAAAGAACCAGGTATATTTCTGATGGTACACCAGGAATACGATACTGGGGATTTAGTGTCATGGGCAGCCCTAAAAAGTGTCTATCTGAGTCTACATATTTGAAGTTACTCTGTCCTGGTCTTTTGCCCTAATCACTTGCTCATTATCAAATAAAACTTTGAAATAAGACTAAAGGAATAACCAAACCCCTTTATTAGAGTGTTTGTAAAGATATTTGTTACCTGGCTAGTACAATATTAAGAAAGAAATCCAGTCCTGAAGAGGTGTCCAGAGCAATGACACACTGCTCCACGGCTAGGTTCCCTATTACAGAACTTCTTGAGCACAGCACTGTGAAAATCTCAGTCACTTCAGCATGACTGGCATTCAAATGTGGCTTCTTAAATCCTTCTCAGGTCCACTTCTCATTTAATATCAGTGTTCCTCAGCACAAGAAAACTCTGCTCCATGTAACAGACATGGCAGGCAGTGAGAAGGAACTAGCTTGTACACTATGGTCTTCATCCCTCCTAGACCCCATTTTTAATTCTGTCTCAGGAAGAAATGGGAGAGAGGGTCATTCAGTCACCTGTCTGGAAGTTAAGGAGTCTTCTAGAATAACTTGTTCTGATGCCAGAAATAAGCATCCTTAGCTAAGTGAGACAATCCTCACCAAGCATATTTTGAAATAACGTGGTTTAACCATCCAGTCTAGGTTTCCTTGGTTCTTCACATACACACATACACACACACAAGAGAGTCAGGTACCTGATTCAAGACATTTTAAATATAATAGAAATTAGAAACAAATAAAGGGGAAAAATAGTAGTTGTCACATGGAGCATATGTGTTTGGAAACCAGCCTTTGGTATGGTTTTCATATGGATGTATTTGGTTTTGCTTTATATCCTAATTATCTTCAAGGTTCTTCTCCCTGTACAAGATTTTTTGGATAAATTCAACTGGTAACTGCATAACTTATTCTTTACACAGAGAGGAATTTTGAGCCTGAAAAAATTACCATGTGCTCTAACCAGTAGAGTTAATATTTTTATAGATGCTTTAATGTGAACACACAAAACAGATATTATTAAGAGGTTTTTGCTAACTAAAAAGAAGTCTATATACCTGTTAAAAATCAATTAATGGCACTTAATAATCTAGTGCAGTAAGATTAACATAGAACCTGCTTTTATCCTACACATGCACTGCATGATTTGTACTTTAAAAATGAATTTTGTTCAAACTCTGAATGTATGTCTGTGATGATCAGAGATGCATATATTTTATGAGATTTTTCTAAGAATTGTCTTACAGTGATTTTGTCTGATGAAGGAAGCTGTAATGCTTAGACCCCAAATTCATGTACCTTAGAAAAAATATGGGTACTAATAAATGATCACAGAAAGTTTTAAATTTTTTAAGCAGTTCTCTTAGTGAGCTTAAAGAGAGCAACAGATCTTTGAGCATTTTGACAAGAAAACCCACCATCCAGAGAGGAACAGATTTGTTTGAATATATACAACCTACAAAAAATGAAACCTGCTTAGATGAGCAAGAGTTTAATTTGGTTTTTTTCCCCAAAAGTCTATGACAGAGTCAAAAACGAAACAGACTTTCAAATGCTAGGGAAAAAAATTGAGAGCAACAGTTTCCTTTTTTATGTTTAAATACTTCAGATACAACCACCAGGAAACAGATTTTGTTAGCTTAACAAGAGAAGCTGGAAAGGTTTGTTTTCTCTCTCACACAGACACACAAATATACACCAGCAATCAAAAGAGCCAGAGTTTTTGCTTAAGTTCTCCAACCAAATTCTTTTATTTCTTAATTCTGCCACAATTAAATCCTCCCTGACCTTCTGAAGTAGAAAGTGACACTGAATCTGGACTAGACTGACATCATTCAGAGCCAGAGGCACAAGTGCGTTCTCCATTTCATGCATCCTCTAAGTGCTCAGTACCCACTACAGCTGCAAAACCAGGAACAGCTACTGTAATGTAAGAGTCCCATTGTGTCTCAACCATACAACCGTGACTAAAGATGTTCAGCGGCCAGCTACCTCTTCAATTTTCCAGTGAAGTGACTCTATATCTTTCTTCTTAAAATATTCTGTGCTCCCCACTGTGTGCAGGCAACTCCAAAATCTTCAGAGAAAAGCTAGGTTAGGGGTCTACTTTCTTAAACAGTCATTTTAGAAAATGCCCAACTCAATCCAAGGGGCAAAGTAAACTTCAGTCTCTCTGGCCAATGGGGAAGAATTCTCTGGCTGTGAGTTTATTTTTATTCATATAATTTTCTGGTGCACTTACACAAGAGCCAGTCATTTTAAGAACTTAAGGTAGGTTACCCTGATTTGACTGTTGGCAAAGCTCTCAGATATAGTAAGCTTGAAAGCGCAGCCCACTCAAACATGCTATTATTAGAACCAGGTGGGAAAAATTTTCCCAATTTAGGAACACTTTGGAAATTAAAAAAAAATATAAACTCTTTCCACTATAAATTGGGACAAAAAGTCAAAATCTCCACAAAAGCTGCAAATTGTAAAACTGGGGAAATCAGTGGAAACATGTTAGCTACTTTTGATCTGCTTCACTTATCCTCTAGGTTTTCATTTACATATTCTTCATTACAATTCATTAAAATTTTCAGATGAAAAATCATTCTGAAATAACAGAAGTAACTCTTGATTTAGAAAATGTTGAAATGAGAAACTTTTTAGTGAATAATTTAGCAAAATATACGTCATTGCAATTCAAGGAAATTTCTATTCCAATTAAGAACTTTTTTCAACAGAAAAGTTTTGCATCTGTAAATTCCATACAGCTGTAGTTACTATTGTTATATTCTATTGAGGATGCAATGCCAAAAAAATGGGTCACACTGAAGTGATCAAGTTGGGAAAAAGGATTCAGAAGATGGAGATATGGTAGAAAACAAACTGTGAAAGGCTTTGGTGAAACCATTCTCCTTATAATGGTACAAATTAAAAATAATTATTCATAAGGATAAATAAATACATTGGTGAAAAGCTGCTGTATTTCTTAAAACATCAGACTCATAAAGTTCTAATTATCTTTTTCCTTTGACATTGATATACTTGCTCACAGAACTTGTCTGCAAGGATGATAATACTCCCAACATGGTGAGGATTTGATTTTAGAAATAGCAAAAGCAGAACCTCCAGCCTTTGGGACTCAAATTGTTTCATAAAACCCTGAATGAAAAGGTTGAAACAGTACAGGTTCATGTGCCTATTTTTCAATTTCAAAACAAAGTACAGTATACCACAAAGAATATGAGAGACTGTGGAAATAAATGTCACCTTTGAAATGTGTCTGTAAGTATATGAATGTGAAGGAGAATTTCAGTCCAGAATACCGGACATCTTGTTAATTCCATACTGCTGGGGAATTTGCACAGGAGCTTTCCCCATCACTTTCTGTACTAGCAACTTGACAAAATTGAGTAAAGAACCATATAAATAAAACAATTTCCATCAAAAGCAAATTTTGAAAGTTGTCCAGCAAAAAAACAATCTGGCTGTCTCTATGCATTTCATGATTATTTGTTTGGCTGCACAATGTCATATAATGAATACACGGTCAAATTCACCTGTGACATGGGAGGAAAAGCTTGTAATGATCATTTAGGCTTGTGTTTAAACTACAATCCCAGCTCATGCATTTTCTTATTACAGAAAAAGCACAGACATAGTAAAAATCATGGTTTGTATCTTCTCCAGTTTTTATGTTCTTCTTTAACACTCCACAGATATTTATGAGATGTAGATTTAAGAATAGTATATTTAAGTAGGCAATGAAATTCCATTGCTGAGAAAGGATGGCCTTATGGCAGAAATTGTAATGTTTTCAAGTCTGGTGGTGTGTTTTTTTCACCTCCATGAAAAAAAAACCCAACATTTTTCTAGTTCTTAGTAACACCTCTACAAGAGCAGCAGAGCAGGATACCCTAAATATCTGCTTTGCTGTTCTTGTACTCAACTTTCAGTGGTACCAGGATAGAATAGATGCATGCTCTAGTATTAAACTGACTTTTGCCCCTGGGATATGGTTATGATGTCAAAAATAGAACAAACAAGCTGGAATCAAGAGCATAATTACCCCCATGATTGCAAAGGTAGGTATCAACTATACCAGCTGAAGTTAAACATGCTGTCTGATATTTAGTGCGATTTCTTTTTTTATTTTGAGGAAAAAAAAAAAAACAGAGAGGTTTAGTAAAATATCAGGTGAAGAAACCTGGTTTTTAGAAATAATTTTCTGAACATTTTGACATCAGAGATTTCTGAGATGACAAAAGGTTTCACAACAGCAGATGGTAAATAACAGAGGAGATAGTCTTCAGCATACATATTTGAAAAACTTACTGCTGTAGACATGTCTAAAAAAAGACAAATGAATATGATATGCCGTAAGCAATATCACCATTTCTTTACTTACATTTTAAAATATTTTCTAGGCAGCCGCCTCAGTGTTTTGGAAAGTCTACATACTTTTAAGCAACAAAAGATACTGGGTTTATATGCAGTAACTCTAACGTGCTTCTTTACTGTTATTCTGCTAACCTCCTGGTTTTTGTATGCTGCAATAATCAATCATTCCCGGCTAGATAGAAACGTGCTATTTCTAACGTTTTATTTTTAACAGCATGTTTCATAATAGATCACATTCAATTCCATTTGTGAGCTCCCCAATGCCCAAAATAGCTGTAAAAGATGGACAGCTTCTGGGTAAGAAAAATACTTTGCCTGAGGATGTTTACAACTTGGAAATATTTAATCCTTAATGAAATAAAGGCTAACTGCTGTGAAACTGATAATTAGAGCTCAGAAATACTGAGGCTGCCTGCCTGAAATACAGGTACAGAAGTTGTGTCTATTTTTCTATAAATCTTATTAAATTCTGCGAATGCTGATTTGAACCAAGAGGCTAGGGCTGAAAGCATGAAAAGCTATTTTTAGCTCTCATTCCCTAGGAGAGGATCAGAGCAGGGGCTACACAGTCCCCAGTAAAGGAGCCTTATAAAAAATTAGGGTGAGGATAGACATGAAAGCCAGAAGTACATATATAGCACGGAAACCTCAGCTCAGTAGACATATGGTTCTTAAGTTGTCCTAAGTAGCTTGGATAACTACTGCAATATGCTAAATTACACTAAATGTATTGTGAGAATAAGCAAAGAGAATATACTAGTATTTGAGATTTCTGAATGTTCAGCAACAGGACAGGCCATATTCCTATTTTACATGTGTTTAATAATACCACAGAGATGATCCAATATACCTTGGCTATCTAGGATTCAATGACCCTTTGATTTGTGTGGTCATCCTGTGTTTCAGTATATTTCATGAAAAAATACAGGCAAAGGAGCAAGTTACTACTAGAACTTCAGAGTAATTTTCAAGTCTTCATACTTTGGCACATAAATCAGGTTTTCAAAAATGCTCACTGGGAGCTCAATACTTCTGAATTCTGATCAGTTAATCTGGTGATAAAAGTGAGCTGAGCTGAATTTTATTGATAAGTTATGACCTACTTATTAGGGAGTGAATCAGAAAAAGAAAAATGAAAGCATATGTGAAAAACTACACCCAAGTACTGGAAGTGTAAGGGTCTGAAGCGTCCAAAGTAATGTGGCCTTCCACTAGAACTTACTAGAATTAAACAAAAGGTGGTTAATTATACAGAAATGCTGAAATTAATGTACTGACCGAAAATAGTAGTTATTGGGAATAATAAAAAAACAGGATGACAACTTTAACCCTCTCAGAATTATAGAATGCAATTGAACCCTGTATGAACTTTTTAAAAACTGAAATAAGCATGTGTCTGATAGAAGCAGGTAGAGTTTGTATTCCCATACTGTATCCCCATCAGGTAACAAAAGAAAATTGTACTGCATCCAGGGTTAAATGGGAAAAAAAAAATCACTTTAAATATACTTGCAGCAGGTAATTAGACAATGATTTTTTTTTTTTTACTTTTACCAATGCTTTCTAAAGGACGCTTGATAGTGATTGGCTTTATTTTCATTGGCTAGTCAAAAGTATCTGTAACAAAGCCTGTGAAGTACATTTGAAAATCCCATCTCCTAGATTTATAGTCACGGAGGTAAATTTTCCATAGATGCTCAACGTTCATGGTATTAAAATGCTTTATTTCTATTTTTCAAGTTTTTTAGAAGTGATGAGGAAAGGAATTCTTTCTTTCATGCCTTACTACTCCACTCTCTCACCTCTTACTTGCAGCTGATCAAAATGTCTAATTTGGGCATATGTTTTTGTAGAGTCGTAAAATACCAGGTTGGAAGGGACCTAAAGGATCATCTGGTCCAAACTTTCTAAGCAAAGCATGACCTAGACTAGATGTCCCAGCACCCTATCCAGTCAAATCTTAAAAGTGCCCAGTGCTGGGGAGCCCATCACTTCCCTGGGGAGATTATTCCAATGGGAAGTTCTTCTCACTGTGAAAAATTTTCCTCTTGCGTCCAATCGGAATCTCTCCAGGAGCACCATTTTTTAGGTACTCATTAACCCTTGCCTTTTCCGTGCAATTCCTTGTAAAAATGGAGTCTCCAGTAGCATTGTAGATACCCTTTAAATACTAGAACATGGTGATAAGGTCTCCCCTGAGGTCTCCCCTGAGCCTTCTTTTCTCGAGGCTGAACAAACCCACTTCTCTCAGCCTTTCCTCATACAGCTTCCAAGTCCTTTGATCATTTTTGGAAGTTCTCTGGACTCTCTCCAGCCTGTCCTCACCTTTTTTGTATGGTGGGGACCAAAACTGAACACAGTATTTCAGGTGCAGCCTGACAAGCACTAAGTAGAGTAGAGACTTATCTCTGCTGGTGATGCCTTTGATGTAACCCATCATCCTGTTGGCTTTTATGTGCCACAGCAAAAAAAATACTGCTCAACACCACTGTGATGTCTTTTTACTTGGTAGAGTGATCAGATATTTTATAAAAGTGCTTAGCAGAGTAAAGCAAATTATTTTCCCTAGCACTGTCTGCTGGGCTTGTCAATGGCAAAGTGTCATGTTGTTAGAAATTACTTCCATGTGATTGAACAGCTCTAAAACATTTAGCAAGCCACTGTCTTCATTTACTAATGAAGCCCTTAGCAGAATGTCTTAGATGCATTCATGTGCTTGATAAGTTTTTTGGACATTTACATCAGTCTTAAAAGTGCTTCTGTGCTTTTATGTGACTTTACACATCAAGAAGACCCTCCTGGAAAAGTCAGATTTGAGCATTTAACAAAACAGAAAAACTGGACTTTATATGTTCCCCAACATAAAAAAGAAAAATAAATCCATGTTTCCCTGTTTTATTAGGAAATGACATAATAAGTTGTATATCTTAAACCAGCAGAGGCTGACAGAGCAGACAGTGGGTTTATGTATGCTGTATGAGAGTTGTGGGATGAAATGACAAGCCAAAAGCTTAGTGTATTCTGAAAACCAGAATATTTCAGTTGGAGGTTAGAGAAATTAGTCTTGAGTGCAGACTGCTACCTAATTCTCTCTCTTGTGATAGTAAGTGATGTTAAAGCTTTTCTAGAAAGGACTTAGAATATGTCTGCTCCTTTTTGTCTTTTGACCACTGCTGCAGATAGGTTTAGGCAGGAGTTTGCCTCATTTTACCAGTGATGCAAATGAAATTATACATTCAATATATGATGTGGTTAGAAGCCCCTACACTGTGTTTTACTAATGTCAAATATATCACTCCACTGCGGGATCACATATGTCCATTTGAAAGTCAAGCTTTTATACATTTGATAGAGTTTGAATGTGTGAATGAGTATGTATGCTTGTGGCACATTTTCCTTGCAGGAAAACAAACTGGGCTCTTCTGAGAGGTACCTGACTTACAACTCCTAATTCCAGTATTTTGACAATAGCGGCCATACAGTCCATGTGGCTCCCTCATAATGACTCTATAAATTTTCTTTACATTTTCATGCATCCATAATGCCTATTTAAGGATTTCTCTTAGGCTTGCTTCACATAACCTAATGAACTTTTATTTTGATTTTTTGCTCATATTTTCTTTCCGGTGACCAAGCTCCTTCTAAGATTGCAAAATAATATAAACCTCTAGGAAACTTTTCTATCATTACAATTTTTTTTTTTTGTATTTACATGTGCATAATATAAAAGTTATGTATAAATAATATGCATATAATAGAAATTTAACACGACATTTCATAGGTTACATAAGCATTCTTTATATTGCAGCATTTCTGGAGGGAGGATATAAAATATTATCATTTGATCTGTTTTACTTTTGAATTTATAACCTTGGCTATGGGAAGTTAATTTAATGGAGCTACTTCTGTAAGGAATACAGGGCTCCACATAATGCCAGGATTGCAGACCTCTTTTCCAAAGGGTTCTCTCCAGCTTCCTGGTGTTAGTGTGTGATATCTGTTAACATATCAATAGGTTTAGACCTTAAAAAAAAAATCTTTGTACTGACTTACTTATTCTGGACCATCTGCTGTCCTCAAATCACATATGCAATTTACTTTTCTCTCCAGCTCTACATTTGTTTCCACAGTCAACTTGGGCACCAAATTCAGAAGCAAGTAATAGGACATAGGAACCAAAGTATCTGACTTCTGTTGAATTAATTATATGATTGCATTTTGCCAATGACTCAAACAGAATTCTCAGTTAGAATGAAAATTGTATTTTAATGCCCTTGGACAGTGCATCGAGTCAGTTTCAAATACAGCACACTGTTGCAATATTATTTTTTTTAAAAATGCTGTATAATGCTATTAACACAGACCTAAGGAAAATATTTTAAACTCTTTAAAGATAAATTATGAAATCATGCATCAGAATTATGCTCCTACTCCTACAACATTGCAATCTCTATATACACAACAGCAGTGCGTAGGTAAAAGCACAGTCATTATACACTTTGTAACCTTTTCTCAGTTTAGAAAATATAGATTAGCAAGTAAGGAAAAGAGCAAGCACAGCAGTTTCCACTTCTGTTGATTCACTGTCATTACTGTGTCAGGCTCTTTGTTTTTGAAGACTGGCTTTTCCCAGCAAAGTGAAATGTCAAATCGCTTAAATCATGAGAAATAATCAGAAAGGGCTACATTAATTTTAGAGCACTGAGTCAATCTGTAGTGGAAGGTAAGAAAAAAGGACAGTGTCTCCCCTCTCCAATACAAATGATGTGACTGATTTTTGTCTCAATTATTTTGCTAAGAGCAAGGGTAAATTCTGCTGGAGTCTTCCACACCATCAGTATTGTGTTACTTTCTTAGGGCTGAGAGGACAAAATGCAAACACATTTTACTCTTGTATTAATCAAAAAGTAAAGTTGTCTTCATGATTTGGTATGTAGCAATAATCCAAAAATAAAACTATCTTTATTGCTATCAAAGTTTCTATAAAAGAAATGTCTTAATGTTCTTTTATATAGCAAGCAGTTAGGCACCCACAGTGGATACAGATGACACACCATGTACAGTGTTACTAGTAAGAAGTTTGATTACTCAGCTTCACTTTGAAAATGACAAGAGAAGTTCAACACTCTACCAGGTTTGTTTTTTTTTCAGGTTAGTTCATTCATACTGCTAAAATAAACTGGCTAGAACAGAGAGGTTATACGGGGAACTTAGGATATCATTCTCCACAAAGTGAAGGGAAAGAAATACTTGCATAAGAAATTCTTCCTCATTATATAAGTGACGATAGTGACCACACAGACATTATGCCTGACTTAAAGAATGTGAAACTAGTTCTAACCAAGATTTGAGGATAAAAACTTTCTTCTACTAGTTGTCCTAGCTCCAGAAAAAGAAACAAACAAAAAAGTAAACAAAAAAATAGAACAAAGCAAAAACAAGATAAAAAAAAAAAAAACCAACAACCCAAAGCAAAATAACAAAACCAACAAAAACAACCAAAGACTAAAAAACTCAAATCCCCAGTCTTTAATTTAAGACTCTTGTAGCAGAAAAACAGCACTGGTTTAAAAGGCAGGACAGAGAAATCCTCTTTTAGAGAAGAATGCATCAAAGCATTAAACTACAAACTCACCTACCATCTTTTCTCAAATTTCTTTTCACAACAACCTTACTTTTTTGCTGGTAGGATGCCTTTAAAGGCAAGCAGTATTTTTTGTTCTAATGCCTGTTTCATAAGACAAACCACTAAGTGAACTCCTGCTCTGCCTTTAGCTCACAACTCAAAGGTTCCCAGCAGAGAAACTGAGCTTCTGCAAAGTAGAATTGAATATGAATCTACAAAGTGGCAGAGCAGAATGTCCAAAATTAAAGTCTCTTTTTTTTTTTTTTTTTTTTTTTTTCCCACTCTAGCAAATTTGGTAGTTTAAATGTATCTATGACTCAGATGAACATAACCTATTTAACCTTGTCTGGAATGCTCACATGGTTAATTTTGCAGCTAAAATATGAGCTGCAAAAATTTGACATATTCAAACCTTTCCTAAATCTATATGGCTTTTAATGCCAGTGAAGACTGTAGCTTTCTAATTTCTGTAAAGTGTCTCTATTATCTCATGCGTATACATCAATTAACCATAAGGATGCAATTCAGAATAAAATCTTATTGAAATGAGTGTAATTCTGCCTAATATCAATTCTCTTGGTTAAAGCTGTTTCCCACTTGCCACTGTGCAAACAACGTCTTAATCAATACCACAAAAAATCTTACACAGAGGTTAACCAGACACAGAGAAAACTTAGACTAATTAGTGCTGCAAACACTTTTCCTTTAAATGGTTTATTTCCATTCAACCTTGAAAAGAATCTTATCCAAAATTGAAGTTTAGATAAACACCACCAAAATTTTACATCACCAAGGCATTATTACTGGTTTGGAAATTAGAAGAAAGAAATTAAAAGTTAAAAATCTCTTAGATGTTTGTGGGAGTGAGATTTCCTCCCCTTTAGAACAAGATAAAATTCAAGAAGAGCTGTAAGTGAAATGCCATATCCCTGCTCTGTGATTCTTCTTCACTCACAGTATTCAGGCTGCTGATTTTACCACACGACATAAAATGTTTATTTTTTAAAATGTTAATTAAGCTAGAATCTAAAATTTCAAAGCATTACAGGTAGTATTCGTCGCCTAGTATTTGTACTTCATAGTGGTGAGATTAATCTGAGGGTTTCAAACACACACTTTTCGGCTTCTCTGTCCACAAAGTTTCAAGGTACATCCTGAATGATGAGCAAAGCTAATGTTTTAGGACATACAGTATATAGATGATTTGTGTGGCTTCAAGAGGGGTAGGTATACTAGAAGCGGGCACGGAGCTGTTGGAGCAAGTCCAGAGGAGGGCCACGAGGATGATCAGGGGGCTGGAGCACCTCCCATACAAAGACAGGCTGAGAAAGTTGGGCCTGTTCAGCCTGGAGAAGAGAAGGCTGCGTGGAGACCTCAGAGCAGCCTTTCAGTATCTGAAGGGGGCCTATAAGGATGCTGAGGAGGGACCCTTCATTGAGGACTGCAGAGACAGGACAAGGGTTAATGGGTTCAGACTTAGGGGAAGTTCAGGTTAGATATAAGGAACAAGTTCATTACTGTGAGGGTGGTGAAGCACTTGAACAGGTTGCCCAGAGAAGTAGTGAATGCTCTATCCCTGGCAGTGTTCAAAGCCAGGTTGAACAGAGTCTTGGGCAACACGGTCTAGAGTGAGTCTATGATTCCGTAAGTGGTTGTTACAACCTGCCTAGCAGTTTCTCAGGCAGCCTGTTTTGCTCTCTAGTAGTACAGGGACAGAACATCAGTCTCAAGACATTGCAGATAGTCTGCTTAATGTATTCTATGTGCACCGTTGTAGTTGGTGAATAGGTGAGCAAGCAGGTGCCTTCCTGAGTAACCAGGTTCAATAATGGTGTCGTGTTTGGTGTTAGATCCAAAGGACTGAGCCAAACCAGCAGAAGATTTTTTTTTGTTTAATCTAATAATATAACCATTACTTTCACAAAGGAAATATCAATTCTTGAATTGCCATAAATCTCATGCAAGTACTTCACAGCTATATTCTGCCCTCAAGAGTATGTGGGCAGCTCTATTCAATTACAAAGGATACAGATGAAGGGTATGATGTGTCCTGAAGTGACGACAATTTGATGCTTATCGTGTTTGATTTGTAACTCTACCCTTATCATTGAACTTATATTTCTTTTATAAAGCCTGTTTTAATGTGGTTACAGAAAACTTTGTCCCATTTCACCCAAGGCAGAAAATAGCATGTAAGCCTAAAAGCAATATTTTTCTTTTTTCTGCCAAAATTAGAGACAGACTATAAGAAAAAAACAGACTTGTCTACAGTCTGTCCTCCATTTTCTATTAAGTCCTTGTATACTAAGATGTTTGGATTGCAGTTTAGCAGATCAGGAAATAAATATCCTGATGTGACCCTTTTAAACCTGGGAAAATACTTCATTAAGGTAGATTGTTTTTCACATAAATGTTTTGCTATGATGGAATGACTTGTATCAATTTGCAAAACTCTGTTCATTCGAGGAAAGAGAGAAACATCCTTCCCTTTCCCTCCAAATCAGAAAGTTTTGTTTTCAGCTTTGATGGCAAATATTTGGTTCCTCAAGTTTGAAAGGGCATTTTATTTCAAATTTTTAATTGAATTAATACCTGAAACAGCCACAAAATATTTCCTTAGGATGAACAAAAAAAATTGTTTTATATTAGACACAGTCTTTCTTTCTCTTTCTGACATTTTAGAATTGCTAGTGATTGGATGCCCCCCAGGCAGAGAACCACACAGCAAAAAATGAAGATATGCCTTGTCAGTGAAATGTGACTGTCTCTGATCAGTGATGCTGACTTTCAATTTAATACATACTTTCAACCCATAAAGAGAACTTCATTGTTCTCACTATGCATGGAAAATCAGTGTTTTAACTGCAGTAACCATAAGGATCCATGTCATATGAGACAATGATTTCTATCTGAATATTTTAATAGTTTATAGCAAAATTTCTACATTACACCAAACAATAAGTTGACAATTCCCATCAAAATAAAATGTAATTAAAGCTAAATCAGAAAAAAAGCTGATTTCCTGGCATGAACAGACTGGCATCAAAATGCTATTTAAAAATAAAATGGAAAAAAAAAAAAAAGAACCACAATAAACACAAAACAAAGTAGCTGTAAAATTCAGTCTTATCAGAACTGACTTATAAAATTAATTTCTTTCATTAAATTATGAGATAAATTTTGTAAAACTGACCTTTGGGAGTTTTATACAGAAAAGCATTGCAGTAACAATAGAAAAGCTAGACATTAAACAGGAAAATATTCATGTATTACATTTCATTCAAAAATTTTAATGAGATGTACATGACTGAGAAGAAGGCTGTGAACAAGAAAACATTCTAGACCTGCTGCTAATTTCTTTCCAGAACCCTTACATATACATCTTTGGTTTACAGTAACCCTCTGATTTCATTACCAACTCTGGGACTTTTCTTTGTATGATGCTTAGTCACATTACAATATGCAAATGACGTATTTTTAGATATATACAAACATAACAGATATACTGAGCAGACTACAGTTCAAGCAATGTCTCCTAAACTTTAATATAAATATATTGATCCTATTAAACTCAGCAAATTTGACACAGATTTGAAGTCTAAAAACTTCCACCTTTCTTTGGGTAAGAAGTAGTTTTCATAGGTACTAAAAGGTTTTTAATAGAATTCACCATTCAAGCAGTGGTTTACCAGAATTACATAAGATAGTAAACCTCTATGGGCATATGTAGGAAGTGTTGAAAGGAAAACCCTCTCCTTCACATATTTACAAACTCAGGGCGGAGAACTTGCAGTTAGGAAAATGTTTTCTAAAGGAACTTGCAGTTTGGGATTCTTCCATTTTTTCAATATTCAATTTTAGAAACTTGAAGGCTTATTCAATCCCACAAAGCAGTAAGTACCCATCTCGTGAAAATCCTTCACTGAGATACTAAAATTTCATGTGCTTGTGAGATTTAGTTCCTCTATAAATTTTGAGTGATAAATTACAGGACATTCCTCAGTTAACATCAGATGTTTTGGATATGAATGTTCATTTTTTTTTCTCAAATCATACTCCTTTTTAAGCAAGCATATACAAATCACTATCCAGTGATGACTAAAATACATTAAGAATGTAAATAAACAGGAATTCTAAATTTCAAATGACATAGTAAAATAATGGGGATGACTGGCCCTCTTTTATGCATCTGCTTAACTCCAGAAGCAGGACAACTCTTTGTTTTTTTCAGGTCTTTCAGTTTCTCTAGTCTTTACTTCCCATATGTCTTCACATAATTATAGGAAAATTTCCAATTGTTTCATAGGATTAATTGCAGAACAGACATTTTTTTGCATTTTGTTTTGCTTTTATATTTCCTCGATCATTTACTTGACATTATTTTCTTTTCCCTGTAATCTATTCTGATTTTCTTTAACATAGATAACATTTCTGCTGCTGAACGATTTGCTTTGTTCAGTGGCTTGATAGATAATGTTCACAGAATCACAGAATCACAGAATAGTAAGGGCTGGAAAGGACCTCAAGATCATCGAGTTCCAACCCCCCCGCCATGGGCAGGGACACCTCCCACTAAACCATGCCATCCAAGGCTATGTCCAACCCCACCTTGAACGCCGCCAGGGATGAAGCATTCACAACTTCCCTGGGCAACCCATTCCAGGGCCCCACCACCCTTACAGTAAAGAATTTCTTCCTCAGATCCAATCTAAACCTCCCCTGTTTAAGTTTAAACCCATTACCCCTTGTCCTCTCACCACAGTCCCTAATGAAGAGTCCCTCCCCAGCATCCCTATAGGCCCCCTTCAGGTATTGGAAGGCTGCTATGAGGTCTCCATGCAGCCTTCCCTTCTCCAGGCTGAACAGCCCCAACTTTCTCAGCCTATCTTCATACGAGAGGTGCTCCAGTCCCCTCATCATCCTTGTGGCCCTCCTCTGCACTTGTTCTAACACTTCCATGTCCTTTTTATGTTGAGGACGCCAGAACTGCACGCAATACTCCAAGTGAGGTCTTACGAGAGCAGAGTAGAGGGGCAGGAGCACCTCCCTCGACCTGCTGGTCACACTCCTTTTGATGCAGCCCAGAATACGGTTGGCCTTCTGGGCTGCAAGTGCACACTGCCGGCTCATGTTCATTTTTTCATCAACCCACACCCCCAAGTCCTTCTCTGCAGGGCTGCTCTCAATCTCCTCCCTGCCCAACCTGTAGCTGTGCCTGGCATTGCTCCGACCCAGGTGGAGGACTTTGCATTTAGCATGGTTGAACTTCATCAGGTTGGCATCAGCCCACCTCACAAGCGTGTCAAGGTCCCTCTGGATGGCATTCCTTCCCTCCAATGTATCAACCGAACCACACAGCTTGGTGTCATCGGCAAACTTGCTGAGGGCACACTCAATCCCACTGTCCATGTCACCCGCAAAGATGTTGAACAAGACCGGTCCCAACACCGATCCCTGGGGGACACCACTCGTTACCGGTCTCCAGCTGGACACTGAGCCACTGAGCACTACTCTTTGCGTGCGGCCATCCAGCCTTCATTTGCTTCAAATTTTTATTTTAGCAATTGTTCTCTTAATAGTCTTCAAGATTTTCCAAGTTGTGCAAATAACTTGTCACTTAACACTGGAAGTGCAGCATCTGACTTTTCTTCATTTTCCTAAAGAACAAAGGAATCCCTCTCGTTAGTCAAAACTGCCTTTCAATATCAGAAACTGAAGTAGTGATTTGCACTCAGAAAGATTAGGATAAAAAATTGTAGAATAAAATGAGAGTTAAATTCCAGTTTAATGAATCATTTAGAAACAATGTATCTTTCCCAAATAATCAGCAATCTTCAACGTCAAAACATAACTTCGCCAAGGCTTTTAATTTGACATGCCGTTTAAAAGAGGCAAAAATGGTATCGTTTCATTCTCTGATTCTTTTGAAAACTCTTCATTTTAAAGAGAGAAAATAAGCCATTCATACTTATTCATAAATGAATGAAAAGTAAAAATGAAAGCAGACCTGAGTACACTGCTTGGTTATCACCATCACCATGCTTTGCTCAGTGGCTACATGGCCACTCTCCTATTTTCACTTGGTATGTACAGATTTTGGTATAACAGAGACCATTTCTGCAGTCATTTTCTTTATTAATTGAAGCAAATTGCATTAAAAGTATAATGAACAGCATGCCTTATTTTCTCCAACAGGAATTTTAGCCTGTCAAGACAAGTTCAGAATGCAGCTTTTCTTCAGAAGCAGTTAAGGTTAACCAAGGGATCATAGAATCATGGAACAGTTAGGGTTGGAAAGGACCTTAAGATCATGTAGTTCCAACCCCCCTGCCATAAGCAGTAACACCTCACACTAGACCATGTCGTCCAAGGCTCAGTCCAACCTGCGATTAAACACTGTCAGGGATGGTGCATTCACTTTTTTGGGCAACCCATTCCAGTGACTCACCATGCTCACAGGAAAAAGCTTCTTCCTTCTATCTATCCTGAACTTCCCCTGTTGACGTTTAAACCCATTGCCCCATCCTAATGCTACAGTCCCTGATGAAGAGTCCTGGCATCCCTGTAGATAACAAAGGTTATTTTTTAACAGAACTTAGAGAACTATATTCTACAGAGTATTAAAAAAGTACAAATTAGCTCAATGATAAGTAATTTTCCTTGAGCAGGTTCTCTCACTTTGTTTTCCTTTATGTGAGTGCTCTGTTTATTTGGCAGCGCTGCTATCTTTCTCCTAACAGTAGCTAGAGAACACTGTTCTCCTCACTTCCCTTCAATAAAACTACAGACAAGAACCAATGCAGCTTCCTCCCAAGACAGACTCTCTACTCAAAGCCTGGATGGAGGATAAATCCAGAACAAGACAAAAGATTTAACAGATGACAATCATGGTTTGCCGAGGTCAGCAGCTCGACAGAGGTGCCTTCAACCCCGGAGCGAGGGGAAACACCGCATCCAGCAGCCTCACTTCTGAGCAGCGAGACCCACCGAGAGAGCCCCAAACCCTCGCCACGCCTCCCTTGCCCAGCAGCCAGCAGCTCCGCTGAGACGAGTAGCGACTCACAGTGGGCGGTGTCAGGACGGACGGCACCGCCCAGAGCGGAGAAAACGCTCCGGGGAGCGCGGGAACAGGGTCAGTAAGAGCGAGAATTGACACTTTCCTCTTTTTCTTATGGTGGACCCTTGTGGCCCCTGCACAGTCTGCGTCTGGAGCAACCTGTCCAGCTCCCGTTCAGCTCCGCTGGCACCTGTCAGCTACTGACTGTCCCGCAGCTCAACCCCTGCTGCAGGAGGGCCTCCACCAGAGCGCACCGAGTGCAGCCCTGCCCATGGCGCACCCTCGCCTCACGAGATCAGTGCAGGCACTTTATCCACCCCAAGCTCCGCGCTGCAGCCTTCCCTCTCATCGGCTGTGCCTGGTGCCGACGCTGCCACCTCTGGGCAGCCAGAGCAGAGCCCCCAAACAGGACCTGGCCCTGCGGCGAGAGCTCACCACCCGGCCGCTGCCCTCTCACGCTGCCGGCGCTGCCTGCCCCGACGCGCTGTTGCCACTCTCCCTAGGGCGGGTTTTACCAACTCAGGGCGGTGCCGTCCCTCCTGGCAGAGCTGTCGGCAGCTGGGCAAGGACTGGCGAGGGGTCGAGGCTCCCCCGGTGGCTCTCTCTGCTCAGAACTCAGGCTCTTTTTTCCCGCTCACTGTGGTTGAAGACTCCTCTCTGGAGTCAAACGCTTTGCACAAGTCCAGGTAGAGGACGTCAACTGCTCTACCCCTGTCCATCAGTTCCGTAGCCCCTTCATAGAAGGTCACCAGATTGGTCAGGCAGGATTTCCCCTTAGTGAAGCCATGCTGGCTGTCACCAAGCACCTTGTTGGTTTTCATGTGCCTCAGCATGCCTTCCAGGAGAATCCACTCCAAGATTTTGCCAGGCCCAGAGGTGAGACTGACTGGTCTGTAATTCCCCGGCTCATCCATTTTCCCCTTCTTGAAATTGGGGGTTATATTTCCCTTTTTCCAGTCGTCGAGAACTTCACCTGACTGCTATGATTTTTCAAATATGATGGACAGTGGCTTAGCAACTTCCTTTGCCAGCTCCTTCAGGACCCGTGGATGGATTTCATCAGGTCTCATGGACTTCGGCACATTCAGGTTCTTAAGATGATCTGGAACCTGATCCAGTGGGTCCAAGGTCTTCATTCTCACTGTCCCTGCGTCTGCCTTCCAAGACTTGGGTGGTGTGGTCAGAGCATTTGCCTGTGTAGACTGAGGCAAAGAAGTCATTAAGAACCTCAGCCTTCTCTAAATCCAGGGTAGCCAGTTCTCCCAATAGCTTCCAGAGAGTGCCCACGTTATCCCTAGTCTGTCTTTTATTCTCAGTGTATCTATAGAATCCCTTCCTGTTATCTTTCACATCCCTAGCCAAGTTTAACTCCATGTGGGCCTTAGCTTTCCTAAGCTGGTCCCTAGCTTCCTGGACAGCATCTCTGTATTCTTCCCAGGTCACCTGTCCTTGCTTCCACCTTTTATAAGCTGCTTTTTTTCCCCCTTTAAGTTTCCTCAGCAGTTCCCTACCCATCCATGGAGGCCTCCTGGCCCTCCTGCCGCATTTCCTTCTAGTTGGCATGTAACACTGCTGAGCTTGCAGCAGGTGATCCTTGAATATCAACCAACAGTCTTGAGCCCCCCTGCCCTCCAGGGCCTTATTCCATGGAGCCTTACTGAGCAGGTTCCTGAAGAGGCCAAAGTCTGCTCTCTTGAAGTCCAGGGCAGTGAGCTTGCTGCACGCTCTTCTCACTGTCCTGAGGATCTCAAACTCAACCATCTCATGATCGCTGCAATCAAGGCTGCCCTGGAGCATCATATTTCCCACCAGCCCTTCCCTGTTGGTGAGCACAGGCCAGGTGTGGCGCCTCTCCTTGTCGGCTCTTCTGTTACTTGCAGAAGGAAGTTGTCTTCCACACAATCGAGGAACTTCCTGAATTGCTTGTGCCAGGCTGTACCGTCCCTCCAACAGATAATTGGGGTGGTTGAAATACCCCATGAGGACAAGGGCCTGCTAGCGTGAGGCTGCTCCTATCTGTCTATAGAGAGCTTCATCCACAGAGTCCTCCTCCTCTTCAGCCGGTCTGCAAGAGATCCCCAGAGTAACATCCCCCATTGCTGTTCTCCGTTTGTCCCTGACCCACAAGCTGTCTGTTGACTCGTTAGCTGTCCCCAGAGCTCCATACTCTCCAGCCTGTGACTGATGTAAATGGCTACTCCCCCTCCCCATCTGCTGGGCCTTTCTTTTCTAAAGAGCCTGTAACCATCCATTCCAACACTCCACTCATAGGAGCCATCCCACCATGTTTCTGTGATGCCAGTAATATCGTATCCCTGTAGCCGTGCACACATCTCTAATTCCTCTTGTTTATTCCCCATACTATGGGCATTTGTATAGAGGCATCTGAGCTGAGCTCCAAATGAAGCCAGCTCATTGGCTGGAGCAACTGGAATAGCTTTGCGTCACTCCCAAGTATTTATTACAGGTGCTGGCACCTGACTGGGAGTGTTGTGATAGATCAATGCCCCTCTTCCCCAACACATCTAGTTTAAAGCTGGCAAGTCTCCTACCAAAGCAGCTCTTCCCCTTCTTTGTCAGACTGGCTTTCAGAGGTTACTATGGTCATGAAATGTCTGGTGCTTGTCATATTCTATCCAATGGAAGAGAGGTGAGATAATGACAAACTTCAGATGGTTTTAAGTCCATTCTACTGTAATCTGGCACCCCAATAATGGGTAGTGTTCTCAAGGAAATTGAACAGTGTATGTATAATGAGACATTGATGAATGCTATCAGGAATGCTACTACTACTAAATAGAAGGCTTTATCCCCTTAGAAAACAGGGATTTGAGTTTTGAGGCTGAAGGTATGAAAACACAGATCTCTGCTACATTAATTAATCACAACTCAAGGATCGCTTGCAGCTATTCATTGTAGTGCCCATACATCAGAAAATTTCAATGTGTTCCCAGCTTTTTTCACATTGAAATTGAAAATTGTCTGTAGATTACACTGGAAGTCTTCAAAAATACATAGTATCATGGTTTAACCCCAGACAGCAACTATCACCACCCAGCTGCTCACTCATTCATGCCACAGCAGGATGAGGGGAAGAGAACTGAAAGCGTTAAAGTGAGAAATTTCATGGCTCAAGATAAGAACAGCTTAATAATGGAAATAAATATAATAATAATGATGATAGTAATGTAATTAAAAATAACAAAAAGGAGTGAGTAAAACCCAAGAAAGAGAAGTGATACAAATGAAGACAATTGCTCACCACCAAATAACCAATGCCCAACCAGTCCCTAAGCAGTGGCCCCCTGGCCTCCCGTCTCTGAGTTCTGTTGCTGGTCATGATATCATATGCTATGAGATATCCCTTTGGTCAGGTGGGGTCAGCTCTTCTAGTTGTGTCTCCATCCAACTTTTTGCGCACCCCCAGCCTACTTGCTGGTGAGGCAGTATGTGGAGCAGACAAGGCCTGGACTCTGCATAAGCACTGATGGGTAGTAACCAAAACATCCCTGCATTATCAACGCTGTTTCCAGCACAATCCAAACATAGCCCTATAATAGCTACTTACGAAGAGAGTGAACTCTACCCCAGTCAAAACCCAGCACTCACAGGTCCTGTAGTGCTTACATATCAGTCTAGACAATTCAGATGGAAATATTTGATTAATGTTAAAATGGAGAGCAATCCTGAAATGGAAGTCCCATCCATGTTGCTTTCAGCTGAAAAGATCCTCAGTGTGGCTGGTGAACTTTTGCAAATGTAGCTCTCCATTTATTGCCACAAGCATTTTTTGTATCTGCACAGGTAGCTCAAAATGTTCTGCAGTCACAGGATTTCCCGGTACCTATTATGGGATCTTTTCATCCTTTAGACCAGCGAGTCAGAACAAAGTGAAGTCCTGCAGGACAAGAGTGAAGGTTTGAGCAGAGCTGTGTTCAGTTTGCCATCTTACATCAAGCTATGCCTAGCTCTGGTCAATGTAGCCAGTACCACTGGTTTCTATTAGTGTCAGCCAATTTAAGAAGAGAAAGAGAGGGAAGAAAGGTCACCAATGAAAAGTATGTATTGACATAAGCATGTGTACAGTATTGTCAGAGAAGGAACAGCAAACTCGACATTTCTTTCCCCATCTATGGCTATTTCTCTGGATTGTCTCTTGAAACTCCATTCCCAAATAGCAACATTCTCAGTAGTATTAGTGACCTTTGGCAAAAGCATTTCTGTCTTTTGGGGCTGCATTGATTTTCTCTAGCTTCCGTGTAGCAATTTGGCATCCTGTTGACCCAGAGCCACAAAGCGGGCAGTATCACTATCAGCAGGGGACCTTGAGAGACTTTTTTAGGACAACAAACTAGAACATGAGCTGGTGCAGGCTGCAGTGATAAAGCATTCATGCTACTCTCTAGATTCCGGTGGGCTGACAGTCATGTTTGGGAGGTGGTAGCATGGGTGGTTTGTCTCAAGATTAATTTGTTAGCCACAGACCGTACTTGGCTTCCTTGTCTTGAAGTGTGTGTCCAGGCTGTAAGGGCTTTTGTTTCAGTTTGCAAAAATCCAAATGAGTAAATGCTTGTAGAGTTTTTAGAGTGTATTAATATGATAGCACATAAGAGCACAGAAAATATGAGCACCCTCTCAACTTAGCTTGTGTTCTAGTAATTGTTGAAACATATCAGGCAATTCCTAGGGATCTCTTCTATACATGGACCATGTAATTCAGTACAATTTGTTGGGGTTTTCTTTAATAAAAATAAATACATATTCCTTTTCCCTGTGCAATGCAATAATTCTGACACCTGTAAATGTTTGGAATCCTTGCACGGATTTTCTCTCAGAGTGAAATTCTCCTGTGTTCCTGTTTAAAACTGTGTGATGCACTACCTTGCTAAAGTCTTGAAATGGATTGGTTTGGATTACATCCTGTGGAAGAGAGTTTATAGCCCTTCAGCCTGGTGCCTCAGCCTGGATGATTTTAATCCTGCTGATCTCTGTTACTTGGTAATTAAGCTGGTCTAAAACTAAACAGTTATACAGCCTTTAGAAGACCTACCCCGATGCTTCCCGGGAGCATATTGTTCCCTAAGTACTCTCTGAAAGTTCGCATATTATTATATTAAAGGAAACAAAAGCTGATTTATAGTCTATTTGTGGGAAAACTGTTAACTGTTTACCTTCGCAATGTTGCAAAGAACAGCATGAGTCACAGGCAAATCACAGCCTTGGGATAACTCCCCTAGATTCTTACCATCACAGCAGGCAATGGGTTCAGTCCTAGAGTAACCTTGCTTTCTTTCACAGCTGTTTTTTAACAGTTATATTATCTATACAGCTGTATTAGCTGACAGCATTAAAAGTTATAGCTCAGCATAATACTCAAACAACTGTACTAAAAAAAAGGGGGAAAAAAGACAAAAAAAAAAAACAGAATTAAGAAAGATAATTACTAGGCTCAGTGAGAAAATAACATAGAACGTGAGCGCTCTTTCAAAATAATTACTTATTCTACCTAAAAAATGTCTAGGTATGTATATTTCAGTTGAGGGTAAATATTTTCAAGAACTTGACTTACTATGTAAGGCTCATTTCTGAAGTCTTTGTGTATGGACCCAGCTAAAGGAACACAGAAAGAAAAGGATTTAGGGCCTAAGGATTACACAGAAAGAATCTGAAAGTTTCATTTTAGTGCTAATATTCATCTTTCAGTAAGGCAGCAAAATTGCTGGAACCCCACTATTAGAGACTGCTGTATTTTTAAATGCCCAATTTCACAATCTACTCAGTTGCACTTCTCTCAAATGTCTGCCCGAGGGTTTAAGAATTAGCTACTCCCTGCTACACATTTTGCAACTCTTCCTTAGATGTTTAATACAGTTTTGCAGTCCTTTGACATCAGTTTGTTCCTGAAAAGCACAAACACGCATCTGACACGGAATTCAAGTGAGGCACTCCAGGAAATCCTCAGAGCATGAAAGGGATATAATGCCTCATATTTTCAAATCTGCTCATATATAACAAGGGTTAACACACACTTCCTCAGAGTATATTTGTCTTCCGTAAGGCAAGAAAGGAAAAGACTCCAGTGAATTTATTTAATAACTGATAGTGGAAATAGACTCTAATGAAATTTCCATCATCCAGAAACATGAACTCTACTTTATATATACTGTCATTCATTTGTCTGCTAATAGCTGACTTGGCAGCTTCCTTGAATTCCCTACTTGGACACAGCCAATCCACTCCCGTGATAAAGCTCTGCAAATCCCAAGGAAACCAGAAAGGCACTAGAGCTGTATGCATTGAGGCTCCACAGCAGTACAAAGAAGCAGCTGCTAGGGAGGCCCCATTAGAGATGAACCCTGCTGTGAAAGAAAAAACAGAATGTTTCAGAGTGTATTTATCTTTTTCTTTGTAAATCCTTTATGGGTAGGAGTTAGCAGAGGGCTTGGAAACCCTCCATACAAGCTCAGAACCCAGGTCTTTCTTCTGTCCAAGCACTTTTACTCCCTACCATTCACACCTGGCAGATCTGTGGGCTGGAAAGTGGATATATAGAGGAAGAAATTCCCAAAATACAATGTCAGACTGATTTCTCCATAGTACCTATTCTTTATTCTTTCTATATCAAGTGGGAGGTCTCCTGTAGCTGTTGTGTTTTCCTAAGGTGCTGACATGCACTCTGTAACTACTAAGCACTGTATTTTCATATGGCTTGTATGTTTATATAATTTATCTTGAATAAAAGTGCATGTATGTTGTATGTACTGTGAGACAGAGGAAAAACACGTTTCTGACTGCAAACAATCAAATGTTTGGAGATAATAACTGCTTAATTAAATATATTTTACAAGAATCACTGCTCTTTCATCTCCTATTTGACCATGTATAAAATTGTAAGAATTCCACTGTTTCCATCAAAGAATCAGAGAACTAGACAAAAACAACACTTCATTAAAATAAAAATGTATTTTTATTGCCACTGTAATATTTTTATTTCTGAATCAGGTATTTCCTATCTCTACGTTCCACTAGTGTCCCATCTTTCCAGAAGTAAGTTAAATGAGAAGTACAAAGGAGAAAAAAACCTACTTGTTTTCTAACAAAGTATTTGTCATCTAATTTGCGGCCTCAAGCGTGTCATCATCTTAATACCTTTACAGAATTTCTCTTTGATTTTAGGAGGATTAATATTATGCAGGTGTCTCGGGAGCAAGGATCTTTTAAAGCAGTCACATCAAATACTTTCAGAAGACTTTGTTTAATGATAACTTCTCTATCATCAGCTTTGTCATGCAAAAAGTAATTTCATGTGGTTTACAACAGTGCAGCTGTGTCTACAGATACCCAATTTATAGTGAGTATTTTACTCTCTATCAGCAGGTGTTTAATTCAAACTTTATACACCTCCTTAGTCAGAGAGATCTCAGGGCTCAGTTTAATTTTCTGTGACAGCTCAGCTCTTCCATGGCTGACTACACAAGGTTGCTATTGACATAACTCTTCGCCTGCTACCCCCAGTAATCAATAATCTACTGTAATATTTATACTAAGTCAAACACATCAGCCACTTACTGTAGCTTTTATACTACCTGCATGTCAACAACATGTATATATGCATGTATAACTGTCATAAAAATAATGCTTTTTATAATTTCTGATCATTTGGTCCATTTAAATAATTTCTATGCCAAAATAGGAGGTTTTTTCAATCTCTCATACTGCTTTTGAAGCACTTGTAGGAGCTCCTAAGATCTGAAGACACTGTGGGATTATAAACATTTCTTAAACTAGAATTAGGAACCCTAGAAGAGCATTCTGTGTGGAAAAATACACTGTGCAACACTTGGCGTCTATTGCAGTACTGTAATGCAACACGTTCCTATCAGGTTGGTAGCAAGCATCTTTGAGGTCAGAAGCAAAGTGAGCAAATTGAAACTGTGAGCATTATGAACACACAAGAAAAGTAAAAACTTTAGTAGTGCATAAAAGAAACAGAACCACAGCCAAAACCAAAGGAACTCAATAGCCTCCATGTATTCATACAATTCTATACTGATTAGGTTGTCTTCCTGCTTTGTTTTTTTTTTTTTCTTAGAGTGAATAAAAGCTGCTAAGTCCAGTTCCTTTAGGTACAGGGCCACCAAAGAAAATTTAAAATACCATTTTATATACAATCGTAACATAAATAAAAGTATTTTTCCTCCTTGAACAATGTGCTAAATAAAACACAATTGCCAGTAAATGCTACAGAAGCAGTAGCACCGCTATTCTTATCCAGCATCATACATTGGCAAAGAAACAGGTGGTCTAAATTGTTAATTGAAATGACAAATTAAATATGGTAAGTGCATCTGATATACTGTTAATAATAGGTGAAATATCTAGTCAACTGCTGACTTTATAAACAGGGTGAGAATGTAATTTTTATTGAGAGGCACTCACTATGTTCATATAGTTAAAATATTTTCAGCAATATTAAAAGCAACCCCAAACACTTGACTGCAGTTTATCATTTCAAGCCCTAAGGAAAGCTTTAATTATTGAAAAATGTTACAGATGAAAACAAAAATACAGTGGTAGTGATTCTTTTCTATTTCCTGCATTCCAAATCATTAATAAATGCCATCAATTTAGAGTAGATAAGAGATCTTACTTTTATGTATACTTGAGAATGGTGTTTCTTTGTGCCTAAGGATGGGCTTTACATGGCCTTGTTGAAGTTCTTTTGATTTGAGGATTAGTTGAAGAAGTAGAATTTGAGGTAGCTAGTTTTGGCTAACTTTCTTAGTCAAAACAGGTGGATTTTTAAAAGGACAATTCTGTGTGCAAGTGATGAGATTACAAAATTGTAGAATAACCGAACATCAAATACTTGATGCATAGGCAGATTTTATTTTATTTGAGAAAGATAAGTAATCAATAGGGAAATATGGCACAAACCAACAATTTGGAATTTGAAGAAAACCAAAAATCCTCTGAAGTAATGTTTTAACAGGACAAGAATATTTACGATGTGATCATAGCACATATCAACACTGATTGAATTTGTTTCAGAATAAACTTTTAATTTGCCATGTTTATTGACATGTTCATAGACCAGTAACCATTCTGATTACAGCTGAATTTTTACATTGCCCTTTGCAATGTAATCTGATAAACATATACGGAGAACTGGTAGGATACCTCACAGCAAAAGCAAGCGCATGCCAAAACCAGGGGGAAATGGCCTTTATTTGTTAAGGTTTCACATACAGGGCCCTTAGTGCTAATTTTAACTTGCATGTACCAACTTTAAATAATTTGAAACAAATGTGAACAAAAGTTCTAATCTACAAGAAAAAAAATATTCTATTTGCATTTAATGCACAAGAGTAAAGGTGGGAGAAACACACAGAAGCAAGCACTTGGCTAATAGTATTGTGCTTTTTCTCTAGTGAAAAGAGAAACCCTGCCCTGTAAATTTTTTTTTTCTCTTGTCATCAATGTGGTAGTATCCTAGATATCTAGATTGTTACGATCATTTATCATATATGCAACAGCTGTGAAACAGTTTAGCCATCATCAAAAGATTTAGCATTTAGATACGATACTGAAAGGTCAAGATCTGCACAAAGCAAGTGTGGAAGAGCTCTCAGCATGAAGGTGGAATGTAAGATTCAGCAAAGTATGGTATCATGAAGATTAGGAAAAGTAACTGGAGGGTGAGAAAACAGCATCTGACAGAGAAGACAGCAGCCTTTAACATATGAATGGCTTTGCAAGGGGCAGACACTTAGCAGCAGATGCAACAAATATCCTACAAGCAGGCAGCAATATACAGGTCAAATTATCAGCACTGTAATGGAACAATTAATTCAGTCAATGCTCTCAGCAAAGCAGCAGGAGAAAATCAGGAGAGAAATAAAATACAATGCAGGAAACTAAGCACAAATAGAAGTGTTTACTAATTTGTCTTCAGTGAATATTTCAAAATTATCCTGTACCTAGTGGAAAATAATCTTCAGAATGCACAGCATAAACATTTTATTTTGACACTAGATAAATACATTTTGGAGTCACTGGTTCTTTGCTGTGCAACAAAGAGGAAAAGATTTTGCCAGCCACAGTCCCTTACCATCACTGCAAAATGGAAAACGTTATCTAATCTGGAACTCCGCTCATATAAACTAGACTATCTCCATTAAGACTAATGGAATTATAATGATTCACTCATCAGCATATTGATGCATTGAACATTTGAAGATGCTAGGCAAAGAATCTCTTTTTCTAGGAATAAGCATGACTGGGTAGGTTTAGTGCTTCCAGATCCCACAGATGAAACTATCTACGTGTCTACATAACCTCTAAGTGTAACAGGAGTAAGGAATTGAACACAGTGTAGAACATGGTGTCTGTGGTTACGTATCTCTGGTTGATGCATATTCACTTTCAGGACTGCATTTCTTTCTCTCTTCAAATCATAACCCAATCAACTGACAAGCCAGCTATCTGTCAAGAATATTACAGCAAATGGTGAACACTGTGACACAGTCTTATGGAAAGAAGATTAAGTTTCCAAATAGTCTGTAAAACACACTTGTTGTGTCTGCTTCCTACTAGGAAAGCACCCTTGGTTTTGCCAGCCAGGGCCTTCCACTTGCCATTGACTGCCTCTGTGTAGCTGGATTCTGTCTCATAGCACAACAGCTGAGCTCTGAATGTTTTTGAGTCGAAGGGGTACTGTTGCAGACCCTTTCCTTCTATTGGCAAAGTCACAGAAGTCTCTAGACTTCTGAAATTCTTTAGCACAGGATGGGCTCTTCAGTTTGGGGACAAGGCAGAACATGCAATAAAACTGGAGCAGGCCAGATACATTTGTCGATATGTGTAGAGGTTAAAAGGCCTGAGAGGATGAATAGGAAAGACTTCCCCCCAAAAAAAGGAAAAGAGAAGTGGGTACACTTTCCTCAAATAAAAAATAAATTTTATACACTTGAAACAGAAGAGACCGAGGAATAACTCACAATTCTCACTGAGAGTGTCATGGCAAATAAAACTGCAGAGCGAGGAACCCATTCAGGAGCTATTCAGTTTCATTTCATTAGATCAGGAAAGGTGATATTATGAGTAAATCCTCAGGTGGATATACGTGTATCATGTTACCCAAAAAGTGTGACTCACATTCAGCTACTTGAATGGGCTGATAGAAATTGCAAACTATTTCTGAACTGCATGTTCAGGACTAACTGAAAGTCTAAATGTGTCAGGAGAATGTACAGATATTTGGGGTATCCAGGAAAGGAACTATAGTTCTATGCGTAGCACAGAGTTTAATCCTGCCATTAAAACCAATGCGTTGTGTGACTTTGGAGATGGCTCAGACTAGAATTATGACAGAAATAATTAGAATTTAGGAGATCAGTTTTTCACCTGATTTCAATATAATTGTACTAACTCCTTTAAACATCATGGAAAAAAATGCCTAAAAAAATACTTAATTGAAAAGTGGGAATAATGATGCTTAAGCAGAGATGATTTTTCAGTCATTAAATATTCCCACTGCTTTTGTTTGTTTGTTTGTGGCATTGTTTTCATGAATGATAAAGAAGACTGTCAATGCTTGGCATTATTATTATACAGCAAGAGAAGAAAAACAGCAACTGCAAGACTCATATTTGCTATTGTTCCAAATATAATTTCAAGTTCTCACAGAACTTATATTTGTCTTTAAATAGCAAGAGAATATGGAGTTATTTCCATAGTATAGTCTGATGATCTGATAACCAAGCTAAAGGTGTTAGGGCTATAGATATTCAGGCTTCTATTTCTATTTAAAAGTACATTAATTCTATTGACATTTTCAGGTATGATAAGAGATGACTGTAAAAAATCTGAAGTATCAAGAGGGTGCAAAGCAAAGCAAGGCAGTATTTGGGAAGAAATCAAATTAGAACAATCTAGCTTTGATCTAACAGCCTGTTGTGAGGGGTTGATGACTTACTTAAGTGAAAAAAAAAACAAAGTCTAGTATGTGCATTCAAAACGGTGAGTTAGCAAAATCAGACTTCCTAAATAGAAAACATAATTTACAATTGAACACAGAAAAAATAATTGTGTAAAGATATTTTCATACTCTTGAAACAAGGTATGTTCGGCTTAATTTTGGTTCAGCTGTTATGTTACTACAGAAAGAAGCAAAAATATTAACTTGTCAATCTAGAAAGCAGTGAACAAATTGAGATCACATCCCGGTCCTGGGATGATGAACTCTAATCAAAGCAAAACCACTTCTGTTCTGAATGTAACTGGAAGCAAGTCTGCGCCTTCTAGGGTGAATTTCATCAGAAAGAGTAAGACCCATTGGTTAGTGTACAGTACCATGGAGCAAGTTCAGACTTAAAGGTTCTAATTTTGTTTATCATTGTACCACAATTTCAGATTTAGGGCTTTTTGTATTTTATTTTCAGCTAAGAATGCTATTAGAAACACTATGAAGATTAAATTTAAAAGAAGTAATGAACAGTCTACCATTTTATGTTACGATTATAAAAGATGCAACAGTAGAAAATCTTACTAAAAAATAGTTAAAATCAAATTATAAACCCACTTTTTATATTTAGCCTTTTTAAAAAAAGTTAAATGGATAAAAACTACTATTAATTTATTAATTTATTTATTTTTCATAAATCACATTCACACCAATCATGCATTCCTAAACCTAACCCTCTGTTCATATCCTGAAAAAGGATAATTACCTTATCTGGGACTGCATTGAACAAACACTAGTTTCACCACCAAAATGAAGCATTTCTTATCAGTTCTTACAGAGAGCTGTATTAGAACAAACATGGCCAGCCCTTTTTAGGGTCTTTCAGCAATACGACCATTAACATAGGTTTACATTCAAAGCAATTTGTTAGTTTAGCCTCTAACACTCATATGTGACATCTTTTGAATAAATAGTCATCTATGACCATATTTGCACTTAGAAATACCCAATTTTCAGTAAAATACAGTATCATGTAGTTTGTACCAAAACAATTAATGTAATGATCTTTTTTGACTTTTAAGGCTGATTTTAATGGGTTTTTTTTTTTGCATATTCTTTAAGACATTCTTAATAGTAGTAGTTAAATGGGTAAACAATAGCATAACATGTATCAGTTTCTATAGTCCTGCATTCTTATTTTTGTCTTATAAACCATATGGACATATGTTGTGCATAAGGTACAAATTTCTCCTACATAGCATTTGGTAATCTTTCAGTATTGTCCTCCATAGACTCAAGAGGAATAATGCAAAGTTCACCAACCCTTGTACCTCTGCAGTCTCCCTAGCCACACACAATACGGCAGATGGTTAAAACAGTTCCCGTGTAATAACATTTTTCTCAGTGCTATGTAAACGTCATGTTAGTAATACAGAATAATTTCAGACAGTAAGTATTGCACTTGCATTTTATAAATGTTTGGAAAATACTACCTAGACTTATTACCAAACAGCTGGTATAAAAATACCTTTACACAGTAATTTGAAATGTGCTCTCAAAAAATACTCTCTCTTTAAGATGTCCCATTTGAAGTCTACATGACAAACCAGATTTGTAACACCAAATCTCGCCAAATGCGTTGTCAATTTAGCTCTCATATCAAAACTAAGGAAGCTGGAATTACTCATCTTCCAGCAATTGGTCAATAGTTAACCATTTTGTGCTTCCTATAAGGGTTGGCATTTCTGTTTTATAATTAACTCAAAAGACAGTGACATCGTATTATTTACCTGTACTTAAAAACAAAATAACAGACTCACCCCTGTCATTCATGGAACTTACTGCATTCACTATGTGTCCATGGTGAAGCATTTCATCAGAAGCAGAACAAGTGTTTGCAGTGAGTTGAAACAGGGACCAGATTTGTAGGATAAGAAATGTCACTGAAAAAAAAAAAGTATCATTATTGTGTGTTAGTATCTGCATCTGGAAGAGATAGGTAGTTTACCGTGCAGATAGCTATTTCTGAAAGATCAAAGATCTAAAAGCTAAATTCCAACAAGTAGGAAGAGACATTTGCTTTATATACTGTCTCTGCATACAGCCTAATGGCAATAAAAGATTGATTTTAGTTGTAAATTTATTTTACTGTGAATTAGTTAATTGTGAATTTTATTTAACAGTGATTATGGTTATAAATTGAAATTATAATGTGAATTATGAATTCCTGTACCAGCAAGGAATGGAGTCAAAATTAGAAAACATATGATGGAAATCTTGAAGTTCCTCAGTCGAAATAACATTATGAGAAATGTCTTTATTATTGCCCTAACCAAATTCTGTGGCATTTCAAAATATGGTATTTTATATGGAAATTAAGTAAGAGCTTTTTTAGTTTAAAAAAGTAAAGTTCAAAATTCCAGACTGGCATGTAAAAGGTATTTTAAAAGTATATTTAAAGTACACATAAGGGAAACTATGAGAGAATCAAACCAAAATTTGCATATTTTTTTGTCATTGAAAATCTTGAAAATTATTTTGAAAGTAATTTGTCAGCTTATTTCTCTTATTCATTTAAATAGTATGGTAGAGTTGCTATATTTATCATACTACATGATTCAGCAATGATTATTATTATTTGCAAAGAAGTAATATCTGGCTAAGTAGTTAAGCACCTTAAATACTTCTGTGTTTATGATTTATTTATTTATTATAATAGTTGAAGGATGATAATGAAATTCAGATTTCATAATCAGCCTTCAAAAAGAGTGGTTAAGCATTCAAGCATACATGGAATCGTAGCAGTAGGTTTCTTATTTCCTAACAATAAGCAAACTGGCCTTATTCACAATTAAAGTTTGGAAAATTTATGTTCTTCCACAAATAATTTCATGCATATAAGCCAGTATTGATATTTGGTTTTGAATAAGAACATTTATTATTCATTGTTCATTAATCATTACTTGTTTATAATTCATTATTCTCTAAAGCTATCTGAGCAGGAAGGGAAAAAAGTTATACCATGCAACATTATTCACTCAAATAAGAATTACTCAATAAACAAGCAGTCCATCATCTATTAATTTATAAGCAATCTACTTGTCAATAATGAAGCATCACAGATGCATCTTCCAAAAAGATAAAACTGAAATTAAATTAAAATCAGAAATTTGTGCACTGAAAAAAGAGGGGGGGTGATTTTTTTTTTGCCTAGATCTGCAGTGATATCAACTGAAATGGCAAGCTGAGAAACAGGTTTCTATTTCACTCCCAAAATCTAGGTAGTAGAAGTATAAAAAGGAAGCATTAAAAAAATCTTTTTTGTGGCATAAATAACACTGGGGGAGGAGCAGGAAGTTCCCAACTTTTTTTGATTTTGTTTTGAATAAATTAACTGGATCAGAATTTCTCTCAGTATTTTAAAAATCAGTTAGTTTAAGTGGTATAAAAAAAAACCCTAACCAACACACACAAAAAAGCTTATTTAATTTTATGGCTTCTATTCCAGAAGCCACTTAACATTGAAATGTTAATTTGAAAGTATTTAAAATAGAATTATATTTATAAAGCCTGGTTTATCTGCCCAACAAGCCTTTTATAGTTGACACATACATTTGTGCATACCAAGTCCTTTTCAGCAAAACAGAATGTAAGCCAATACACTGGGAAGAAAGAAAGGCAAATAATAAATTGTCTACTGAAAACTTTTCTGACCCCTGCTAGTCCACTCCTACTAGATATTTTTATCTTAGTTTCCCTAATATTCATGCGTCTCACAGACAGGCTTCTGTAGGCATTTTGCTTATGAATTAACAGCAGAGGCCTCTTGTGTGGAGACATGACTGATTGTACATAATAGTTCCATAAGCAGAGATTAATTAGACAACTTCATCAGTTTGCTTTTGTGATGCTCCATCTGTTCAGTTCTGTTTATTTTGCAAAAAGCAAGAAGCAATTTCCGCCAGCAAAAGTGCTGTAACATTGAGAAACAAATTGGAAGACCACAGTGGTAGGCAGAAGCAGTACGGTTAGCTGTCTCTGCAAGACGCATGCCCAGACACCATATTAATCAGCTTGTAAGCTTCTGCTGTAGAAACACAATCTCTCATTGTTGGAATGTAAATATTTTTTTCCTGTGAGCTATAGATCCTTAGTAAAAAATAGCTTTTCTTCAGCATTTCAGCATGACTAAAGAGACTTGCACTATAGCACACCCTCCCTTTCATATATATTTCCCTCCTGGAGCAAGGGTCTTCCTGAATTCTAATGAGAATTACATTTCAGAGTTTATCCATGTTATTTTCCATTATATAGGATAACTCTGGACAATGAAAAGTCTTCTTAGTGGTTCCCATGACAACAAGCTTTCAGTTTCTAATCCTGAACATACGGTTGGAATAAAAGGACATTTCAGGGAGGTGCAGCACCAGTTATAAACTTTGGGGGTGACCTTATAAAACTCTGACCAGAGGAATGCCCTTCAGGTTGGGGGTGCTTCAAGCCTATTAATTAGTGCAGAAACTTCTCCCATTTTGTCTAGTTGACAGATTATTCCAAAACTGCTTTCTACATGCAAGACCAGTATGTTACTTCAGTTGTCTTCCAGAATAAGTACAGCAACAAGTCCAGTGCTAGAAATTTTTGAAAGGAGGTTGGCCAAAGATGTTTCAGGAATGACCAATACAATTGTTGTCACAGATAACTTCATATAAAGATACAAGCAAATCATGGTTTTGATGGAAAGAAAATACCATGTATTAGACCAACTATTACAGCTGGAAAAAAGAGGGAAGACTTTGGTGCACAAAATCTTTTAGAAGATGAAACTGAGTGTGTCATAAGTATGCAACAGGCGTCTTGGCCCTGGGATTCACTGAACTATAAGCCTATGACTCTGCAGTTTGCATGCCTTAAGAAAATGCTGCATAAAATTATACCTTTCTCATCCTAAGTATGGCAATTGTCACCTGGACTGGAAGGCTGAGCAAAGCATTTATTAAAATACGAAGTCTTAAGCTTGAAATAAGAAATCATAGTTCTTAACAAAATTTGTAGCAGACCAGTATCCTCAGTGATTCAGACATCTAATGCTGATCAGCTAGTTACATAAGTTTATCTCTATCTAGAGGATTTGATGATTTAATGTGTGGGTAAAAGGGAATCTGAAGCTGAATTTTCCCCAGAAAACAGTACTTTTAAGAAAACATTATATCCAGTCCTTAAATGTATCGAAAGGAATATAATTCCCCTCACCTCCCATTACTGTCAGATTATCTTCTAACTGATGATCAGCACGTGTAAGTCACAGTGAGATCACTGTCAATAAAGGTGTTTAGCATCACAGGACTTGGCTCTGAAATAGTAGAAGCTCTAAAATGTTGCTTAATTACATGATTGTCCTGATTATCTGACCTTCCATTGTGATGGTATACCTGAATACACAGCATATTCCTGCAATCAACATTGCATTTAATCTTTCAAATAGCAGACACAAAATAATTGTATGTAGAAAACTTTGGCTGAGAATACAATCAATTGCATCAGTTACTTCATGCATTTTATACTTGGGTTTGTTTTGTTTTTTTTAATTTAAGAGGGAGCATACATAAAGCACAATATTCTTGCTCTATATTTTTTGTTGCAGAAATAAAACTGCAAGACACTTTTCTGAAAACAGCTTGGAACCCCATTTGCAGAGGTGAACATAAGCAGTGAAAAGAGTCATAGCATTGGTCTGACAAAGAAGGGGAAGAGCGGTTTTGGTAGGAGGCTTGCCAGACTGGTCAAGGATGCTTTAAACTAGATGTGTTGAGGGAGGGGGGCATCATTCCATCCCAACACACCCAGTCGGTTCGCAGCACCTACAGTGAACGTTCGGAGCAATGTAGAGATATTCCAGCTGCTCCAGCCAACGAGCCGGCTTCAATTGGATCTCGGCTCAAATGCCTCTACACAAATGCCTGTAGTATGGGGAATAAACAAGAGGAATTAGAGATATGTGCACGTCTACGGGAGTATGATATCATAAGCATCACAGAAACATGGTGGGATGGCACCTATGACTGGTGTGTTAGAATGGAAGGTTACAGGCTCTTTAGGAAAGACAGGCCCGGCAGACGGGGACGGGGAGTTGCTATTTATGTTAGGGATAGGCTAGAGAGTATGGAACTCTGTCTGGGGACAGGTGAGCAGTCGACAGAGAGTTTGTGGGTCAGGGTTAAAGGGAGAACAGCGATGGGTGACATTGTTATGGGGATCTGTTACAGACCGCCTGACCAAGGGGACTTGCTGGACGAAGTGCTCCATAGGCAGATAGGAGCAGCCTCACGCTCGCAGGCCCTTGTTCTCATGGGAGACTTCAACCACCCCAATTATCTGTTGGAGGGATGGTACGGCCCGGCACAAACAATCCAGAAGGTTCCTCGATTGCGTGGAAGACAACTTCCTTCTGCAAGTAATAGAGGAGCCGACAAGGAGAGGTGCCATGCTTGACCTCGTCCTCACCAACAGGGAAGGGCTGGTTGGGAATGTGATGCTCCAGGGCAGCCTTGATTGCAGCGATCATGAGATGGTCGAGTTTGAGATCCTCAGGACAGTGAGAAGAGCGTGCAGCAAGCTCACTGCCCTGGACTTCAAGAGAGCAGACTTTGGCCTCTTCAGGAACCTGCTCAGTAAGGTTCCATGGGATACAGCCCTAGCGGGCAGGGGGGCTCAAGACTGTTGGTTGATATTCAAGGATCACCTGCTGCAAGCTCAGGAGCGATGCATCCCAACTAGAAGGAAGTTTAGCAGGAGGGCCAGGAGACCTCCTTGGATGGATAAGGAGCTGCTGAGCAAAATTCAAAGGAAAAAAGAGGCTTATAAAAGGTGGAAGCAAGGTCAGGCGGCCTGGGAAGAATACAGGGATGTTGTCCGGGAAGCTAGAGACCAGGTTAGGAAAGCTAAGGCCCACTTAGAATTAAACTTGGCTAGGGATGTTAAGGATAACAGGAAGGGATATTATAGGTACATTGCAAATAAAAGGCAGGTTAGGGACACCGTGTGCCCTCTCCAGAAGCTATCGGGAGATCTGGCTACCCTGGATTTGGAGAAGGCTGAGGTTCTTAATAACTTCTTTGCCTCAGTCTTCACCGGCAAATGCTCTGACCACACCACCCAAGTCTTGGAAGGCAGATGCAGGGACAGTGAAAATGAAGACCCTGGGCCCACTGTAGGAGAGGATCTTGTTCAAGACCACCTTAGGAACCTGAATGTATACAAGTCCATGGAACCAGATGAAATCCATCTGCGGGTCCTGAAGGAGCTGGCAAATGAAGTTGCTAAGCCACTTTCCATCATATTTGAAAAATCATGGCAGTCAGGTGAAGTTCCCGATGACTGGAAAAAGGGAAATATAATCCCCATTTTTAAGAAGGGGAAAATGGATGAGCCGGGGAATTACAGACCAGTCAGTCTCACCTCTGTGCCTGGCAAAATCTTGGAGCGGATTCTCCTGGAAGGCATGCTAAGGCACATGAAAACCAACAGGGTGCTTGGTGACAGCCAGCATGGCTTCACTAAGGGGAAATCCTGCCTGACCAATCTGGTGACCTTCTATGAAGGGGCTACGGAACTGACGGACAGGGGCAGAGCGGTTGATGTCATCTATCTGGACTTGTGTAAAGCCTTTGACACTGTCTCACATGACATCCTTGTCTCTAAGTTGGAGAGACATCAATTTGATAGGTGGACCACTTGGTGGATAAAGAACTGGCTGGATGGCCGCACGCAAAGAGTAGTGCTCAGCTGGAGACCAGTAACGAGTGGTGTCCCCCAGGGATCGGTGTTGGGACTGGTCTTGTTCAACATCTTTGTGGGTGACATGGACAGTGGGATTGAGTGCGCCCTCAGCAAGTTTGCCGATGACACCAAGCTGTGTGGTTTGGTTGATAAGTTGGAGGGAAGGAATGCCATCCAGAGGGACCTTGACATGCTTGTGAGGTGGGCTGATGCCAACCTGATGAAGTTTAACCATGCCAAGTGCAAGGTCTTACACCTGGGTCGGAGCAATGCCAGGCAGAGCTACAGGTTGAGTGTGGAGGAGATTGAGAGCAGCCCTGTGGAGAAGGACTTGGGGGTGCTGGTCGATGAGAAAATGAACATGAGCTGGCAGTGTGCGCTTGCAGCCCAGAAAGCCAACCCTATCCTGGGCTGCATCAAAAGGAGCGTGACCAGCAGGTCGAGGGAGGTGCTCCTGCCCCTTTACTCTGCTCTCGTGAGACCTCACTTGGAGTATTGTGTGCAGTTCTGGTGTCCTCAACATAAAAAGGACATGGAAGTGTTAGAACAAGTGCAGAGGAGGGCCACGAGGATGATCAGGGGACTGGAGCACCTCCCGTATGAAGATAGGCTCAGAAAATTGGGGCTGTTCAGCCTGGAGAAGAGAAGGCTGCGAGGAGACCTCATAGCAGCCTTCCAATACCTGAAGGGGGCCTATAGGGATGCTGGGAAGGGACTCTTCATTAGGGACTGTGGTGAGAGGACAAGGGGTAATGGGTTTAAACTTAACCAGGGGAAGTTTAGATTGGATCTGAGGAAGAAATTCTTTACTGTAAGGGTGGTGAGGCCCTGGAATGGGTTGCCCAGGGAAGCTGTGAATGCTTCATCCCTGGCGGCGTTCAAGGTGGGGTTGGACATAGCCTTGGATGGCATAGTTTAGTGGGAGGTGTCTCTGCCCATGGCAGGGGGGTTGGAACTCGATGATCTTGAGATCCTTTCCAACCCTAACTGTTCTATGATTCTATGATTCTATGATTGCCTGAAAAGCCAGAGTAGCCATGATGATGCAAGATGTCCTTCCAGATGTGTTTTAAATATATTTATCCTAACTGAAACATCTGAATTACATAAAAGTACCTCAATTTCATTAACAATAGGAAATAATAAGTAGTTCCCTACATTAGTACATTTACTTCTTTGTGCATATAAAATGTAAAATGCTTTATCCTGTTGCCTTAATTTTTATTTTACTTGAAAATGGAAGCATCTTTTATCATCTTCGAATGTGGTATATTCTGTATCCTGGGTTCAGCAGTAGCAGTCATTTTCCTCCTTCTCAGTACCTGGTGCAGTGCTGGTTTTGACTTTCAGCCTGGGATCAACACTCGTAACACTGATGTTTTATTTGTTGCTAAGTAATGATTACTTTGATCAAGGACTTTCTCAGTCTCATGCTCTGCCAGGGAGGAGGGGAAGCTGGGAGGAAGCAGAGGCAGGGCACCTGACCCAAACTAACCAATGGGGTATTCCATACCACAGCATGTCATGCCCACTATATGAGCTGGGGGCAGTTACTCAGAAGGGTTAGGTCACTGCTCGGGCCTGGCTAGGTATCGGTCATGGGCGGTGAGTGGTTGTATTCTCTTCCCTTGCTATTTTCCTTGTCATTATTATTACTGGTGGTAGCAGCAGTGGTTTGTGTTATACCTTAGTTACTGGAATGCTCTTATCTCAACCTGTGGGAGTTACATTCTTTTGATTCTTCTCCCCATCCCTGTGGCAGCAGGGGGAGGAACGAAGAGGGGAGTGAGTGAGTGGCTGCATGGTCCTGAGCTGCCGGCTATGCTTAAACCACGACACAGTCTCTAAGTATAAAGTCCTAGAGTCAGTGTTACAGAACTAATAAAGATCCCTGTTTATACTGCTGACTGCAGATTATTGTCATGTTGAATTTCTGTGAAATATCATGCTTATGAACTAAATCTATTCTGATGTTTTTATTTAACCATCTTTAGCTACAGGCAGGTTAGGTTTATGGATTATCCTTACATCTTAGGTAAAACAGAGCCAAAGGTAGAAGGTCTCCGTTAGCATCCAAAGCCAGCATATGTATGTGCAGTTCTCTATCAGTTGCCTACCCCTAACTTTTAACACAAACTTGTGTTTAGTTAACTCTGACAATGTATTTGATATAAATACCATTGAATGGATCCCTTATTTACAAAGCACTCATAGGATGAGATAAATAGAAACATAACAAATTTCTATATGGGCCCTTTGAACTTAATTTGTCTACAATAAAACTGTTAAAACTTCCTGTCACTGTCAATTCCATTGCAATGTCAATGCCAAAGTCTGAAGAACAGGGGACTATACAGTTGAGTTTGATTGAAAAGAATGGTCCTTCCTTTGCTTCCCAGACTCACAAAATTCTTTTTTGTCAAAAGAGTAACTACTTTCATTTACTTCAACAGGTTGCTGACATAAAGGTCAGTGAGGATAATTTAAATGTTGTTCATTCAAATACATACTGCAAAAAAGAAAAAATCTTGCGGAGAGAGAACTACAGCAGGAAACTACTCGAAAACTCAAAATCATCCTAGATTAAAACACAAAGAGCATCAAATTTGTCAGCCTGAATATTGACTGATCTATTCATCACATTAAGCTGAGAGAGCTATGACTGAAAAATACATCCAATTCTGACTGTCAGCACAAGAATACGGGCAAGTCAATTGTGAGCCTTAATTTTGAGTAGCTTTTTAATATCAGCTAATACATCACACAGGCAGGAAAAGGGCATACTGGGTTTGTTTTCCTGAAGGAGAAAGCAGGTAGCCAGATATGGGAAAAATACTGCTGAATAGAAATGAACTAATAAAATGTGGTATTTGTTACTTGTATTTGCCTTTCATAGAGTAGGTTTTTCACATTCCAGAGTAAAAATTTGAAGAATTTTCACCATATTCCTTTGGGCAATAGTGCCAAAATGGGTTTGCGTTCAAGTTATCGCAAAGTGCATACAGAGACAAGTTTTGTCAAAACATTTTGAAATGTGTGAATGATGTCTTTAATGCATGTCAAAGAGATATTGAACTATGACAAAGTTAAAAAACATGAGCTCTGTTTGATATGCAAAAATGTTGCATACATATCTAAATGGTTCTTTCTGTTAAGCTAATATTTGGCATGACTGCCAGAACCAAACATAATGTAAATAGCAGCAATTAAAAAATCTTTCAAGATTTCTTAATAATAAGATCAGAATGCTGGGATTTAAAAGTATCTTATCCTTTTCATTAGTCACAAAAATTGCCCATTTGCAATATTTAAAGTGAATAAATATTGTAGTTTACAGAGTTAATTTGGAAACTGATGGGATCATCTTTGTCATTTATTTAACATTTCCCTACTCATAGCCGTGTCCTTTTGAGGTGATAAGATATGGTAACAGTATCTGAATGTTTTGTCATTTACTTCTAGTCTTGTGATTATAAACAGTATTCTATGTCTAATTTAAAAGTGTGCTTTTGTCATGCTTGACTAATCCTTTTTTTTTTGTCCTTTCTGGTCAGAAAGGTCACTGCTGTGTAATTGTATCTTTTTGTTACCATCAAGATAGAAAGCAGTTGGAAGAGCTATAGTTTTATATTTTTCTTCAGGGAATAAAAAAAATACATCCAGCTGAAAATTGATTATTTTTATGATGCAGAATTTAGACCATTTACTGCATACAAACAGTGAACCAAGATTATTAACATGTGACCTATCAAAGAAAAGTTTATACTCTATGTCATACTTGCAAGAAAATTAAAATTATATAGGGAATCAGAGTCCTTGAGGATATAAATATAATTTTTAAACGGAGAAAGCAGAAAAATAAAATTTGTCTCAAGGCAGACTTGTATATGAATACTAATGATCAGAGTAGGAACACATTTATAACATAAATTTACAAAAATACATTTGAACCCAGTGTTGAATACCTGAAAGAACATACTGAGCTTACATTCCTATAGGCACCCTTTAGGATGAATGGTACCTCTAATATCTCAGTGTTGGTCCCCAGGAGCCAAGTGGCCTTCTTGCTCTGTCCCAACATGATGAACACATGATATAAGCTATTATTTTCCTGAAAATAATGACGCTTGCTATGGATATACTGGTCTAGATTGAACTGTGGTCTGATATTTTTTGATGATTTCATACTACTTTCCTTATGTTCTCTATTTCTGCATTGCTCTTGTATGCATCCTGGCATGATATTGCATCATGAATTCTTGGGGGCAAATTCTCAGACACATAATGTCTGTCATTTTTTATGCTCTTGTAGCTAGCAAGAAGTAATTCACACTACCAGGGAAGTTATAGCTTCCTCTTGTACGAGAAATTCTTGAGTAGCAGAAAACCCAGGCAAGTACTCATCTTACATGAATTCAAAATAAAATACATGAACAAACCATTCCAAAGGCAAATTAAACTGATTGCACTTGCCAAGGAAATGTATGTTTGAATTTGAACACATAGCTCTTTTTCCATGCTACTTTGTGCATGGAGGCTCCATATAAAAATTGGGTCTGTATAACCTATTACAGACATGATCAGCTGAACCCAGATTAGGGACTATGTTTTGAAGTCAAAAGTAAAAATTTATTTCCAAATGTATGATTCTTTGTGGGATGTCACTGATACATATGCACTGCGCCGAATTTCTGGTCTCAACGGTATGAACTTGTAGTTCATTTTCATTCACTTCCTTGAAGCAGGATTTCATAGGTAATAGACACAATACTTTTTCTGAACTGAAATACTTCACTTTAGCATGAAAATTTACCACTGAAGAAAACCTGAATTCAAATTTTCATTTTATTCTACTTTTCATTCAACTTTATTCACATTTCATTTTATATCACAGGTGACATTTCATTGTCACCTACAATGTCCCTGAATTTTTCTTTCATATATATCCATCAGTTTTTCAAAGACTGCTAGTTAGAAGGCATTTGGTACTAGGTCTTTTTTAAATCTGCTACTTCAACTAAAAAAGAAAAGGGTAATATCAGAGGACAAGATGAAAATAAATTAAAAAAACCCACAAAAATCTAACAGAACTGCAAGGAGAATGATCCCACTGAGAAAAGTATCAAAATGTCTACTTACCTGAATGAAGCCAGAATTTCATATTGTCTCTCTTGTGTACTCTATTTTTGATAATTGTTGGCTAAGTGCATAGAAAGCATATCTGATTCGCTATTAATGTCTTATCAAGGCATGAATGGAAATGTGACAGATAATAGAAATATATTTTAAATTCAGGAAAGATAAAACAGCATATTCCTTAATGAACAAAGTTTACTGTACATTTTGAGGATAGGTATTCCATCAGTCATTTGGGTTGATTTTGAATTAAGTGAATCAGATTTATGAATAAACTGAGCAGTTATTTCCTCAAGCTTGTCTAAAGCATTGATGGAGAACCTGTAATTAAAATAGGGAAGTCTCCTGTTGAGTCCTTGATGCAACCTCTAGGAATACTGGAAATTTCAAAATTAAATTTGCATTCAATTCAATGCAAATTTCATTTTAAAAATAAGATTCTTTAGGACAGGGTGTTAACTGAATATTCCTATTGTCAATTAGAAAAGTAGTCAGATTTCTCTCTAAAGTTGGCATGGATCTTCAGGAAACAGACATTTCTGGTTAAGATATCACTGTCTCTTGGAGGAGGTGGAGCAAAAGATCGTGCCCCAAAACACATTTCTATATTAGTCCAGTTGCTTGTATAGTGGTTTCATTTATATTAATGTTAATCTGCCATGAAGTCTTCAAGATGACGGGAATTTCTCTGAATGCAAACCTGCATTTGGTTAGATCATGAAAATGTTTAATCCCCTGTGTTTTCATTTCAAATTGCACTAGAATCTGGACATAACTGTTCCATGATTCTCCTTAAGGTATGATTAGAACTTTGTACTGAAGCTGTCTGAAACCATTTGGGAACCACTGTAAATTATTAATGAAACAAGGAGCTGCCAAAGAACATACAAACCAGGTTGCCCAGAAAGGCAAATCCTCAGACTTTGAAGATGGCTATGCTTATCAGCTGAGTCCAATGAGTTGCATATTTTTAATGGGAATGCAAAATTCTTTTGTGTACAGGGTCAGGAAAGTGTAGTGTCTACCCATCTTATTTACAAGTAACATCTGCAGTAAAAGATTTTGCTTTGCCAAGAGATTTTCTGAAGATAGACCAAATCTTTTTAGTAGGCAAGTCTGTATTTTCTGTTTCCTTATCTTTCCCACATGTAAACATGTGAACAACTGCTCTGCACATTGTAAATACGTTTTTATTGTTATAAAATAGAGAAGTGCAGCATAATTCAGGTTGGAATTGGTTTTCAAACCTTTGAAACTATTTCTAATTTATAGTTAATTAAATAGTTCTATCTTATAATTTGTCTAATTTCTAAACTCTGGATCCAAAATCTGGCTCAGGACTATCATCTGTTTCTTGCCTATCACCAATTCCAGTCACAATGCTACACTTGACAAAGAGAATGATATGAGATGAGATAGGTGATTTTACTCGGAAAAATTTTCAGTGCTTTTAAAACAAGTTTATTCTGTATTGACTCACCATTAAAAGTTTTAAGGATTGTCACTAAATTATAACCATGTGATGAAGCTACCGATAGACAAGGAGTATTCTTGAAAATTTGTACTCCACTCTGGCACTGAGTTTTGTTCCTATTTCCTCTAAAGTTTTAAACAGTTATGGAGATATGACACATTTACGGCAAGCAAGCTTAGCACGTAGGTCAAGTCAGCCCTACAGGAAAGTACATGCTGTTGTTTATGATGCATTAAATCAAAGGAAGTGAACATGTTTGGAGCTTATTTAATGATTAATGATCTTTGATCATTTGGTGATCATTTTGATGATTAATGATCCTTTCTCAATTAGAACAATGCTACATAGCTGAACAAAATGGTATATTTTTATTTTCTCACATCCATCCAGTAAGAACAAAGTATTTCCTTTTCAGAAGAGGAACAGAAAAGGAGCGGTGGCAGAAATACAGCCATATATGATCTGCAAACGTTTCATTTGCTGTAGACATAATATGCAAAAAAGTGTACACCCAAATAGGCATATGCCATTTTAAGTGAACAAGCAAAATAGGATGCCTTCTCCCTAAATACAGGAAATGTGTGGAGTATGAGGTAAGGAATTGGTTCCTTTTAGAATAACATTACCACATCTACTTGCAAGCAAAGTATGCTTTTCCATAGTGAAAAGCTTTACTTCAATGAGCAGAACGGAGAGACCAAGGACCTGGAGTTCTTTTATGAAGGCCTGTCCAGTAAAACACTATATATAGGTCTGATTACTGAGGATTAAAGGTCAGGCTTTGAATTACTTTTGGGTTTTCTTGGAAAGCTAGAAATACAACCTATCCCAAGTGACAGAAAAGATTTTCAATCATGATACTAATTTACTTCATCTAAGCCTGTGGTATTTTCTTCAAATAAATAAATCTATATTTAGTATCCTAAAGGTAGAGAACAGAAAGTGTGTTTACTGGAAAATAGTTGCATTTGAATGATTAACTAAAAGTGGCAATTAGATACATTCAAACCAGCATGAAGATACTACATATACAGTGGCATGAGCCTATTTCTGTGCAGAAAGACCTTACTAGCTTCACTTATTGTTAAAGGTATTCAGGATATGACACTGTGACTCTAATGACACACAGGCACTGTTACAGTTCTTGACAAATTTCCAATATATGAAGTAGCTAACAGTTAATGACTCCCAATCCCTTGCCCAGTGCAACCGCTGCTAGCAAATATTCTTAGTGTATAACATAAAATGCAAAGGAAATTTTATTTTATTTAGTTTAGCAGTACTGTTTGTGACAGATTTGTTAGTAAATTAGACTGCGTCAGCTCTCAAGGTCAACAAGTACAGAGGAGGGCCACGAGGATGATCAGGGGACTGCAGCACCTCCCGTATGAAGACAGGCTGAGAAAGTTGGGGCTGTTCAGCCTGGAGAAGAGAAGGCTGCGAGGAGACCTCATAGCAGCCTTCCAATACCTGAAGGGGGCCTATAAGGATGCTGGTGAGGGACTCTTCATTGGGGACTGTAGTGGTAGGACAAGAGGTAACGGGTTCAAACTTAACCAGGGGAAGTTTAGATTGGATATGAGGAAGAAGTTCTTTACTGTAAGGGTGGTGAGGCACTGGATTGGGTTGCCCAGGGAAGTTGTGAATGCTCCATCCCTGACGGTGTTCAAGTCCAGGTTGGACAGAGCCTTGGGTGACATGGTTTAGTGAGAGGTGTCCCTGCCTATGGCAAGGGGGTTGGAACTAGGTGATCTTAAGGTCCTTTCCACCAAAATTCCAAAGCATATGCACTTTTGAGATCCTGCAGTTCAGGAGCTTCATACCATGATATCTTACATTTCCACAGATTGAGAGTTCACTCTAAGCTTCAAGAAGAAAATGCAAAAATTCCTTGTTCTTTATCAGCTCGTTTCTATTAATTTCATTCTAAATGGTGCCATGCCTTTAGCTACTTTATGCCTTGATATGCAGAAATGGAAGCTGTGGGCTTAGAGAGGCTGCCCTTCATATAAATATCATGTATAACCTTTAGCTTCTAAATAACAGCAGATTTTCCACGACACTCCCAAAGGTGGTAGATGTGAAATCTTCTCAATTTTGCAATTCTTTTCATTTTTTTAAGTCAAAATATTTGCAATAGAATAGTCCTGTCTGAACAGCAGTGATATTGTGCAATGAAATTCAGATACATTTAATCATCATTGACACACTGATGAGGATAAAGATGGAAATAACCATTGACTTGCTATTAATACCATACCAAGAGATAAAAATAACCTCTTGAGTTTATAAAGAGCATGGAAGGGATGGGAAAGGTGCCTGAAAAGCAGATTTTTGAAGGTAACTCAGTTGCAACAGGAGTGTTAACGTTGAAAGAACTTTGATACCATCAAGTTCCATCTGCTTCTATTGCAGAGAATCACACCAAATAATCTGTTTACTAAACTTACTAACTTCCAATTTAAACACAATTAGGTAGTTTGGACCAACTGCTTGGAAGGCTGTTTCAGAACTTGATTATTTCCATGATTATGTACCTTCATATAATTTGCAGCTAAGGTGTGTACCTGAGCCATTAGTAACCATGTCTTCTGCTGTTGGTGTTGTCTTTGGCTTAAATATTTCTTAGCTCATCCCCTTGTGTTTCCACACAGGCTTTGTCTGCCTCCTTAACCTTCACTTTGTAAGGCTACAAATCAGTTTTTCTTAGCAAGATAAGCCTGTGATTCTCTTGGCTACCCTTCTCTGCACCTGATTTTGGTTTTGTTTTCTTGAACTTGAGTGCCCAGGATGGTATATAATATTTCAGATGAAGTGTCAACAAGGTCTTGTAAAGTGACATTCATGTGGTACCTTACGAAATGCATTTTAGGACCTCATATGCCTTTTATACCTATTTAACTGATGCTTTAGTGATCATAGCACTCCTCTTTACACTCTCTTACCTACTTCATTGATCAATGCAGGAAGCTTCATAAATGTAGATAAGGTATTTTCCAGACATTTTGTAATTAGCATTGCAAGATGAGCTATCATAATTGCTTGCCTGACAGTACTTTCTCATAATTTATAATGTCTTGATATATAATACATATCCTGTAATGCATTTCAATCAATCTGTAACTATCACAGTCAATCATCTTGGAACAGTGTCACAGTATGAGCTGCTTTTAAGTCTACAGTAATTGTCCTGTTTCAAAATTTTGTTATATTACAATAGGTAGCATTATTTTACAACCAGGCCGGCAAGATTTCACTGAAAAACTTGTTTGTCCCTGCCAGGTGTCAATCCTTAAGGGCTAAGCATCAATGAAAGAAATCAGAGTAATTCAAACTATACATTTTTCTCCTGTTAGTGGAACATGACTGATGTCAACAACTTTGCTATAAAATGAAAGTTTTATGCTTGCCTAGAAAGCAGTTGAGTTCAGGTTTTTAGCTGAAGCTTTCTGGCACCCGTTAATATCATCATTTAAGGAATAGCCAGCACTGCCTCGGCCAACATAAAGGTAATCATATTGTAGGCACACTAGACGCACACAGCTGAGACAAAATTTAAGCTGGAGTTTTATATTGCTTGATACTGCCAAAAAATGCTCGATGCTGGTAAAAGAACTGACCCTGTATAAACTATTTAATAAGGTAATTAGGACTAACTTTCTGAAAATGGTTCTGTAATCATAAACAGCTTGTCATTGATGCTGAAAGAATAAGTCTTGTCCTCAGTCTGCTTCAAGTGCTTATTCTTGACCCCATGTTACCCCCTTACACAATGGGATGTATGTCTCTCTAGTGACATGGAGTACAGAGAACTGAGTTAGTATTAGTCAGCCAACAAGCAATTTAAATTCAGTTCACTGTGGTTTTACACAGTCAGAATCATTTGTACTTGCACAAAGGAAGTGGTTGCACTGAGTGGAAATTAGCGGTCCAAAACAGGCCATGACTGATTCTGTTTGCAGAAATATTGGCTTATGCTGATATAAAGCTGCTGCAGAATTTAGCCTTTAGCTGCAGTCCCTCAAACTGCTGTTCATGTAGATAGTGACTGCTCTTTGAAATTGTTAACACTGTAAAGTAGACAAAAAAATATTTATGGAAAATCAGTAATGAAGATACTTCTGAAGATGAGAAACTGTGTTGACTACAGCAATTCCTAAGCAAATACATAATTATAATGATCGTAATTATAGTATTTAAAACTTTAGTAGCTTTTTACGTATTATTTACAAAAGAACTCACAAATGTACAGAACTTACACATTGCACCAAGTAATTCCTGTCAGATATTGTTTAAATATGACATAAAGAATTCTCTTGCATAAACCACCAGAAAGAGCATATGATACACATTTCTTTGCTGCAAGAATAATTTATGTTCCTAAAAGCAGCAGCCTCAGTAGAAGGCTCAGTTTTACCTACTCAGTAGAAACTCAGTACCTACTTTACTAGCCCAAAGAAAACACAGTCAAATACTCTCATGCTGCATCTCCCCAGAGCACATGCACAGCCTTTCTGTCATTACTAAAACTTCTGGGGACAGAAATTCCATTCCAATAAGGACTGTGAAAGTTTGGAATTTAGCTTTATTCAGGAAACAAAAATGAAGCCGGAGGCAGACTTTCTGGGAAGAAATGCCTCCCTCAAAATTTTCAGAAGTCTATCCAAAAGTCTTTCCTTGCAGTTTTTTATTTATTTTTTAATAGTGCATTCTATTCTATATTGTCAATGCCTCTCTTCCTTCTGAGCAGAAAAACTCTGATCACAGACTTACCCACCTTTCCCCAGAGAAAACCAGCTTTATGACTTGATCTAGAAGGGATCTAGAAAGGATAATTACTTCACTGAAATTGACTGGCCCAGGGTGTTCTAGAGTTGTAACTCTAAATAACTACAGTGAATCTTAGATGCCTAATTACCTAATACTCTTTGAATCTGAGCTTTGAGAAGAATATTTGCAACTGTTGTGACCTGTTTCTCTGAAATCTTATTCTTATCTATCCTACACAATTCAACCTATTTTCATTTTTTAACACCTTTTCAAAGTGAAAACACACTCAGAAAAAAATATAGGTTTGATCAAATTTTCAAATATTTGCTGCTATCTTTTAACGTCTCTCAAACTTGCACTGAAACTAAAAAAACTGTACACCTTTTACATTAAGTCAAGAATTATTTCAGCTCAGGATGCCCCTTTTCACATACAGGCTCATGAATCTGAAGAGCAAATTTGTTAACTGGGTATTCCTATGCTTTATCATTACATATGAATAGCTTGTGCATACAGGCAGCTTGAAGCTTTTCTCCTTTCGCTGTCACCAGCCTGCTGCTCCTATATGGCTGCAATTTGTGCTGACTGACCCTGGGTACTGGTTTCATCCATCGGTATGTAGAATCCTTCCTCTACTTTCAAATGTGGTAGAGACAAACAGCATATGTAAGGGTGGCACAGGAGCTTTGCAGAACAAAATTGAAGTAAAAATATATTTTAAAGAGATCAAAAATTTCACTGGATGGAAAAAATGCAAATCTAGACTAAGGTGTGGAGGACATCTCATGAGCTAAAACTATTGGCTGTGGGATAAATAATCTTTTCAGTTTCAGTGACTTTATTCTTTCTTGCAAAATATCCAATATCCAATATTCTTTCTTGCACAACAGCCTGTGCTTATTTTGAAATAAGAATTAATATATTTTAGTTGGCTAGTTATTTTTCATTATTCTTCATTTGACAAGAAAATAAATGTTCTTACCCTGGTTTTGTACAACATTGAAATAAAGACCATTTACATTAATTTTCCTGTGGCTAAATACTGTATTCATTTCTTCAGTGTTGTGCTTCATTTTGTAAGCCTCCTTCCCCCAAGCATCTCTGTAATTGCTTGCTCTTAGTTTTTTTGACAATGCTATAACCAATAGTCTGTATATTGAATTAAGTTACCATATGGTAAATAAAACCTTATTACGATAGCCCTTTTAACATAAGTATATAGAAAAGAAAGTTTGATTAAAATGTGGCATTTAATTTGTTAGCATGATTGAGTTTGTGTTTTCACTAGAGCAGTATACTATCAGGCAGGAACAGCTATAAATACATAGTAGTATGTTGTTTAATTTTCTTCAACTTCCATAGCAAAATAATTGAGAATCAAACACCTAATTGCCATTTTTGTCATTCCTCTTCCAATATGACCTTGGGGTCATATTTAGCTACAAGGTTACCAAGGTGGACAGAAACAGGCAGAAGTTAAATGGGATTTCCTTCCATCATTCAGCACCAATGGTTTCTGAATAGTTATGTGGATAGCCTAAAAGGATTATAAATACAGTTTAATTTACTAACACTACTAGAGTGGGAATTTAAAACTCTTCCAGTGTTGTTCTCTTTCTGAACAGGCTTTTGCACTTAATAGATAGGGAAACCAAGTCAGATATATTTTATAAAAAGTATAGGGTATTTTCAAAAAGCCACATCTAGCAGATACAAGCAGCCAATCATACTGGTATTAAAAATCTTTCCTGTTGAGAAAAAAAAAATGCTATCTGGCTACACTTCATCCATGATTAGTACTTTAGGGGCTAAAGGTGATTACCTTGGTAAAAGCTATTTGTATATTTTAACTATATTACAAAACTAATATTTACTAAGTAGTTATTACTCAAATATTGTAAACAAAACCAGCTAATGCAAACATTAGCTACAGAAAAACATAGATTGGAAAGTATTTCCTGTACGTACAAACCGAACCAAAAAGATCATGGCATATGCCATATAAAGTCATTGTGCAATGCTTGTCTTCCACTGAGTTACCGCAAGTCTGAGCTGTTGCATTTGTAGACAGACCAACCAACAGTGGATCTTTTTCCACATAAAACAAAATTTTGTCTCTATTCCTGCTACATTTAAATGCTATTTAAATTCAGGCCCTGCTCAGAGCATTCGGTTTGCAGTTTCTTTCTTGATCTGTGGAAGCCATAACATCGGTAAGGAGGTAGGACAAGTTGCACATATGGGTGTCTTCCCAAAATACAGGGGTAGGTTGCAGTCAAGATAAGTATCTGCCTATGAAGGCAATGGTTATACCAAATACATTTCAGAAATCTTTTCAAGCCAAATTCTGATATGGCTTAAATGGCTGGAGTTCAAGGAAAGAAGCCAAATTGCACGTGGTAGTTAGTTAGTTGCATAAGAGCTGCTGTGCTGCCCCACAACCACAGAAGTGCCACAAGACTGGCAGGCAACTCCTCTTCCACACCTGTATCTTTGGAGGAAATCTGGTCAGATGCTAGCTTCCTGAGAGAGGCAGAAAGCAGGTGCTTATATACTCATACTTCTGTTGCTAAGCACTCAGCAGAGCTCATATAAGTCCTGTTTCTGATATTTTAAATAATTACCTGAGACATGAAGCAAAGTCAAAACCATCCAACATAAGTATTTTCATAAGAATGTAGAGCACTTTCATGATTCTAAGTAAAATAACCTAGCATGAAAAAATATTTGCTAGTTTACCAAGAACCAGAACACTAGACTTTCTTGCTAATGCATAAAACAGAAAGAGAAAATAATAACAGAATAAAGTGGGACCGAATCCTGAAATTTAATAAAATAGTGGTTGGTAGCAGTGGCTGGAAGCACTGTCTCACAATGGTGTGTTGTGACTTTTACTTTCATATGTCTGTCTGCTGTTAAACATGGAAGAGCTGCAAGCAGGTGGAAACAAAACATTTTCATATCCACTGACCAGTCAAGCAGATTATTCTTAGCTATCAAACTAATATAAAAACAAACAAACAAACAAACAAACAAACGAAAGAAAAATCTCTAGTGTAAGCAGGAAAAAATACTCATGTTATCACAGTCTGAATTCCTTACTATTTCCAAACAAGACTGTTAAATGGCAAAGGCAAAGAGCTGCTGAAGGGTTAAACAGAACTAAAGGATGGCAACCTACAGTCACATATGCTTATGTATATTCAGCTCAAACCATCTGCTGTTCATGTGTGGAATCTGCTAAATACAATATTGCCTCATAGCAGAAATTCTAGGGGCAGGATATTGACTGTTCAAGACTAACCCAGTAGAAGAGGGTCAAGCTGTATAACAAATAAGAAAAAAAAATCCACAGCATATTTAAGAATTTAAGACAACAGAAGGATAAAACCATTGAGATGATTTTACCAGTTAATTACTAGTCACTGAACTGTCATTACTCAATTTTCATGAGACGTTCAGACAAACTCTCCTTAGCAATCTACATACTGTAACAACATACTATGAGCCCTTTCTACTGAGGTAATATTTTTTAAAATTATCTGTACAGATGGTAAGGATGTAATTTTAAAGCTTTTGCTAGTACCTTGTATATTTTACAGGCATATATAGGATTTTGAGAGGCTAAGTATTGTTATAAGTTCTATAAATGTTCTATTTCCTAACACATCTCCAATTTTTCTGGGAGAAGGACCAGTATATACTCTTGTTCTAAAATTCTCCCTCCAGTCAAGATTTAGGACTTAGTCTGACAGCTGGAAAACTACCAAGGAAATTGTTTATGACTCCATCTCACCTAGCAGGTGAAAAAATTTATTAGTCCAACTGATTTGCAAAATAATTTTTATTTCTTTTTTCAGCAGCAGGAAAAAGATTGGAGGGCAAGGTAGGTTGCCTGGTGCTGCCATTGTCGCTTTTCAGCAGCATGACCAGTTTTCTCACACTGGCAGAAAGCACAGATCTTACATGATCCCTTAGGGGATATTCTGTCCATATAAGAGGCGAAATTTGAATGTATCTTGACTGTGTAGAAGAGCCTCCTTGTCTTTCCTGAGGGTGTGAATAAAGCTGAATATTTCTGGCAGATGAGAGTTGCAAAGGAAAAAATAGTGAATAATGGTATACTAAATAGTGCTAGACAAAATGAAAGAGCCATGTGTGATTCAGAAAAGGAATGTAGACAGTTATTAATATTTTGTATTTTACTGAATGACAATTACAGATATGCAGTATTCTGCTGTAATGCAGGCATGAAAGTATGAAGAGCTCAGGACTAGAAGGCATTATACATAACTGGATGCCATGTATAATAGCATAAATTTGTCTTTCCCTGCTTTGAGTACCCTGCCAGATCTCAGAAAATTAGGTATCTGCCTAAGCCATTTAAAGGTTACATTTTAGTTTCGCACCTATGGATTTCTAATAAACTAGCAAGAACTCTGCCACTGCCATGTGAAAAGAAATATGCATCAGATGATAGAAGTCCAAAGCATTCTAGCTGCAAACTGGAACAGAGCCCATGCACTGGACTGGAGCTCTAACAGTAACACTTTATTTATAATCAAAAACCAGTGATACTGACTCTTCTTTTGGGTGGAAAACATAGGCAACAACAAAACAGAAAAAAGTAACTTATGAATTTTGCTCAAGACAATAGGATAGGATTTGTGAGATGGATAGAGTGCAAAAGCCCTTTAGCGAAGTGTTGCATTCCTACATTCCTTTCTCCACGTTCTAGAGTGCTGCATCAAGATATAACCTATGTGATATTTCTGCAGATACAGGTCTGAAGATCACAGTCTAGCAAAAAACTAGCCCTCAAGTGTTGCATACCATTCTCAGCATTTCTGAACAGCAACAGCACTGTATATCAGAGTTAAAGGGCTCCTATATCAGATGTGGACCTGTATAAATGTTTTATCAAATAATACAATATTAATTGAATACACAATTTCACTAATAAATTATTGTCAGCGATTCTACAGAATGCTGTGTACGTGACCTCCATTACAGAGTTTATTCTACTTTATGAATATTTAATTATAAAATAATCTGTAATGTACTAAAATAATCAATTATGTACATGAATATCACTGACAGTAACATAAAAATTATTAGGAAAAGTAATTTCTATTATATTTTATGTTATTTGCAAATATTCCCTTTATTTAATTTTTTAATAGATTTTCAAAATTTGCACTGAGAATATGTGCCTATATGTTATTTAGACTACATACTTTTATTTAGACTAGGCAAGCAACATAGTTCCTAATTTTCTAATTTATAGGCTTCTAATGTTCATCTTTAGCTTATGTCGCCTGTTTTTAGCAACTTCAGTATCTTATGGTATCCTTTCAACTGCAAGTGGATTCCAACAGTGTAGCTCATGTAGGAAAAAAAATGGAAATAAAGAGTCATAGTTTTATTTTCCCTCAAGATCGGTATAGCTTTAGCCTACTCTGTGGGCAGCATATAGTGGTCTTGGCCTTCTGACATACTTTGACTTTAAATGTTACATACCACTGTGTTCACAAGACATAAATACATAGTTCCACCATGTCAGGTAGATGGGTGAAAAGAATTAAGCTTTCTTGCATTTGCATGCTTATGCTACTCAAGAGCTTGCATCATTCTGCTATTCATGGCCTCCTGGTTTGGGAAGGCATTACATGCAGCACTCAACTGTATTTCCACATCTGTAATATCAGTGATAGGATTTTACTCTTTCCCAAAATCTGGCATAGACTAGCACTTCAGATATCGCTTGTGGTTGTAATAAATTAAAACAAGATGCATATTTTATATTGTAACCGAACTTAATAACATGAACTGAGCTTTGTATGCTTGCTATCATCAATGTCACCAACTAAAAGAACACATTGAAACAAAATCTTTCATATGATGGCAAAATCTGGAAATTTAATTTTATCAAATAGTTGAACCACTGAAGACTCAGCCAACCAACTACAGCTTCAAGTCCTCTAAACAAGCAAAATCTTGATGTTGCAGATCACTACCACAAAGGTTAGCGGACAGAAGAAAAATGGATAGATCACTAGCATTAAGGGCAAGGAAAGTATCTTTCTTTCTGCCAGGGCTTAAGTAGCAGTTTTCATCCCTTTTCTTGATGAGCAGTCTTTGTAAAGTGCTAATTGCTCAACGTACCACACTGCACTTCCTGAAACAGGAATGTGTGCTCTGCTAAGGATACTTTACTGAATAGCATGACATGATTTAGTTAAAGACATTTTTTCCCTGCAGAGGCTTACATTTTGTATATAATTCTTGAGTCTTACAGGACTTCATAAATGTCTCACAGAAAAATAAAAAAGGTTGGTTTCAATGACTTGCGTGAGACCTAGTTTTCACTTCGAAAATCAAAGCACCTTATGAAGGACAGTTTGTTTAACATGGCCCTTACTATGAAAAATAACCCCGCTGCTAAAGTGACCTTCATATTCTTCTGAAGTGCATCACTACCTGGTGTGATAACTCTGAAGTTGGAAAAGCAGACCCATTCAGCTGGGACTTCACTAGGCTTGTGTAATAGTGTCTAAGGGTCTATCCACACAGTCATTGTAGTTTCAATGTTAGAAATTTACCTTCATTTTGCCTTCTGTGTGTATGAAATTCATCCTTTTCTAGCTGTTCCAAGCACAGACCTCTCATGCTAGTTATCTGTGCAGATAGGAATTTCACTTACGATTTCTGCTGTTATGGCTCAGAGAATTTCTCTCTAATAGTGGCTGCTGACAGACAATTAAAGACCTCTACTGTAAACCATTAGAACTGAACAACTATATAGCATAGTTCTAGTGTGCTGATGATTAATAATGTGACATTAAACAAGGAAAATATTATTTTAAAATACAATTTAACAAGTGAATGCCAGCAAGTGCCTAAGTAAGGATTTTACTACAGGCTTTCTAACGTCTTAAAGGAAACTCATGAGCAAGTAATATCCTTTCCAGATTCTTTAGGGAGGAATAACCGTGAAGGTATTGCTATAGACTATTGCACCACCCCTCAAATACTTCTCTAATAGGAGTATAAAGAAGGGGGGAAAAAAAAACCTATAAAATGCTTCATTAAATAAAATTAATTTGCAATAGCAAATTTCAGCAAAGCATAGAAATTGAGAGTTGAGCATGTTGACATATCTCATGGATGTGTTAGAATATATTCCTAGCTGGATCTGAACTGACTTTTTTTTTTTTCAGACACACTTTAATGTTTTAGGCAGTAGGCTTCATCAGGGAGGAGAGAGGAATTTCTCTTCTTTGCCACTGACTTTTGCAGACATCTCAATCTGGAATGCTTGCTGGACTTCCCTTTGAGCCTGAAAACTGCTAGCTTTCAGGACAGGTAGTGTTCTTACTCTTTTTTTTCAGGTCAGAATTATTCCTGCTTCCATCCATCTCTTAGTTCCCTTGCCAGTTATGGTTTAGTATGGTTAGCCTTTCTTGTTTTCTCAGATGTCAAATGGGACCACAGAGTTGAGAGAGTTTCAGAAGTCCATTGCAGTAATAGCACAAGATTAGCTGAAACACAAAACAAACCTAAACACAGGAACAGTAACATTGCACAACTTCAAAAGTATGCGCGCAAAGTGCATTCTTTGAAGTGAAAATAATTTGTTCCTTTCAAGGGGAATATTCATTCCAGAGTCACTGCAGTTGAGTCTTTCTGACTTCAGAGTTCCCTAATCAAAGGGAACAGCCTGAGAGTAAGACAGCAGTGAGAGAATTTTCACCCCCCCAAAAAACTGTTTCCTTAATTGAGGGATGTGAGTTTGGACAAGTTATTTAAAACTCTACAGCACAGGTACAGTATATTAGAAACAGTATTTGCAGCTAGTCTCAGGTATGCAAAGTTAAAAAACCTGAGGGAAGCCCCAAAGCACAGTGCAACTCGAAAATGTAGTATATCTAAAACAATCTAATTTAGAGCTTTTTGGAGAAGGGAAGATTAATGATAAAATTTGCTAATAAGGAAATTCCAAACCAATATTTTCCAATTCAGAAGAAATTAAAAGAATCTTTAGATTTACATTGAATCAATGTCAACAGGATTATTTTAGTTTTCTATTCAAAATTTAGTTGGTTTGGTTTTTCTTTGTAGCATTTCAACAGTACTTTGCCTATTCTGAAAATTACTCACTTTTAAGATATCATGGGAGATACAGCATGGCCAAAGAAGCCAGCAAAACAGGGATGGTATACTATAAGTGAAATATGACTTATACCTGGCATTGTAGCAGTTTAGTACTTCCCATTTGAAAGATTAAGCTATCACAAAAAACTTTATGCTTCTTACTTTCATTTGGTTCTTTTTCCAAGAAAAAGTCAAAATTTCTCCCCAGATAACTTCTAAAAAAAAAAATCTAAATTAGTCAAAACTCTCACAGGAAAGCATTTCTGTAACGGGTTTTCAACCAGTCATTAGCGCAATTTGGAATCTCAAAATTGAGATACAAAGCAGTTGTGAAATTGATTTCAAAAATGCACAGCATGAGTATGAAATCCTCTCTCACATTTATACAGATCAAGAGGAACTCATTCAAGATCTGTGCTGGTGAAGAAAGATAAAGCCCATCTTTTGGATACTGAAATTAATTTCAAAAGACCTCGAACTGAATTAAATTTTCTGCCTCATAGATAGAAGTAGAGTTCGTTTGATGTCTGTTTGCCCAGGGGCACAAAGCTTGATTTGCTTCTGAGTTAAAAGAGCACTATGGTTTCCTTATGCCCAAATTTATAAGGATGTATGGAATGTCCTGTAAACATAAGCAAAGTGATCAGTGTTAGCACATAGAGCTGTATGCCAACATACAGATACTCTGCTGGTCAACAAGACACAATGATATTCGGGGTGAGATAGTCATGATGCTCACTCAGGAAGTGTGCTTCACAGGGCTATGGTGCTACAAGAAAAAGTTAGAAGGCTGCAGCTACCTTTCGCTGCCTCTCTCAGAATCAATGCCTGATGTAAGCAGAAGTGAAATATGAGGAGACAAGTCCTAACAAGAAGATTTTAAAAAGTAGAAAAAAGCCAAGGCAGGAGTTCAGATTTGATGTCAAATTATATGTTTGTACAAATGTTTTTTTTTCCTAAATATATTTTTCAAGTTTTAGTTAATTTCTCTAACACACAAGGAGCTTAGTAAATATGTGAGTTCTACTGTCATTTCAGATCTCCACAAAGAAAAAGATTTTAACTGTAATGTCTAAGCACTATAAAGATAAACAAAGAAATATACAAATTACACATTACTGACAATATTCAGCACGATACTTTAAGTCAGTGGGACTTCTCACAAGCTAAAAATTATCATCTTCTTAATTGTCTAGTTGAATCCCAGCCAATGGGCTTCATTATACTCTTTATAGGTTTTCCCATTTTGACCTTTACCACACAGTAAATTTTGCCCTTCTTGTGGTATTTATAGCATGTTCTATGCCATACTTGCAAAGGAGATTACCACAGATTTATCCACTGCAATTAGAAAAAGAGATTTCAGTGGACTGTAGTGATTGCGCTCCACATAAAAGTGCATATTGTGTTTATTAAAAATTATTATCTTTAAATAGACTTTTAAAAATTGTGATACTGTCAGAAATTACATAAATAGAATTATATTTACACATTTTAATTTCCTGAAGTAAAGGTGACTCAATCAGCACATAAAATCTGTAAGAATCATAAGACTTTTGCAAAAATAATGTCATCTTGGACATTTAAGGAAATAAAAATCGAGGTTTAAGTCTGATCATTCATTTTCCCATCTAGCAAACTTTAACATTATGATGAAGCTACAGTTTTGAATGTAATTTTCTCCATTCATGTTTCTCATTCTTATTTTACTGTTCTTTATTTTTTTCAGCGACTCAGTCCTGCATATCATGAATGAATTATTCAAGAAATCATATAGGGCATTTAACTATTGCCTTTAGGACCAGTTTCCCTAAGATGAATCTGTAGCCTATAAAAGAAGATAACTCATAAGACCTGAAGTTGCAAAATTCCTATAAAGTTACGGCTTTGGAAGAAAATAGTTAATATCAAAAATCAAACTAAACAATTCAACTGTATACAGTAGTTTTACATTAAAAGGTGCCAGACTATTTTGACCATTGATGATCAGGGGGCTGGAGCAACTCTCCTATCAAGATAGGATGAGAGAGTTGTGGTTGTTCAGCCTGGAGAAGAGGAGGCTCCAAAGAGATCTGATAGCAGCCTTCTATTACCTAAACGGGGATACAAGATAGCTGGAGAGAGTTTTTTTTTTTACAAGGGTGTGTAGTGATATGACAAGGGGTAATGCCTTTAAACTTAAAGAGGCTAGATTTAGATTAGACATTAGGAAGAGAGGGTTTGAAACACTGGAACAGGTTGCCCAGAGAAGTTGTGGATGCCCACTCCCTGGAAGTGTTCAAGGCCAGGTTGGATGGGGCTTTGAGCAACCTGGTCTAGTGGAAGGTGTCCCTACCCATGGCAGGGGAGTTGAAACTAGATGATTTTTAAGATCCTTTACAACCCAATCCATTCTATGATTCTATGATACTAGTAAGATAGATGTTACTCAGTTGCTGAGGGTCATCAGTTTAGCAATTTGAAAGATAATCAATGCCTTAAGTAATTAAACTTCAAAATCAAGAAGGACTGAATTCAGCAAATAGGCTATATAAACAAAATGTTGTTTGACTTATATTTGACAAGGTTCTGCTAAAGGATATTTTCAAGACTGGATACATGATGACTTAGCATCAGCCCTTTTTATTCTTGATTATTAGCCAGGAATTCACTGCAATTCAGCTCATACAAATGAGCAAAATTATAAGCAGACTTTGTTTCCTATATAGAAAACTAAATAAATTATGAAAGTTGTCTTAAGAATCTGCACATAGAAGACACATTTTGACAGAGTGGACTGTGGATGTGAACACTATATTATTTTTTTATTATAAATTCCATTTTGCATCATGCCTGAAGCAGGTTATGTCTCAAACATGTTACTGTAATGCATTAGAAACAGGTGTCCAAGGAAGGCTGATGGGCTATTATAGAAAATTGAAAGCCAAGATGGCAAATAAAAGGCCTTAAACTCAGAGTCACATTCACTAGGTTTTTTACAAAAATGTTCACAGGGGGGGTGAATGTGCCAGAGCCTCCCAGAGGAGCCTGTGAGCCAGAGCAGTCTTTCTTTAGACAGCAACCAAATTTTCGTCTTCCAGAAAACATTAGAAAACATATTTTGGGAACAATTTTATCTATTTGCAAAGCACTTGTTTTTGAAGTGATTTTGTGTTAAAAATTCCTCTACTACATCTATGTTTCTTCCTTTCCTGAGTTGTCCCCAAGGAATAAATCAGAAGCTGAGAGTGTGTCTGTATACTGTACAGTAATGTTTGCCGAGAGATGCTAAGGGACCTACAGCCTAATCGGAGCTCTGAGGAAGCATGCATAAGTGATAGAAAGGAAAAGCAACTGGCAGAGCATCCCATGTGGGAGAGCCTGAGTCACTAGCTGTAGGGTCTGTAGTGATAGGACTTTGGACTCACCCATTTTCATGAAGTGGATTGAGCTTGGATGTGTGCTCTGATCTAGATGCCACACAGAATCAGTTGGTAAGACAAGCACAATTTTATTTAGCCATTTAGTCAACAATTGTTTTCAACTTGAAGAAACAAGGTGGCAAAATAAAATCATGGTAAGGCAGCTGAAACACTATGTGAAAACTACCAAAAATCCATCCCTCTAGGAAAGATACATTTCCAATCCTCTTCCACTTAGTGTTAGCACACAAAAACTTAATTTTGGGGTCTGTTAATGATTTCTCTCATTAACATTATTCAGCATTGACCCTTTTTTTTTTCCAGAATTTTCACTTCATCCTAACAAGAAGCAATGTTTTGCTAAAAAACTCTTTAGATTTAGGTATTCAGCTTAGAAAATCCAACTCACCCCATGGAATTAAAATTTTTCTAGGAAAAAAACAAACAAACAAACAAAACAAACTCTCTAAAGATGTTCTTGGTTGCACTTAGACTATTGTGCCTGATGCTAATCAGGCAAATATTTTCCATCCCATCCATTATAAAAAGGGGGGTCACAGCGCACACGTGCATGCATCCACACAGACAGGAAGTCACATGAAGTATTAAGTAAGCATTCAGTCCTCAGCCATGCGCTAGGGCAAGTCCAGCAACTTGTGGTAGGGCACCATGCCAACCTAACAGATGGACATACATATGGGCAGTCAGGACATCATGTGAAGCCATCAAGTATGGGTACTAAGGGCATGATTCCAACCTAAGAACATGAGCTTTCTGTGAAGGTTAAGGGGATGTCAAGCTGGATTTACTTTCAAAAATAAAGAATGAATTCCACTGCCTTGTCTAGTAACAATTATGCTCTTATTTAACCTGGTGAAGTTGTTGGTAGCCAAAAAGAGAAGAATTATTATGGGGTAAAGTTTTAACTCACAAGAGAGATTTCATTCTGACAAATAAATGTGTTATTTTGGGGGAGATGTAGTTAATGATTTTGCATTGACAGTGCTTTCACCCTGCGTCACCATCTGGCCTGTGCCTTTCCCCTAATGGAGACAGGAAACAACTATTTGAGCAGCAAATGCAGCCCAGACAGCCAAATGCATCCTCCAGCAATCATTACTGGGAGGGTCAGAGTTGGGAACTGCTGCCCTTTCCTGATGAGGAGAGAAAGAGAAGAACAGAGGCACAACAACTCCACACACATTGCCCTGGAGAGTACTGAGATAGCACTGCTGATGCATCTGAGTGAAAAACAGGCATGTGCATCCCACAGCCATCTGATGCTATGTCCATCAGACAAAGAGGTTAGGAGTCACACCTTGTGAATTGAATTCACTGTTACAGCACCATAACCCAAAAATTAGCCAAAGCGTACTGCCACATGTGATCCCACTTCTCACTAAGGTCAGAACTTCGAAATTTGACTAGATTGTGAAAGAGATGTTTGAAATTTGACCTACTAAGCATAGCGCATGAAAATTTATTCCCAAATACAGGAAGGAGGCAGCATCTCATTTTATGGAGCACTGTGTATTCACAGCAAAGTTGGGCCAGGAAGCACTGAATTCCTCTTTCAATTGAAATGAGACATACAGAAGAAACATTAGAACTTTATGAAGATGAATCGTACATAGGTTTTGTTGATTAAAAGGACTTGTCTGTTTCTTCTAGCCTTGATCTAAAAATATAAAGAAATGGAGAACTACTACTTCCTCTGATAGTTCATTTCAGAGGATAGAGCTTGAATTATCTGCTTTCAGCTTCCAGACATTTACATTTTTTTTACTAGACTCAATGGCTCCTAAGTATTCAGCACTTTCCATGAAGTTACTGATTGCCATGCAAGTCACTTCTCAAACTACTTTTCATTAAATAACAAAGATTGACATCTTTCAGATTCACACCAAAGGAATTTCATGAAGAATTCTATCCCTTGACTTTTTTTTATGCCCCCTCCAATTTTTCAATGTCCTTTAAGAATTCAGATGCCAGAAAATGCATGCAGTAATCCAGTTTTAGTCTCCACAGTGCTATATGAAGGTTGACTGCTTATTCTACCTATTTATGCAGGTTTTGCTTGCCATTCTTACATATTACCATATTATCTCTTTTGTGATAATGATTTTGTGAGACAGAGACAGTATTCCAGGATATAGCTACCATTTTTTCAGTTTCTGCCTATGTGCCCTGGTTCTATAACTGTATGATAAAATTTACCATTTCAGAATGCATTTTTGTTCTGCATTTTATGTCCCACTTACAGAAGAATCCAAATTCTTCTATTTTGACTCATTACTGTGTCATTAGCCATTCACAAATTTTCATAGTATCCGTACATAGAAGTTATTTTATATTTTCTCCAGACCTTTTCAAAACAAATTAATGCTATTCTGGTCATTTCTGTGGACTTTCACTAGCAACTGGCATTGAATTGTGATCCTCCATTAATGACATTTTGGAAGCTCTTGGTTTGTAAACTGTGTAATGAGCTTTTCATAAACACAGTGTTATTACTTTATTGGAATATTGTATAACAATCAGTAGAATACCTTGCAAAAGCATGTGTCTGTCATGGGTTCGGCAGCAGCAGTCATTTTTCTCCTTCGTAGTAGCTGGTGCAGTGCTGTGTTTTCGACTTTGGGCCTGGGAACAGCGCTGATAACATCGATGTTTATAGTTACGGCTTAGACTGTTTTGGTCTGACCAAGGACTTTCTGAGTCTCATGCTCTGCCAGGGAGGAGAGGAAGCCAGGAGGAAGCAGAAATAGGACACCTGACCCGAACTGACCAAAGAGGTATTCCATGCCACAGCACGTCATGCCCAGGATGTAAAAACAGAGGGCAGAGACCCGGAAGGGTGGGGGTGCTCTGCTTGGTCATGCTGGGTACCGGGTGGTGAGCAGTTGTATTCTTTCCTTGTATTTGCCTTGTCATTATTATTATTGGTGGTAGCAGTAGTGGTTTGCGTTATACTTTAGTTACTAAACTGTTCTTAACCCGTGGGAGTTGCATTCTTTTGATTCTCCTCCCCATCCCCGTGGGACTGGGGGAAGAAAGAGGGGGGAGGGAGTGAGAGAGCGACTGCGTGAGTTATAGAGGCTTAAACCATGACGGTGTCTATAATGGCTACTTGGTTGTTTTTTATACAAAGAATATAATAATTAAATCAGATTTCCGTTAATAATGTCTACTGAGTGACGCTAATTATATTCCTCAGGTATTCTTTATTAAATTAATCTAATATTATAAGTTTCATTCTTTTGCTTAGAACTGATATCAGACTCACTGCCATACAGTCATTTTAACCACTATTATCCCTTTTATGAATGCTTGCACAATATTAGCATTGTTCCAACCTCCTGGGACTTTGCCCAGCAAGATTTGTTCAGAGGTTACATCAGAGCAGTGTTGCAGGCTGAGACCTATGATTACAGTTTTTCTAAGTTTGCTGATATTTTAGATCTAGCAAAGACTTAACCACATTTAAGAAATATTTCTTAAAGGATCTATCTGGTTGTTGCATGATTATCGCATACTTATTAACAATTTTGCTAGAACTTTTGTTATTTGGATTTTTATGGACTCTTACTATCATTGGAATTATTTTTTGCTTAATGCAGTTACATACCTACTTACTGTCCTTGGTCTTGCGCTGGTGGTGTCACATTCTTCTGTTAACTTCCCACATTTCATATCTCTCAGTTTCCACAGATATGTATGTACTTTCTCCTTTCTCCATTCACTATACGCCTGTTAATTCCTATTTGTTACCTTTACTTTTACATTCAGTGCAGATGGACTTGCAGCTAAGATTTCCAGCATCTTTGAATCATTACTTTTTTTATTGGCCAACTTTTCAAGAATTTAGATTTTTCATTCATATATTTGCCTGATTTCTCCTCCCAATTATTTCCACTTCCATTTTTCTCAACCACAGAAAATTATCCATTTAGAAGAATCACCATTTTACTGGTGGGGAATGTGCTTTGCTTTTCTAAACTGACTGCAATTAGGTCACAAAAATCACCCCTAAGGACAGTCATGAAAATCACCCCTAGTGCAGTCATGAACTTCTGGTCCAGGAAGTTATTAATATTTATCAATTCGAAAGACATCTTAAATTAAAAATACATCACGTTGGGCATGGAAACTTTCCATTAGAAAACTTTTTTGTTTTACAAAAATTTTGTCTTTTACCAGTGAATTTGCCAAAACTCCAGCACATAGATCTCCCACCACATTTGTTAATATGCATTCAAAATCCCACAGTTTTGTATTATCAAGAACTCCAGAATACAATGTCTCTTATAGCTACTTCATTTGTCCTGGGAGGTTTCATCCACTTATTTTATGATCCCAGTGGCTTGACTAGTCCCATCAGCTCTCAGGATTGGCTTTCTGACTCATGAGGGTTTCAGATCACCATTTTTATTAACAAGACCTCACAACAGCTATTGCATACAACAAAAATCCCTAATTTTCTCTGTCCTCCGCATTCACATACACTTTGCTAGGTTACAATTAAGTACTGTAATGCACACATTATGACTTTACATCTCACATTGTATATGATTGTTTGATTTTTTTTTTCTACAAGTTTGGGTTTTTGTGTATTTCTAACTGCTCATGATCAATTCTTTTACAAACCATCAGGAAGAGTATGTTTCTATGAGTTTCAAAGGTGTGATTTCAATGAGAAAGGAATCAATACTTAGAAAAGGGTACTCTTTCCACTTGGCCAATGGAGCAGGACGCACATTGCACCTGTGAAAGTCTGCAGCAATGACAGCATTTCTCTTTTGCCTCAGCTGACTTGCTGTTGATCCAGTTTTCTATATCACACTTCATACTGTATGGCCATTTAATGCCTTCTTTTTTTTGATATCTATTAAAAACTGTATCACCAAAAGAACTTACTCTCTTCTTAAAATGACACAGTTTGAGTGAGAAGAGAATCTGGATCATTCTTTTCCTTCATAGTATATACTGGACTAATACCTTGGACAAATGAAACAAATTACTGAAATGGAGTTCTTGCTTGGTTTTTTTTTTTTTTTTTTTTCGCCTTCCATTCTGCTTTGTAAAGTTATTCAGTTAGTTCTTACAATAGTTTATGTAGTTTAATTTGGAGAAATAATTGGGGTTACTTTCACAAAACCATCTTAATCTGCACTTTTTCTGCAAGATGGACAATCTTCAACAAACCTGAGATACCTCTTCTCATGAACATGATAAGACACTTCTCAGTTGAATGCCCAGAGGTGCATAGCTTCTAATGAGGGTTTAGAAAAGAATAGCCTGGGGGGAGGGGGGAGAGGAGGAAGGGGGCAGAAAAAAAAAGAGAGAAAGAAAGAGGAAAAAATAAGGAAAAAAATGCACCTTCAATTTTAGCACATATGGTTAAATGCATGCTAACTCTTGGCCAACTAGCTGAAAAATAAGTAAGTAGAACCATTATTTGTCAGCTAGTTGTTTTTTGTAAAGATTTTTCTTTAAGGTATAATTAACTTTCACTAAAATCATCACACACTTTTTGTAAACAGACACCAAAGCTCTGTACTTTATTTTTCTGTTAAAAAAAATTTGCAAGAATGTTTCTTACCATTGTTTCTCACCTTGAGCTACACATCTGTTATTTGTTGAGCACTACACTATAAATAAGCTTAATGAAAATGTGAATGAAAAAAGTCAAAGCATTTTTACAATGAAATCCAGTTATTTTCAAAACTATTCTAATTACATGTAATTCCATTGAATTAATGTAATCCCTACTGCTATGACCTTTCCTAATTAAAAATTCTCTGTCTTGACACAGACTGAAAAATAAATTAAAATTACTTAAACTAATATGTAAAGGTCTATTGATACAACTGAAAACATTATAACAAACTCATTTTCACAGTGTTTCATTGTTATTACTTGGGCTAAGTTATTTTGTTTGTTTTGACCTGCATCTTCAACTTCAGAGAAGCACCTGATATTTCATAACTGATCTTTTTCAGGTGGTACTGGTCATTGTCAAATGACATTGGACAACGACATGGGACATCATTAATTTTTTATTGTTTACTGTCATATATTGAGACGTTCTGTGGTTTATGGCATTACATTCTGATTTCTCCTTTGTTAACAGACATAAAACTAGTCAAATATATCTGTATTTTAGTACTTAACAAAAAGCTATTATTTTAATATGTCCTCAGATATACAAGATATACTTGTATATCATGCAGCCAAACAAAAAATGGATTTTCTGTTCACTGCTAATCATGAAAATTATTTTTATATGTATTTTCAGTGAAATGAATATTTCAAAATATTTTGACTCACAGGATCACAGGAATAACTTCTGCAATGTAGAAAAATCACTTTTCCAGAAACACTTGATCCTAGTTTCACAATTGGATTAGTAGATAAGTCACACGCTCTTTAAATTTGTCTAGTATCCACACAGAACATGGTACAAATCTTTTCATCTTTTACCTGTGTATTCTGAGCTGTGTCTTTATGTCACCATTTTCCAATTCCATCTGACTGAAAATGAGCTACCTTGTGTGCGAGAATGGGGAATTCTTAACCTTCCCATTAAACGTACTGAACATGTGTCAGTATGACTGTCTCTTTCAAAAGATTCATAACAGAGAACAACTAAAAATAGATGGCAGGTTGAAATGTATTATATCCCTTTTCAATTGAATAGCTATCTTTAAGGGGGATGGGTAGAGATGAGACTAAATTTCGGTTATATTTATTAGGGAGCTTACAGTGATTAATGGAACGTGTTCCTTTTGACATTTCACTCCACCCTCCACTTCAAATAGATATTCATTCTGTCATGAAAATTGTTGCTGATGCCAAGATTTGATTTATAAGACTGATGTAAGCACTGTAAGGTATTAACTTGCAATGTTTAGAGATGAGGAAAAGAGCTCTGTTATGAAGTCAACCTGTCCATGTGTGCAGCTACATAACAAATGGTGGGCGGGGAGGAAAGGAACATCCAAGGGTAATTCATAGAATCATAGAATCATAGAATCATAGAATAGTAAGGGTTGGAAAGGACCTCAAGATCATCGAGTTCCAACCCCCCTGCCATGGGCAGGGACACCTCCCACTAAACCATGCCATCCAAGGCTATGTCCAACCCCACCTTGAACGCCGCCAGGGATGAAGCATCCACAACCTCCCTGGGCAACCCATTCCAGTGCCTCACCACCCTCACAGTAAAGAATTTCTTCCTCAGATCCAATCTAAACCTCCCCTGTTTAAGTTTAAACCCATTACCCCTTGTCCTCTCACCACAGCCCCTCATGAAGAGTCCCTCCCCAGCATCCCTATAGGCCCCCTTCAGGTATTGGAAGGCTGCTATGAGGTCTCCATGCAGCCTTCTCTTCTCCAGGCTGAACAGCCCCAATTTTCTCAGCCTATCTTCATACGGGAGGTGCTCCAGTCCCCTGATCATCCTCGTGGCCCTCCTCTGCACTTGTTCTAACACTTCCATGTCCTTTTTATGTTGAGGACACCAGAACTGCGCACAATACTCCAAGTGAGGTCTCACGAGAGCAGAGTAAAGGGGCAGGAGCACCTCCCTCGACCTGCTGGTCACACTCCTTTTGATGCAGCCCAGAATACGGTTGGCTTTCTGGGCTGCAAGCGCACACTGCCGGCTCATGTTCATTTTTTCATCAACCCACACCCCCAAGTCCTTCTCCGCAGGGCTGCTCTCAATCTCCTCCCCACCCAACCTGTAGCTGTGTCTGGCGTTGCTCCGACCCAGGTGGAGGACTTTGCACTTAGCACGGTTAAACTTCATTAGGTTGGCATCAGCCCACCTCACAAGCGTGTCTAGGTCCCTCTGGATGGCATTCCTTCCCTCCAACTTATCAACCGAACCACACAGCTTAGTGTCATTGGCAAACTTGCTGAGGGCGCACTCAATCCCACTGTCCATGTCACCCACAAAGATGTTGAACAAGACTGGTCCCAACACCGATCCCTGGGGGACACCACTCGTTACTGGTCTCCAGCTGGACACTGAGCCACTGAGCACTACTCTTTGTGTGCGGCCATCCAGGCAGTTCTTTATCCACCGAGTGGTCCACCTATCAAATTGATGTCTCTCCAACTTAGAGAGAAGGATGTCATGTGAGACAGTGTCAAAGGCTTTACACAAGTCCAGGTAGATGACATCAGCTGCTCTGCCCCTGTCCATCAGTTCTGTAGCCCCTTCATAGAAGGTCACCAGATTGGTCAGGCAGGATTTCCCCTTAGTGAAGCCATGCTGGCTGTCCCCAAGCACCTTGTTGGTTTTCATGTGCCTTAGCAATTCTTTCCTTTAGAGCCAAAGTTTTGACAAAATTTGAATAGAATCATAGAATCATAGAATAGTTAGCACTGGAAAGGACCTTAAGATCATCTAGTTCCAATCCCCCTGCCATGGGCAAGGACACCTCCCACTAAACCATGTCACCCACGGCTATGTCCAACTCCGCCTTGAACGCCGCCAGGGATGGAGTATTCACAACTTCCTTGGGCAGCACATTCCAGTGCGTCACCACCCTTACAGTAAAGAATTTCTTTCTTAGATACAATCTAAACTTCCCCTGTTTAAGTTTTAACCTGTTATCCCTTGTCCTATCACTGCGGTCCCTAACGAAGAATCCCTCCCCAGCATCCTTATAGCCCCCCTTCAGATACTGGAAGGCTGCTGTGAGGTCTCCACGCAGCCTTCTCTTCTCCAGGCTGAGCAGCTCCAACTTTCTCAGTCTGTCTTCATACAGGGGGTGCTTCAGCCCCCTCATCATCCTTGTGGCCCTCCTCTGGACTTGTTCCAACAGTTCCATGTCCTTTTTATGTTGAGTACACCAGAACTGTACACAGTACTTCAAGTGAGGTCTCACGAGAGAATAGGGTCTTTACAGATCAGATATCTACACAGATCTGAATAAATGACATCAAGTGCAAAAATACAAACAGCTACAGATAAAACCAGACAGAAATATTTGTCTGATATTTCTTTCATAGAGTTGTTACTGAATTGAACAAGTAGCTAGGTGGTATCTGTCACCAGTGATCTGATTGTACATCACTAAGGGCTGGGAAATTTTCTCAGGGCAGATTCAGTCACTCTTCCAATCATTTTTATTATATAAACAGGCAAGCTAAGTTGTGAAAATCTGTTAGTAAATAGTTTTAATTGATACAGAAATGGTCTTGCAAAGGCATTTGGAGCTCTTCAACATCATGTGAAATTCTGCAGGATTTTTTGCATGACTATTCTCAACCTAACACTGCAGGAGTAGAGTTCTTAGTATAATTTGAGAAAGAAAGTAAACCTTTCCAGTAAGTCCACTGAAAACAAGATCCCTTGTGTCGTGCTGCATTGTTTCTGGCTTGTGCTTGAATAGAAACATAAAGGAATAGATTTTCAGCCCTTGATTGGTCATGTTGAATCCTCACGTCATGATACACATCATCCCTCAATATTTGACAAACTGGCTTTTCCTTGAATATTCAGTACACATCCCCAGTGCAACTGTCCCTAAATGTCAACAAAAGCTCAACTAAGTACCCTGTTTGCTTAGAGTGGATCTCAAACCAGAGGTAAATAGGCTTCTGAATTTTAAGCATAAACCGACCTTCTTCAGTGATAAGTCACAGAAACCCGCAAGGCAGAGCAAATATTCACGGGTTACTGCTTTTCTTCTAATTTCCTTTTCTTTGTTTATAACCTGTCAAGGGTACAAGATGCTTTGCTTTTACTGGTCTCATTAGTAAATTACAACTAGTTAATTTCAGGTGTCATTCTTCTGCACCATTCACAGCTTGATGAGAGCACTTGCTTGCTAAAACAAGTTTTTAACCTCTTTGTCACCAGAATCTTGACAACATGTAGACAAAAAGTTTTGGCTTGCTTCCATTTCTTTTCTTAAAGTTTGGCTGAAAGTAGATATGGAGCAACAGGGAACAAGGTCACAATTTCAGAAGGTCACACATGAAGCTGCTTCAGGTAAGGGTATTCTACTTCTCTTTAGGGCATATCAAGAATATGAAAGTCATATCAGCAGTGTGCCAGACAGAGCCTTATTTCTCAAGATTTTGTATCCTACTTCCCATCTTGCCTTCTACCTAATTCATCTACCACACAGTCCGTGTGACACTTTTACACTAGTCCATATGTGGAGCATGTCCATGTCCTTCATCTGCCAGCATGTGGTAACAAAAGAGAATATAAACAGCAATTTGACCAGGAAACAAGATTTGACTTATCAGCATTTCATATGCTCGTAAGGGGCTTGTTACTACTTGTATTTGCCATACTAAACATGGTGGACAAAACCCACAGCATCAGCCTTCCTGAATGTCTGCACAAGCAAGACAGTCTTTCTTTTCCCAAAACCAGAGCATACATTTAATTTCATTAAATTCCCTGTACCTTCTTCCTGGACAAGAATTGCCCTGTACCTAAGTAAACAGAGTAAGCAACTTTCTGAGACCTGTCCCAGTCTGGAAGTAGTACAGGGAGATGCCTTTTTTTGTCCATTAGGGAGGAATATTGAATTTGAGGAGTTAAGGAGTTAGTAGAAAGCCATGCCTTTGCTTTTCATCCCAAACACAAAGACTCCATGAAGAATTGGCAAAGTCAGAAAATGTCTTCTGACCTTCTACATTAATTCTCCCTCAGATTATCTCTCTTTGCTTTCCCCAAAGAAGTTCTTATTATCATTGGGCAATCCCCTTGAGCCTTGCTGTGATGAAAGGACAAATAAAGCTGTAAGTACGAACACAAGATAATAACAAAATGCCACTGGTTATATTTTATTACACGATGTTCTTTGTATTTATGCAAGTCAACTCTTTCTTAGCAGAGAAATGTTGTTTCTATTTAGTATAACAGTGATCAGACTGTAATAATGTCAGAGTAACTAATCAAAAACTAATCTATGAAAACAATACATATTTTGCATTACTAAAAAAATGTGAACTATGCAGACTTTT